>OZ026527.1:23817277-24047277 GCA_964019695.1 Loripinus fragilis
TGAATACCTTAGCACAGTGACATAATGCTGAGCCTGATCTGGATCTGTTCTGTGAAAGTATTCCCGCAAATTTTTCGAAACCAATCAACAGACAACAAAAGAGGAGCATGGTGGCTCAGTGGTATAGTGCTTGAAACTGAGGGGTTGCGGGTCTAAGCCTCACCGGAGGGACAGCGTTGTATCCTTGAGCGAGACACTTTATCCTCTGCTTAGTACTGGTTCAAACCAGGAAGATCAGTCCTGACATGACTGAAATACTGTTGACTGGGACCTAAATAATCAATTCAAACAAACAAAAGCAGATCTTTGAGGTACTGGAAATAGGGATCTAGAAATAGGGATTTCAGACGTTTACTTACAGTTGACACACGTAGATGTTCCTCCCCAACTGGCTCATTTTACCTGTCACGTATCAGCCTTTTGAAACAGAATGGTCTAAAGGTCATACCTCTGAGGTCGTGTTACATCTATATCCAGTTGGTAGAGTTAACTATATAAACTATCTTCCTACTCATGTTGCACTTAGAATAATGGCAGTCACTGAAGTGTGCAAATACAGGTCAAGGTCACCAGGTCATAGTGCATGCTTGAAGAGTACAGGGGCAATCTATAAGCAAGGTTTGACAATCAAAGCTACTGCTGCAAAGAGACGCACTTTACCACTCAGAGTAATGACAGTCACTGAAGGTGTGCAAATATAGGTCAAGGTCACCAGGTCACAGTACATGCTTGAAGAGTACAGGGACAATCTCTAAGCAGGTTTGACAATTGTAGCTACTGCTTCAAAGACACACTTTACCACTCAGAATAATGACAGTCACTGAAGTGTGCAAATATAGGTCAAGGTCACCAGCTCACAGTACATGCTTGAAGAGTACAGGGACAACCTCTAAGCAAGGTTTGACAATCGTAGCTACTGCTTCAAAGACATACTTTACCACTTAGAATAGTGACAGTCACTTAAGTGTACAAATATAGGTCAAGGTCACCAGGTCACAGTGCATGTTTGAAGAATAGAAGGACAATCTCTTATACCCCTATTCCACACAGGCCCCGAATCCCATGAATTGACACGAATTGACAAATATTTGGATTCGTGGCTGAATCGTACTCGATTCGTGATGGTCTTAACTGATTCGCATAGTCCGTAGTGAGTTCTTGCAATTCGTAGGTCTATCGGGAATTCGGCTCAAAAGTTTTGATCTGTTCAAAACTTTGGCCACGAATTCCCTGATTCGAAAAATCGTGCGTGATTCGTACCGAATTCCTAGGGCATTCTTGGATAGCGTAACTGAATCGTAATCGGGGCGTTTTTGCATTGTTTTGGGCATTCGTAGCTACTCTTAGCTCATTCGTGGGGAATCAGGAGATTAAGCCAAGCAATTAAACCAAGGAAGAGATAGAAGGATTTTCCCTAAGGTTAATAACCCTGTCTCGCGCATGTGAGCAGTCCTAGAAGTTGAAACAGATTTGGCAGATTCTGGAGCACAATCAGGATCAGTCAGTAGCTCCTGGCTGGTGATTTTGCCAATGGCGAACTGCCATATTTTTCCAAGTCAAAGAGTCTGGGTCAGGGCCTCTTGACTTTAACGTAGTTGTTTTCTTCTAGCTATATAAGAAGCCATTTTCAACACTCAAGTTGCAGGATCAATTCTACTGCTGCTGGACGAGGAACATTCATTTTGGAACTGATGCCCCAAAGCATGTATGGGCCTTTTTTATAGCTATCGTGAGAAAATATCTCGCTAATCGTGTCGAATCGTCGCGGATTTCTGTTAACTCGTGCCCAATTCGTGCTGCATTCCGCATATTCTTAACTGATTCGTAATTGATTCCTTAACTTTCGTGCAGCATGTTCTAATGTTATTTTCTAATCATAATGAATTCTTGCGCGATTCCAGCCGAATTGAGCCGATTCTCCCGAATATTCGTAACAACATCGTATCTGAATCGGGAATGACTCGTAGCTCATCACGATTGGAGAAAAAAAATAATGAAAGCTCACGAATCCCCCCGAATAAGAAAAAAATCAATTCGTGGCGATTCGGGCGATTCGTGGCCTGTGTGGAATAGGGGTATTAGCAAGATTTGACAATCGCAACTATACTGCTGCAAAGAAGTTCACTTTAACACTTAGAGTAATGACAGTCATTGAAGTTTGCAAATACAGGTCAAGGTCACCAAGTCACAGTGCATGCTTTCAGAGTAAAGGGGCAATCTCTAAGCAAGGTTTGACAATCACAGGTTCTGCTGCAAAGAGACACACTTTACCACTCAGAGTAATGACAGTCACTGAAGTGTGAAATAAAGTTCAAGGTCACAGTGTGCATTGGCGTAGCTCCCATTACGCAGTTACGCACATGCATACTAAAAATAGTAACATTCAAGGGAGGTCACCTAATGTGATAAAAATGATTTCCATTCCATAAAGAACTGCTCTTAAAGGAAAGCTTTGCTCACTCTGGGAGCAAATTCTTTCCTTTAAGAGAAGTTCCCATTTTGAAAAGGGACACAATTGAAGACAATAACTGCTTAATCCAGTTGTCTCCCTTTGATGTGCATAACTTTTTCAGCGTTCTGGCTATGCCATTGGTGTTTGCTTGAAGAGTATGTATATTTACTTGCAGCTATTAATATATCACTGCCGCAGAGAAACACACTAGAAAGGTGGATGGACAGAAATGAACTACCATGACCACATCCTGCTAGAAGTAGGTGTGACAAAATTGGGTCCACGGTCCAGCGGGTTAAATGTGACTGGTGTGCAGCACAGTCAGGCTGAGTTGGTAGAGTGTTAGACTTGGGATCAAAGGGTTGCGAGTTCGAAACTCACCATCAGTGTGTTGTGTCCTTCACAAGACACTTTATTTGTTTCAACCTGCAGGAGGAAAGGAAATCTTCCTGACATGACAGAAAAACTGTTGATTGACGTCAAGTATCAACTCAATGATAAGAAGAGCTACCAGGACTTACTTAAAATGAGTTGTCTAGAAAAGACATACGCTTATTAATTATGATTAGGGCTACTTCAAATATATCGGAAATATATATCAAAAATATTCTCTTCAAATCAACAGTTGATGCTAAACACACCTGATAGGTGGCAATCGAAAACACACTTAACAATTGATAAACGCGGATGAAAAATCGTTAGAAATGTTTTTTTCAATTGCCATTTGTCGCCAGTCAGGCGACAAATGGCAATCAAAAACTCTGTTTCTAACTATTTTTGACCTACGTTTGTCGATAGTATTAACGTTTTCCGTTGCCGTTTTCGATTGCCACCTGCCCGGTACGCTAAAGATAAAGGTATTACTAGAACACATTCGATGGCGCGCCATCGCAAATCCCCACGCTCTCGAAGATATCTAATGGTATTCGATCCTTTGACCCCATCGCAAGGGGACCAGTTTGATTCTAGGGTAAAAATTTTAAGTGTATCCTGGTCTACTGCTCATCCCCTTTAATTTGATATGCCACATGACCTTGTTCATAAAATTAAATTTTTGACCCCCCAGCACCCCCAAGTCCCAAACCCTGGGGCATGCATGACCGAGGGGACAGAACGAAAATCCCGTCTAATATGTTTTATATCTTTCATTTGTGAGAAGACACACAAAGTTTAGATTAAAAATCTTTGAAATTGACTTTGTAATTGAGATTTAATGATATTTGACCTTTTTGCCCCTCCCCAAGGCCCAAGGAGGCGGGGACCGAAAAAAATTGTGCCGTTGCATGTGCCATTCATGTAAGCAACTCACACACCAAATCTGGTTGAATTTGGGAAAAAAAGTTTTTGGACCCCCCAACCCCCCATGGTACCCCCAAGTCCCACCCCTGGGGCATGACCCAGGCGACGGAATGAAAATCCCGTCTGATATGTTTTATATCTTTCAATTGTGAGAAGACACACAAAGTTCGATTTAAAAATCTTTGAAATTGACTTTGTGATTGAGATTTAATGATATTTGACCTTTTGGCCCCTCCCCAGGGCCCCAGGGGGTTGGGACCCAAAAAATTGTGTCGTTGCATGTGGCATTGATGTAAGTTACTCACACACCAAATCTGGTTGAATTTCGGAAAAAAAATTTTTTTTGACCACTCAACCCCCCACGGTACCCCCAAGTCCGACCCCTGGGGCATGACCCAGGCAACGGAATGAAAATCCCGTCTGATATGTTTTAAATCTTTCATTTGTGAGAAGACACACAAAGTTTGGTTTAAAAATCTTTGAAATTGACTTTGTAATTGAATTTTAATGATATTTAATTATATATGACCTTTTGGCCCCTCCCCAGGGCCCCAGGGGGCGGGGCCAAAAAAAAATGTGCCGTTGCACACCCTATTCATGTGAGCAACCCACACACCAAATTTGGTTGAATTTCGTCCAATGGTTTAGGAGGAGATAGCGTGACGGACGGACGGACGGACGGACAGACGGACGGACAGACGGACGGACGGACGGAGGCGATTGCAATATCCCCAACGCTTTTTTAAAAAAGCGTGGGGATAAAAACAGACCAAGAATTGATAGAAGTGATAAATATCTGTGAAAGTGTAGACCGAAACCTGTTATATTTTCATTACTGTTTTATTGTTTCCCAAATGTGACCTTTGCTAGCCAAGAAAGCTATGTTATTGACAGGTTGGGTCTTTTATGATCATGGTGCATCAGATTGCTTATTTAATGATCAGTTTTCTTAAAGTTTATGGGTTAAATTTGAAGTGTAACTCCATTAACCCCTTACCTTCCACCTGTTACCCTTAAAAAATACTCCCAAATTATTTGGACACCTAGATTATCTCCTTACCATAGATTATCCAAAAGTTTGTACAGCCTGATGAGGTGTGAGAAAAATGGCGATGGGATAGCATAATTATAACATCGGATCTGGATGTTAACTGGATGTCCCCTGTGCAGGGAAAGTCAACCCTTGTGCAGTTGAAAGAACCCTATGGTAATTAAGATATGGTTATACTTGTAGGCTTCCATCCTGCAACCCGGAGTGTACAATGTACACCTGTGGATAATGCTCGAAAGCTGCGGCACCAGGCAGTATACAAGAAAATAGGATTTTGAGGATGTCAGAACAGTGTTGAGTGTTGTATATTTCGCCATTTACTGTAAATTCGGAAATTTTCGTGAGAATTTTATTTTTGCGAATAGCGTTAAAAGACATATTTGCAAGCTTAAACGTTCGGAAGTAGGACATGATTTACCTATATCGGTAAAGGACAGAGTGACATCGCCATTTCGCGAAGGTTTTGTTTTCACAAAACTTCGCATATGCGAAGTTTCGCGAAAATAAAACCCTCATGAAAATTGTCAAATTTACAAAAGTCTTCATTGAGCAACAGTACCGTTTGGTTGGGCAATAATCATGCATGGTTGGATTTCGGCTCTGTAGATTACCTGGACATGACTGAATTATATTAAAAAAGCTTTTTTTCACCATCAGTATGAGAAAGGATAATGTTAACCATGTAAAATTACAGGTTAAATTTTCAACTTTTGCTTTTCTCTACAATTATGAAGTTTATAGCTTACAACCCAAAGGCAAGTCGTAACTATCAATTTAGGGGGTGAAAAGGTTCATTTTTGGCAATTTTCAGTTGATTTGTTGAAATTATCACGATGATACCTTTACAAGGTGGAAATTTATTCTAAAAATTGTGTGGTATGCCTTATAAAATGGATCTTTAATATTAGATTGCTTGTTACATGTGCGGATCCAGTAAGTTTTGTCAGAGGTGGTCCAACTTCGACAACGTTTTTTTCCCTCTTTTAGTTGAATATGAGGGGAGGGAGGGTCCAAATGCCAACATCGGTTGGTTGGTTGGTTTTGTTGCTTTACGTCCCAAGTCAACAGCTATGGTCATTGCGGGACAGTCAGTTCACCTAACCACACTTTTTCCTGGGCAGGCTTGAACAAGCGGTTAACCAGTAATTCGTGCACATACTTTGGCTTGTAACTGACAACAACCCTTCTTGTATGAATCAGCGGAAGGGAGGAGAATGACCGTAGAAATCATTTCATGATCAATCTTCACGAAAGTATGGGACCGGGCTGGGATCGAACTCGCGACCCCTGGATCTGCAGTCAGACACCCATCTGTAGCATAGGCCTGCCATCGAAACACCATTTGCTATTTAAATGGTGGTTCACTGGCCCAACATTGAATTCTGGCTTGGTAGCTTTGTGATTTTGTAGAGGATCTTTCTTTCTTTCTCTATATACTGCCTGGCGCTCGCTTTCGAGCATTATCGGCAGGTGTACATTGTACACTCCGGGTTGCAGGATGAAAGCCTACAAGTAACCATATCGAAATTACCGTAGGGTTCTTTAACCTGCACAGGGGGTGACTTTCCCTGCACAGGGGACATCCAGTTAACGTCCCGATCCGAAGGACGATGCACTTATCTAGTGTCATCCCTGCAAATGACACTAGAGAAAGCGTGTTCGGACACCGAAATTTTTCTCGCCGCGAGCGGGAATCGAACCTGGGACCTCTAGCACCAGAGGCAAGTACCTAACCACTGAGCTACCACGCTTTCTTACGGATCCGGACCAGTATTGCTAAGAAACCCTAATTATCCCCCGACGAAGTCGGAGGGATATAGTTTTGGCGTCGTCCGTCCGTCCATTCCGTCCTTCTGTCCGTCCGTCCGTCCGCACTTTTTGTCTGTCCGGAACCATATCTCAGTACCTATTTGTCAGATTTAATTCATTCTTGGTACAAATGATTAGTACCATGGACTCTTGATATCCTATAAGTTTGGTCAAAATTGACCCCTTAACACTTGAGTTATTGCCCTTGTTTAAGTATAGGCAATTATAAGGCAAAACCTATATTAGCTTTTTTGTGTGATGATCAAAGCTATTATATTTAACAACTTCTCGCTATAGACCATGATTGCCAAGTGCCTGTAGATAAGAATGGCAGTGTCAAAGTTTTACCCCACCCCCTTTGACCCCACCTAAGGGGTCAAAGGTCAAATATTTAAATTTCGCAATAACTAAGGCAATTATTAATATTTTTTGCTGAAATTTTGCATGCAGGCAGAGCAGCAATAGATATGAAACATATCAAACGGGATTTCAGTTTGAAGGCCTGATTCTGAGCCCCTTTGGTGGACTTAGGGGGTGGGGCCGAGGCCAAAATTAAATTTTTTCAGAATATGGTCATGTTGCATATCAAATTAAAACTGATGACGCTGGCAGCAACATTGCCCACAGACACACACCCTCGACCCAGGGGGTGGGGTCAAAAAGTCAAACTATATATTTTTCTGAAAGTTACAAGTCATGTTGCATATCAAATTAAAGCTGACGACGCTGGCAGCAACATGGTAGCAAATATTTTGCCCACAGACACACCCTTGACCCAAGGGGTGGGGTCAAAAGGTCAAACTTTATCTTTTACTGAAAGTAGTCATGTTGCATATCAAATTAAAGGGAATTGAGCACAGAGCACCAGGCACGAGACCGCAATTATTTCTACTATATAATTTAATCATTCCTTACAACACCTACATTTTAACATGACGAACCTGGCTTTCTGCTATAGCTTCTCTCCAATTCTGCATGGCCTGACAATCACTCCAATGGGTGTTAAAATAGGGGAAGTTCGGCTCGTTTGTTTACAATCGGAATGTAAACAAACCCTCTTTGACTCAGCAGCTCTCTAGGGTCATTTCGGCAATATTTTACCCAGGGTGTGCAGAGGCCCCAATCTATCCAGAATGAACAGCTACAGGGACAGAAGCAACACTCTCTAGAAGCTTAATCATTGGTCAGCCCAGACAAGCCCAAGAACAAGGATGCTCACATCAACTGGCAGATTTACAGCCCATTGAAAAGGGAACTATCTTGTGTGGAATTATATCCGTTTTCTATACAACCAATCAAGGGAAATAATTGTGGTCTGATTCCTATCAGCCCCTCATTTTACCCCATATTGAGAAAAGGAACCTATCTACCATCAACAGCATATTCAATGAGTATGTGATAGTAATATTAGAACAATAGAATGAGATCACTTAATGTGACAGCCATTTAATCACATGCACCATATTTGTGAAAAAAGAGCCTCCCGAGAAGACATTTTTTTCTGGTCGAATCATCAGTTTTTTTGCAATAACTTTCTTATTTCTTAAAATTTTGGAATGAAATAAAAAATGTCAGAGTCTCTGAAATGCCCTCTCTCAACATGATCCAAAATTGATGAAAAAAATATCCTCCCAGCAGGTCTAGGGCATTTTAAAATTAAATTTCAATATTTTTAAAAAAATTTAAACTTTAAATTCAAATTTTAAAAATAAAAATGAAAATTTAAACAACTAAATTTTAGTCTAAATTATTTCTATAACAATGCTAAAGAAGATAGGAGCCCTTTCAGCTTCTGTGTATATGATGCTGAAGAATGCAAAGCAGTCAAACGCGGTATGTGTCAATAAAGTGTCAACGGAATACACACCACCACCTGGACGACATGTGCATATGCTAATCCGTGTCATCAAAAGTGGCAAGGTCACTATAAATATGATGCCATTCACTATTTAGAATACCCCAAAATCTGACATTTTGTAAAAATGGGTATAAATAGCACAAGATTTTTTTTCTTTTCATTCTATTAGTAATAAATATGAAAGGCGACAAGAAGAAATCACATAAGTTCAAAAAGGGCAATGTGCCCTGGAACAAGGGCATATCCACTCATTGTGCTGACTCTAATGAGGCTTGTGTAGACTCCAGTGATGTTTCAGACCCACCTAGCACTCAGATAAAGGCTAACAGAACAGTAAGAATGACAGAGGAAGAGTATTACCTGGTAACCAACAAATCAAGAGATGGTACTTCAAGAACCATGCCAGACTGTGAGGGATCAACTAGCTCAACTGGCTCTACTAGACTTCTTCGACCAGCACGAACGCCTTCATCAGACCTGAAAACAGACAGAAAAGCTCAAGACACTGATGGAATGAGACTTGTTGATAATGACAAAATGGTAGAATCATGGAATACAGCATACAGGCTCCATAGGCAGGAGCCTTATTGAAAATGATAAACAGTTACTCCTTGAAATACTGAAGATGAAATTGAGTGTAGCTGCAGTTGAGCAAATGAAACTATATACTGATACCCAGAAATGTGAAGCAGTCAATCGAGCTTTAAGTGTTTCCCTGCCGAAAAATGTCAATTTTTCTGCAACGATGGAAGGGAGAGCTTCATCAGCAATTCACAGGATTAATAATGATCCAGGAACATCTTCAATTAAGAAATGTGAAAGTGCGGGTATTGAGCTGTCAACACGGGCGAAGAGAGCTTTGCGATCATTTGATGTTGAGGCAGAATATTCCAGAGATTATGCTACGCGATCAGAAGTTGTTAAACATAAACTCATTCAACACAGTAACAAAATTCAAGAACATTCGGAATATAAGCGTGTAACTAAAACCAAATCAGACTATAGATGCATCTCCATCAACTAGCGGACTAAAAAATGATCATACTTACTGAAAAGGTCTGGAGATTGTAGCTCTTAGAACTGTCTTCTGTGTAGGCTGTCAGTACTGTCTGTGATGCATTGCAGTCAGATCACTCCCGTTGTCTCCAATTCCTAAAATTTAAATATGTAACTTGACAATCTAACCTGTATTTATAGTAAAGCATATTGCACAATCTTACATGTGTACTAAAAAAAAAAAAAAGGAAAAAAAAAATCTTGTTGTTGTCAGTTGTCATTTACTGACATTTGTCAGTTACTGATATTGCAATTTTGACCTTCTTAGCAAATAGTGCAGACCCAGATCAAAGTGCCCTTTAAGAGCACTCTGATATGGGTCTACACTCATAAGCAGAAGATACAAATCAATACAAGCTAACATGGTGCGGATATAATCACAATCGGTTTAGATTCAGATCAGACAGTTCTGAGAGGAAAAGTTTGATCAGAGTCCAGACTGCTTGTGAACCACACTTGAAGTTTGAGGCCGCACAGATGATACCGTATAAATCCTAAATATTAACAGGCATGAGCAAGTAGTGTCAACCAAGATCAGACAACCTGCATAGGAATATTCTGGTCTGGGCTTACAAAACTTGACCTCATCAAATTTTAAAAAAATCATTTTTAAAAGACTTAAGAAAAAGTTTGCAGGGTAACTGAGAAGTCCCAATATTTATGGTAAATACGGTATCCAAACCATTTGAACATGACGACAAATAAACATGTCTTCAAGGTTTGACTCCTGGACTCTCTCATCAACAATGGAATCTTCCATCACACATCATTACTGCACTAAAAAAACCCACCTTAACTGGAGTTTGAAACAAAACTGGTGTTACCATATCTATCCTAAATTGCCAGCTTATGTAATGTCAACCCAGATCAAACTGCTCATGGAGGTCTGGTCAGGGTTTACACTAGTTGTCATTCCAATGCTACATTTAACCTTGTCGGATTTGTAAAGGGGCATGTTCAAATTTTACGATGCGTTTGGTCACTGGGGGAGATGAGCTGGACTGATGTTTAGGGTAGATACGGTAGACACCATATTTGAGCCTTGTGACAAAAAATATATAATTATATGCCCAGAAAATGCCACAATCACAGACAACAGACCAACCAATGGCACCCAGAGGAAGAGATACTTAAAGTAAACATTTGTTGTGGGTACTCATTGGAAGCATCACAATATGAGACCCTTCAGAGTCTCATTGAAATGTCTCCAATGTCAGCACCCGGCATATGTTTTTTTGCAACATTATTCAGAAAGCTGTCATGTTGTACATCAAATTAAAGAAAATGAAGAGAAGAAAACTTGCCCCCACCCCCCACCCCCACCCCACTTACACCAAAAAAGACCTTACACTTACATTGCCAGACACCAAGAAAATCAACCTTTTCCAAAACCAATCGAAGTGAATTTGAAGAACAGATTACCAACATGTGAGCACAAATTAAGCCATTTTGAGCCTACTATTTACCTAAAATCAAAACTTCAAATACAAAACACAATCACGAAACTCCCCATGTCCACTACAACAGCAACGGTTCACACATTTTTGCCGTGCATTATTCACTGCATGGGGCTCGGCACTAAGATGCTCGCCGCGAACGCACAGCTTGTTATGGCAAAGGTGGCTTATATCTTGGCCAGTAATGTCCATATTCTGGTTGAAAACCATAAAACTTAGCCGATGTGCTGTGGTGCATCGCCACAGGCCAGATATCGGACATTTATATTTTACGGCCCCGTAACCATTTTTTTGAGGTTTCCGAGGCCACAAGAGACACTCTCCATTTGGGGCCGGGACGCATTCTGTTTCAAAAAGACACTTATATTTTTCAAAAAATCCCTCCATTTATGACTTTTAGAAACTCAGATGGAGTAAGAATACATTTGGCAACTGCAAAATGACATCATTCTGACAGGCACTAATTCTCGACACTATCAAGGCCCTAGAAATCTCAATTTTAACAAAATATTCCAAATTTTTTGCTTATTTTATCTTGAAAGGCTTGAAACTTATCTAATTTCTTATCTCTGGTCCAACTGTCAGCTCATTCTGGACACAAACATCTCAAAAATTGGAAAATAAAAAATGAATCTACCACACACTAACATCAGAACAGGCACGAGACCGCAATTATTTCTACTATATAATTTAATCATTCCTTACAACACCTACATTTTAACATGACGAACCTGGCTTTCTGCTATAGCTTGTCCCCAATTCTGCATGGCCTGACAATCACTCCAATGGGTGTTTAGATAGGGGAAGTTCGGCTCGTTTGTTTACAATCGGAATGTAAACAAACCCTCTTTGACTCAGCAGCTCTCTAGGGTCATTTCGGCAATATTTTACCCAGGGTGTGCAGAGGCCCCAATCTATCCAGAATGAACAGCTACAGGGACAGAAGCAACACTCTCTAGAAGCTTAATCATTGGTCAGCCCAGACAAGCCCAAGAACAAGGATGCTCACATCAACTGGCAGATTTACAGCCCATTGAAAAGGGAACTATCTTGTGTGGAATTATATCCGTTTTCTATACAACCAATCAAGGGAAATAATTGTGGTCTGATTCCACCATGAAAGCAAGTGTGCTGTCATTACACACACCAACGACCCCTGGGGTGGGGTCAAAGGGTCATTTTTGTTCTTTTCTAAAAGTGGTCATGTTGCATATCAAAGTAAAGTGGAAGAAGTGTAGACCTACATGCAAGTTAACACTTTTAATTTACACACAATCTTGACCTCTGAGGTTGGGTTTAAAGGTCAGATATTGAAATTGTGCAGATGGAAGTATATTTTTTATTGAACTAAGCACTAAAACTTAGTTGACAGGCATTTGTTATGATCTGAATGATACTGTAGGTGAACTAAGGGTTAGATAAATGGGATTTATGTTTTGTGATTTACATGTTTCTCTCTCAAATAACCCTTTGTCGGGGGATATAAATTCGTCGAATTTGCCTTGTTTTTTGTGATTTTTCAGGGGGTACCCCCTGCCCCCCCTCTGGATCTGCACATGTGTTAATATCAAATGTTATGTAAAGGTAATGGAACAAAACCCTAAAGATCATGTTAAGCACTGATGTGCAAAATTGGTAGCAAATATAACATATCTCCTCATTCATTTTAGCGACTTAAGTACCAGCTGGGACCAGAGACTCTAAAAGTGCTCCCACTTTTTTAAAAAAGGGACTACCAGGCCCCCAGATAAGAGTGTGTAACTGAAAATTATTTTTCTTATTTCTCAACCAAAACATATGTTGTGGGTACTCAAAAGAACCATCTCGAAGAGACGGTTCTTTTGAGGACCCAAAACACCTGTTTAAACTGATGGATAAGAAAATAATCACAATTTTATGTGATTAACTTTTTGATTAACTGGCCCTATGGACTACTGAAGCGCTGTCAGTGGCACTAAACACTGTTCATGTTGATACAGTACAGTGCAGTCCCTTTATAGCACTACCTTTGAGGTATATGAGTCATTGTCAAAATTCGTCAAAATTCTTGTCCGTTTAATATCTTATGAAAACCGCTGATGTGATCATGATTTTTTTTTCTTCACACAATACTACTGATCATACATAATAAGGCTAGCTGATAAAACTGAAAATTATTGGTGTGTAAATATATTTTTATTGGATGAAAACCCCATTTTTTGGCATTTTTGCCCGTCCGACGGTAAAAATTGAACTTTCGACAAGAATTATTAAAAAAACTGTTATTTTCTCAGGAATTTTAACTGGCTGTATTGATAAAAGCATTATCAAAGTAAATGTAGGAGGTTTCAATATGTATTTTTTCATTACATTTTTTGCATTTTTTTGCCAAAAAACCTCTGTCCCAAGCGTTTATGTCAAGACCGTAACACTTGATAAATTGCAAAAATAATACGGGATCCCTAATGGTGCTGAATCTGGTTTTCTGTCATACTAATTTGACACTTTCTATTTACATAGAATACATGTGTTTTGTAAAGCATCTACAGAACTGGCAAAAGAAAATACTGTTTTGGTGAGTGAAATTTTTATAGTATATTTTTTTTGTGTCAAATGACCGTAACACAAAAATGGACAATGGAATTTGATAAAAAATTTCTGGTTTTAACATCTTGACCAAATAGAATTTCTCAACAAAAAATCACTCTTGTTGCAATGTTTTAGGGAGTAATCATTATTTTAAGTAAAAAAATATGTAGAATATATCAATACCGTAACAGTCAATACTGTAACGATGAAAATGTTGCGGTATTGACACATCTTGTTACGGTTTTGACATATGCTGTCAAAAAAGTACAGTTTTGAATGCAAAGATATTAGTTTTTAGTCAAGTTTATTAAGTAATTTATGATAAGAATGCTTTATCAAATTTAAAAGAAGCATAAAACACAAATTGAATGATGAATTTAAGTATAAACAGTTTGTTACGGTATTGACATATTGTTTTGTTTTCAGGCAGGGTTTGTCAATACCGTAACAGTTTTGTCAAACCCGTAACAATATTTTGAAATAAATGCAATCTACCATATATTCCAAAATTCTTTCTGTGCACATGTGTCAAGAGTATTAACATTGCAATCTGGTCAACAGTGCTCTACACCAAATCTTAAACAGAAGAATTACGCTAGCATATATTCTTTAAAGGTCAATACCGTAACATTTTTGTCAAGTACCGTAACAGTGATATTTTTGGGAAAAAAGTATATCAGACAGAGACAACATGTAGATTTTAAGTACCTGATCAATTCCTTTGGTTGATTACAATCATACCAAAGCATTGTAATTTTCTAGAAATGTGGTTTTTAAACAAAAAAATGAGAAAATAGTATGCAAAATTACTTAAAAGATAAAAAAATGCATTTTACGTTTACTCATTGTCAAAAATAATCATTTTGTTCAAATTTTACCTTTTACACAATTAAACACATGATTTATTGAACTTATCCAATGCAACAAAATAAATATCCATGACGAGATTTGAAGAAAAAACAGGAATTAAAGTTTGTTACGGTATTGACATTTTATCTGGTCATGTGATCTTTGAAACTTAATTATAAGGATCTGATTGGCTGTTAAGGTTTCTTTTTGCTTTTCATAGTATTTTCAGAAAGAACTTGTTACTTTCATGAAAAAAGAGAATCATTTTATTTAATTCATATTTTTCCTTTTACTTCTTTCAAAATTTGACGAATTTTGACATTGACTCATATAGGAATGGACGATGTTATAAGTCAATCACATTATAAAGCAATGATTTTACAAAGAAATTATAGGAAAATGACCAATTTATGTTCATTTTCCTATAATTCCTAGAAATCCATGGTGTAAAAATTTGGGAGCCACAACACAACTGTGTTATTTCCAAATTCATGTTATAATGAGGTGTATTATAAAGTGTCTGCACTGTGTATTGTATAATTTTCAGGCCTTTAGTTAAGAGTGTGTAACAAAAAAATAATGTTCTTATTTCTCAACCAAAACATATGTTGTGGGTACTCAAAAGCACATGCTAAAAATAATGGGTAAGAAATTATTTACAAAATTTGCTTATCTAAACCTATGAGTTTCTTAAGTTTAGATTTATGTTATAATTTTACTTTTTTGTTATGAGCTAGTGTTAAAGCGATACAATTTATTTAAAAATGAAAATATGGAGAAAAATGGTACACGCAACATACTCGTTTGAATGGGTATGTTTACAATAGCGTCATCGCCCATAAAATATTTATTAGATCTATTCAACGATATAAGACATACCAGGGTATCAGATTTAATTTTCTTTGGTTACATTTGACTGGGGACATCACCGAAACTACGGGAAGTGTCATGAACTTTTAGCTGGCCAGGTTTCAATCTCAAATTGATTAGTAAATTTCGTCAAAAGATGAATCATAATTTTTTCCTGCAAGGGGAGTTTGAGCTGTTCCTTAACTTTTTTAAATCAACTTTTAAAAAGAATCTTTCAGGAACACAATCAGAGTGTCAAACAGTTTGGACCCAGACTGTTTGCAAACTAAAGGTTAACAGCAGACTACAAAAGTCTCCTCTGACTAGACTATGTCTCATATCCAGCAATCATCTCACATTCCATATTAAAGTTTAATTTCTTATCTCAAAAGGCTCAGTGGTAGAGTGCTTGATTCAAGATTGAGGGGTTGCGGGGTTGAGCCTCATTGGAGGCTCAGAGTGCGTCATGTCCTCAAGCAAGACACTTTATCCTCTGCTCAGGAAGGCCCGTCCTGACATGACTAAAAATAAATGACCAAGGCGTCTGACTGCAAATCCAGGGCTTGGGAGTTCATTCCCGGTCTGGTCACATACTTTCGTGGAGATTGATTATGAAATAATTTCTATGTTTATTCTCCTCCTTCCATCAAATTAAAAAATGTTGACTGTGACGTAGAGAATAAAATCAAAATATCTAAAAATTAAGATGTACAATCATGCTTTAACATATAACCTGAATAATGAGGATTCAAAAAGACGGATAGTCTGATCGGATTCCACTCAGAACTTGCATAATAGGGATTAGTTAATAACAAGTCTAAGAGTAAAGCCATGTTCCAATAGTACTTGAGTCCAACATAGTAATGATTGATTGATATAGAAAATAAGATAAACAAAAAAATTTAGTGTAAAATTGTAAATATTTTCTTACCCATAATTTTCAGCATATGTTTTGGGTGTTCAAAAGAACCGTCTCATTGAGACGGTTCTTTTGAGTACCCACAACATATGCTTTGGTTGAGAAATAAGAAAATTACTTTTCTGTTACGCATCTTAAACTGAAGTCCTGATTGATGTAGGAATTTATGCAGGAATATAAAGTAGCTGTCTTAGACAATATAAAGAAGCTTTGTCAGTCTTAAACTGATGGATGTTGGTATAAAGCTTAAGTTTTTTTGAGCTTGGTAAATTTTTGATTGGCAGATAAATTATTTTCCAAACCAGATTAGCTCTTGGCTCTTTCCTGGCTATAATACCCTTTGAGATATTTTGATCATAAGTATTTGGTTGTGCTATATATCAGCCAGACCATGGTTTAAGAATCTATCATGAGTGTGAGGATGGGATAGAAAAATCTGTCGCGAGGATCACCATTTCTTTTTCTTGCTCACCATTAAGAATCGTATTTTATGTATCAAAAAAGGCTTCCAGAAATTCCTGAATACCCTGAGATGCTACATGATATGATGACGTCACGTTAATATAACAATGAAGTCACTTCATGACCAATGTACATTACTCACTTGACAGCCTGGGTAAGATAACATGGGTAAGGTAAGATTTTCTATCCCAGGGTAAAATCTCAGATGTCCTTATCCGGTGTGCAAGAATGGTTCCTGTTTTTACCTCTCTTGAATGAGCGATATTGGGGAGAACTTGTGGGCTACCCTTTGAGATATTTTGATAATATTTGATAGAATTATAATGCATGAATATTTGCTGTCTCTTGCATTCTTTGAGTTATCTCCCTTAAAAGAATTTTAGCAAATCCTTGTACACTCTATATAATACTTTCATATATAATATCTTTCATACTCTTTGAGATAACTTGATAACGATCAATGTAAACTCAAGTTGACACAGTAATGGTTGATCCCCTTGCTTCCTGTTTGAGTTATCTCCCTTAAACAAACCTTAGAAGGCATAACCACAATATAAGATCTTTTGTTGTTATTGTTTTTTTAATTTGAAAACCATCTGTTCTTACAGTTGATTGCCTGTCAGGGTTTATTGACAGCTTTTTTGTTTCAAATGTAAAACATTTTTACATGTTTTGCATTGTTTGTTATATAGTTGGTATACATAAACTACCTGTATACATGTTCAAATAGAAACAAGTAAGCCTCAGCATGAGAAAAACAGGGTTTCAAAATCAAACCTATTGCTAGATGAAGATCATGAAAATTGGGATGTTGTGCGTTTAAAATATGATTCACTAATTTGCAGTGGGGGAAATTGCATTGCTTGGGCTCCATATATGGAGTAGTCTAACCGGTGATGAGATTTAGAGGTTTAGATATGTCTGAAAACTGTTGAAGGAGTTCTAAAACTTTAACACAACGACAACTACAAATATAGGATTACAGTTACTTTTTCACCATGATCATTTGATCAGTCCCTTTGAAGCCCTGAAGGTGGCCAGGTGATTGAGTTATATTTGACACAGATTTTAAAGTTGTCAGATTTGAACATCTCTTATGATGATTGACATACCAGATTTGCTAATTGGAATATGATTATTAATTTAGGTCAGTTACCTTTAATTGTTGTATTTTCAATCCTTAACCCTTAAAGCACCACCTATAATTTGCATCAGAGACAATTTAAAATTTTGCCGCTTTTTCAAAAATAACAAATAAGGCATGATATTTCATGAGAAGCGTCTGCTTGCAGACAATTCTAATGTAATATCATACCTTATTCTTGTCGAAAATTGGGAAAGATGTCTCAAAATTTGTCGTCTGCTGCAGTCTTGATTGGCCCTTTAAGGGTTAACTCTTGCCACATTGGACATATAGTCACGCTAGAGAACCTCTGTACTCGAACATCGCAGTCATCGCGTGGTGGTCACAGTCGACGAGTGGAAAAAATGGCGTGTTTATGTGCATCTTGCTGTTGAAAAAGATAATAAATTTCTTAATATTTTACTTCTGAGAGAATTTTTTACTGATTATTGTCAGTAATATATCCAGCTTTGTATCTGCGTAACAATACGTGTGTGGGTTGAGTGATGGTCAATACAGCGCCTTATTTATACAAAGAAGATGATTTTTCCCCCAAAAAAGGATGGAAGATTTTTTTTGTTTATATTCTGAAATTTATGCTTACTTTAGATAAAACGCTAAATACCATGGCTTTAATGTGCAAAAGTTTGAAATCTGTGGGTAGAGCATTTTGAAAGTTATTCAAGTATTTAATACTGTACGCACAGTTCTCTATATCGGGTGTTCTGGCCCAATGATCAGGTGCTCCTGTACACAGTCGTCTGGATGAGATAAAAGAGAACTGTACGCATATGTCGCGGGTTGTCCATGCTATATTTGAGCCAGCACATGTGTATTGGGGGTACGTGTTGCATTTTCGACCGACAAAAACCCTGGCAAGCCTGTGCAGACTCGCATTAGCCTTTGTTACTAATATACACAAAGTATGGATGACGATAAAGACTCGAAACAAATTTGGACCTCTAGTCCAACTAGATGCGTCGAAAGTCTTTAAGACCAACACAACGGCACCTTAGCAGGTGGCATGCCCCCATTAGCAAATTCAGACGTGTTCAATCTTCCAATCAAATCCATGGCCAGCTCAAATATTTACCTCTTTAACTCGTTGCATGCTGGGATATTTTCTATGCTCTTTGTCATCTGCTGATTTTACCTCATCTGGATCCAAACTGTTTACTAAGGTCATCAGCAGGCAGCACTTGTATAAAGTGTGTGGTCAGGTGCCCTTATCAACTAGCTCCCCGGGCAGTCCAAAATCACTTTCATGGTATTGGTTCGACACGGGGTGACAAGTCAAGAGCTCTTTAAAATTGTAGGTATACTTTCCAGTATCTCACTTCTGGAAAACGGAACAAACCTTACACGTCAGGACGTGTTGAACTATTTTTCACATTTTGGTAAATGTGTTTGCATTCCATTTCTAGTTTACAGCCACAAAGCGATCACGGTCAACAAAGGGGGGGGGGGGGGGTACTCTGATACTGTTTGATACATACGTAGGCTCCGGGCATTTGGGTTTAATTTTTTGAATTACATTATATATTTAAAAAGAAAGTGACTGGGGGGTGGTCGTCTTGATCCAAACTCATCTTGACCCATTTAAGCGATTGTAGCTGCTTAGTACATTTGGCATTTTACGTCTGTTGACGTAATGGTTGCTAAGCAGTCTCTTCTTGCTCATGTTGGTTGTTGGCCACGAAAGTATAGGAGACTGAAACTTCCGTGGACAGAGACATGCTGCTTATGCCTGCTGTACTGGAGAAGCGCATGCTAATGTATGGGGTTTCTCGTTTTTGACAACTGGGTGGCAGGTCCTGACCAGACTGAAGTGGTAAATGTACAAGAACGTGACTGAGGAATCTAGCCAGGGCTGCCACCACTATGGACTCCTGGGCTCTGTCCATGGCTTGAACACGACTAACCCGACCTAGGTTTCGTCTATAAGAAGACTCTTCAGGGGTTTCCTGCTATGTTTTGGACTCTGTGGTCGTGAGTCCAATGATGCCTGAACAGCAATCATTCGTGCTTTATATAGTCGTGGGAAGCGGCTCCAAAAGCGGCTCTAGGCTCCCAAAAACGGCTCCTGGAGCCGTTTTCAAAGTGAGGCTACATGGCTCCCTGGCAACAGGCCAAAAAACGGCTCCTGGCTTCCAAAAGTGGCTTGGGGAGCCGCCTCAAAGGTGAGGCGGTATGCTCCCAAAAACGGCACAAAATCGGCTCACCAGCTTCAGAAACCAGCTCAGGGGCTGCACCTACGACCTGTCTTTTCTTTGCAGTAGAATTTGCAGGGAGGGGCCTTGCTTCTGGAGTGTATTCCTGGGGGTTGGAGGGCTGTGTCTGGCCCCCATCTTACCAGTTCCCATGACAATATAAACGCCTATTGTGACCCAAAATAGGAGGCCTACAGACACATAAACAACGTTTCCAATCATCTAAGACTGTCACGTTAGGTTTATGATGGACAACATTGCTGAACTCCCCGGCATGTGGATAAATTATTTGGGGCCTAGGTGAGTATTCACCGTTTGGGGAATTCTATTTGGAGTATGAAAGATGTTGTCTGCAATGAATCTGGGAAGACGTCCGTGGGTGAACAATAAAAAGAAAGTGACTGGGGGGTGGTCGTCTTGATCCAAACTCATCTTGACCCATTTAAGCGATTGTAGCTGCTTTGTACATTTGACTATATAAAGCACGAATGATTGCTGTTCAGGCATCATTGGACTCACGACCACAGAGTCCAAAACATAGCAGGAAACCCCTGAAGAGTCTTCTTATAGACGAAACCTAGGTCGGGTTAGTCGTGTTCAAGCCATGGACAGAGCCCAGGAGTCCATAGTGGTGGCAGCCCTGGCTAGATTCCTCAGTCACGTTCTTGTACATTATATATTTATTTATTTTTTATTTATTTATTTATTTTTTTTTTTTGGAGGGGGGGGGGGGGGTTCAGAAATATTTCTATTTTGGGGTATGAACATTTTGTGGATATTTCTTTTTTTTTTTTGGGGGGGGGGGGGGGGGGGGGGGGGGTCACGACAAAATTGGAATAGTTTTAGGTGTCTCTCCTATGTATTTTAGGGTCTTTTCTTAAGGTAAATGTACAGAATAAGAACATTTTTGCGTGGCAAAAATTTCAAATATTTTTTGGGGTGCTTGATATTCCTGATATTTTTTGGCGGTAAACAGTAGATGCTGGGCCCAATCCTACGTATGAAGAAAGAGTGAGAGTACCCCCCCCCCCCCCCCCCCCACCCACACACACACACTCACTCTGGATCACAGTCTATATGATGAGAAGTTGCTAGCAAATTGATCTGTAATGGCGAATTGAGATAATTTCTGGCGATTTTATAGAGGATGCTACTTGTTAATTATACATCCATTTAATCTGAACATATGTTGATCTCTGCTCTACGAGAGTTCGGCTTATTCTATATTCTGGAGCTCCTAATGGTCCGTGATCGTAGTAAAATTATGGGTTAATCCCACAAGTTTTCAACCCCATAAAGGCCTGTTTAGACGGCATGATTTTGTCAGCCTGGCAAAATCATACATGATTTTGTCATGTATGATTTTTCTGTTTAGACGGCATTACAATGTCATGTGTGATTTCTTTCAACAGTGAAGAAAACTGGCTGGGCACCTTGAGATGTCTCATCATGCTCTACATTTGTTGCATTGCTATAGCTAAGTACATGTGTTAAAACTCATTCCAGCAAGTCACAACTTTTGTTATCTGCTATTTCATCTGCTTATGTTCTTAGGTAGTCTTTATGGGGTAGAATATCGACCCAGATCAGACTGTTCCCTGGAAGCAGTCTGGTCAGGGTTTATAGTGTTTACTTCCATGATAAGATCTCCTCTGAAGTGCACTTGAATATATGCAGCAGACACCATTTTCAGGACAAAATACTGGCATGTTTATGGTTATCTCTTTTATCTTGCTCCAAAAGCAATTAACCCCAGTTACCTCAAAGCTGATTGGCTAATTCGCCATGATTTTGTAATGGCAAATAGAACCAGTTCTATCCCCCATGACATGTCGTCCTGACTCTAAAATCATATATGACTCTGTAATAGCAGTGTTTACACGAGCTGATTTGTAATGTACGACTAAGTCAGGACGACTAAATCATGCCGTCTAAACACCCCTTAATAGGTAGTGCAGTGGCTCAGTGGTACAGTGCTTGAGTCGAGACCGTGGGGCCGCGAGTTCGAACCTAATCGGCTTCACTGCGTTGTGTCCTTGAGCAAGGCACATTAATCCTAGCTTAGTACTGGTTCAACCCAGGAAGACCCGTCCCTTTATAACTGAAAGATTGGTGATGGGACGTAAAGAAACAAATCAAACAAACAAACAAATCAACCCCGTAAGGCCAAGCTACCCACACAATAATCTAATATTCACACGCAGAACCGGTTTCATCACCATAATGTTTCGTATCAGCGGATGGACAACGCCATTTTTCGGAGGATGAAATAGACAAGAATATTTAACAATGAACTTTAAAACGCATTACATATTTTCCTTTTTCAGCATAAAGGGCTAGCACACGAGATCTTGGCGTGAAGTTATTTTTAATGCATGCATGTATAGCTCTCTAATGAGAAATGAGCTGTATTTGGGATAAAAATTGCATATTCATACCTGCTTTGAGTATGCGAGCAGCGAATGCTCGGATACACAGGCTCGCATGAGCCTCGGCTGTTCGTCCAAAATCTCCTCTGCTGTCTTAGTGCCAGAAGAATTTGTAATTAGTCTGCGAATACCTAGTAAGCACGTAAAATCGTGCCACTATCGGCCCGCAAGCAAAACGCCATCCGAACGGGGCCACTATTGGCCCGCAAGCAAAACGCCATCCGAACGGCGTTTCGCTGGCGGGCCGATAGTGGCCCGAGATTGGATACTGGCCGGGCATATCATCTGCCGAGGTCGACCGTTAAATAGTTTTGCTGTCAGTAGAGCGGCAAACAGTATTGGCCCAGATCAGACTGAGCCTACACTGTTTGCAAAAAATCTTTCTAAAATGTTCCAGCAAAGGATAAAACAGACGAGTTTTATTGTGATTAGCGTTTTTTCGGCCTTGGAGATTTTGTTTATTTCCAAAATGTAATGCTTTTCTCTGAAAAGTGCGCAGACCCTGATAAAAATCGTACTATGCTTGCGGCAATTCATCGCGACCTTCACTGTTTGCTAAAGTGCCTCTTTTAGGAGAAAGTACAAAGGGTAAACAGAATTACTTTAGCACTGCAAAAATGGTCGTCATATATCCAACACGTATCATCGAGCAACCTCTTTGCCTTAACTCTTTGCATGCTAAGTAACGTTTTTTTGTCCTAAACATTTCTTAAGTCTTACGGACCTTTCTCCTTCTGGTTCTGCCAGACGGTTTTGCTGAGCCTGATCTGGGCCTGAACTGTTTGTATGATCAATCTCAGACATTTTCATTTTAAAATGCTTCCAGATACACACTATTAACGTTTTGCATGCTGATTCTTTTTCCCCGCATACTATTTTGTCATCATGACCAGATTACAGCTATATCGAACCAACATCCCATCACGGGCCACTATCGGCCCGCAAGCGAAACGCCAGTTGCCTGATTTCTAATATAATAGGTGCTTACTGGGTACAGGCTCGAACAGCTTGGATCCAGATCAGGCTCCAAGGTTCGAACAGCTTGGATCCAGATCAGGCTCCAAATTTTGTCAAAATAGTAAGTGAGTATGATCAGAAAATACCACAATCACAAACCGAAGACAAACCCATGGCACCGCGAGGAAGAGCCACACAACCATCACGAGACACCAGGAAGACAAACTAAGCAAAGCAACCAGCTCTCTCTATTGCAAAACTAGATGTACATAAAGCCTGGCCCCAAAGCCCCCCTCCCCACCCCGGAGAAATCTGATACCAAAATCGGCTCTTCCCCGCTAGTGTCAAATAGTTTGATCCAGAATGGGTTAAGCTTTCGTCCGACCATCCGTTTATTCGCAGATCGGCCATCTATTGACCTCTGTTTTATTCTACATGGTAAGCATATGGCTAATTATGACATCCACATAATGGTCCCTCCAAGGGGTTTGGGGAAACAGGGGAAATGACATTTATTCCAGGGGAATAGGGAAAAAGGTCAAATTTTAAGCTGAACAGGGTACAAAGGCAATATTGGGGAACATGGAAAATAAGAAAACAATTTTCGATTCTTGGGGAACAAGGAAACAAGCCTATTTATTTCAGGGGAACAAGGGAACGGTTATCCCCGCTAGGAGGGTGTCATAAGCGTTCCAGTTTTCAAACCATCCACCAGTGTGTTTGTCTGTTCATCCGTCTGTCAACACGTCATATTAAATTGTGTCTCTGAAGCACTGACAGCTGTGAACGTCAAAACATGCATATTAATTGTCCTTTGCATACTCTTCAAACATACACTGTAATTTGTGACCAAATACCTTGATCAACGCCACATTTGCAATAGAGTATGCAGCAGAGATATATAAGGTGTCATTGTTGTCCTGGGCATACTTCTAAAGCACGCACTATGCCATAAATCGCATGTTTCGTTGATTTTTTTTATGATTCTGTAAAGCGCATATATCTTTTTTTATGAAATCCGTAAAATTTTAACCTTGATCTACGCATCACTCGCCAGTGATCCTGGTTATTTTATGCACTAAAATGTAAGTATTGCCCAGCAGTGATAAATTAAGTAGCAAACCTTGCAATGGTTATAAGAGAGTGCGACACAGCTTGTTTCATGTAATGGCATTGCTTTGAAAATGTTGCCGAGACGGTTTGGCATCGCTGGAGATAAATGAACAGCAGTTACAATCGCTATGGCTTTGTTAAAACCGCTCGTGCTCCCATCGACTGCGTCCAGATACAGCTTGACGAATGCGTACAAATTAAATATTTAGGCACTCGACGTATGGGACAGTCCACTTGACTACTCAAAATTTGCGTACAGAAGAAAAACGGCTTGTCACTTCGCAAATAGTTAACAGAAACATTTCAAACTTTCTAGTCCTCAACTTATACGTATTCTTTATTATTTGATGACATAACATGATAATTGATGACTTTAATAGCACATTTATTAGTCATTGATCACATTTCAGGCACATAAAATCCAATTGACTAGCCAGAAACTGACTGGTACTCTGCTGGTTTTAAACTTTAAAGGCTCTTATTTAGCCAGAATAGACTACAATACCTAAGCAATAATTCCAAGTGAAAAAAACATCGTGAAAATTAAAGGCTGTAAAGTACCGGCTCATAGAATGGATCACAGTAAACCAAAATAGTATATCTTGTGCACCCGTCGACTGCGAACACCACGCGATGACTGCGCTGTTCGAGTACAGAGGTTCTCTAGATTGATAGTTTTTTAAGTGAATCAATTGATTCAGTGTTTGGCTTAAAAAATACAGTTTAAATGCAGACATGAATATGTTCAAAACCAAACAAGATGGTTGATACGCTATATTGACTAAAAGTAAGACAATATTATATGGGCCTCGATGTGAGAAAACCTGTCTTCGGGGATTTGCGAACAACAAAGGCGCAGATCAGCCTGCGTTTCCACGCAGGCTGATCAGCGCCTTTATTATTCACTTATTGGAAAGTATAATAACTAAACTTGCTACAAGCCAACTTTCAGTATTCTAGCTAGTTTCTGTAGCTGAGCAGGTTGGTTTGAATCTCACTTTGTCGGAAACCCCGAAGACAGGTTTTCTAGCATCAAGGCCCATATAATGTGCAATCTTGTGTCCCCAGGCTTGTGCATTCTTGCAAATTTGTACCACATTATTTGCTGTACAGATGTATTTTTAGTTGATAAAAAGATTTGAAATGATTTAAAGTAGATTTAGTATACTGCATGTAATCATTTATCACAAAAATGCATAGGATTCTGGTAAGTTTGATTTGCTAGCTATATTTTCATAGGACCCTGCTTGTGTATCACAAGAAAATGAATGACTGTATTAACATAGGATCCTGTTGTAATTCACAAGGTAATGGTAAATGGTTTGCTGTATTAACATAGGATCCTGCTTGTGTATCACAAGATAAGGATTTGCTGTATTTACATAGGATCCTGCTTGTTTATCACAAGATAATGATTTGCTGTATTTACATAGGATCCTGCTTGTTTATCACAAGGTAATGATTTTCTGTATTTACATAGGATCCTGCTTTTGTATCACAAGATAATGGTTTGCTGTTTTACATAGGACCTGCTTGTGTAGCACAAGATAATAGTTGGTTGTATTTACAAAGGATCCTGCTTGTGTAGCTCAAGATAATAGATGGTTGTATTTACATAGGATCTTGCTTATGTATCACAAAATAATGATTGGCTGTATTTACATAGGATCCTGCTTGTGTTTCACAAGATAATTATTTGCTGTATTTACATAGGATACTGCTTGTGTTTCACAAGATAATTATTTGCTGTATTTACTTAGGATCCTGCTTGTGTTTCAAATGATAATTATTGCTGTATTTACTTAAGATCCTGCTTGTGTTTCAAATGATAATTATTGCTGTATTTACACAGGATCATGCTTGTGTTTCGCAAGATAATGATTTGCTGTATTTACATAGGATCCTGCTTGTGTTTCAAATGATAATTATTGCTGTATTTACATAGGATCCTGCTTGTGTTTCACAAGATAATGATTTGCTGTATTTACATAGGATAATGCTTGTGTTTCACAAGATAATGATCTGCTGTATTTACATAGGATCCTGCTTGTGTTTCACAAGATAATGATTTGCTGTATTTACATAGGATCCTGCTTGTGTTTCACAAGATAATGATTTGCTGTATTTACATAGGATCCTGCTTGTGTTTCACAATTAAGATAATGATTTGCTGTATTTACATATGATCCTGCTTGTGTTATAATTATTTGCTGTATTTACATATGATACTGCTTGTGTTTCACAAGATGATTATTTGCTGTATTTACATAGGATCATGCTTGTGTTTCACAAGAGAATTATTTACTGTATTTTAATAAGGATCCTGCTTGTATATCGTCAGATAATGATTTGCTACATTTTAACATAGGATCCTGTTTTGTAATTTGCTGTATTTACATAGGATCCTGCTTGGTTTTCACAAGATAATGAATTGCTGTATTTACAAATTAAGATCCTGCTTGTGTTTCACAAGATAATATTTTGCTGTATTTACATAGGATCCTGGATAATGATTTGCTACATATTAACATAGGATCCTGCTTTTGTTGTTTGCTGTATTTACATAGGATCCTGCTTGTATATCAAACAATAGTGATTTGCTGTATTTACGTTGGACCCTGCTTGTGTATAAAAAGAAAATGAATGACTTTATTAACATAGCATCCTGCTTGTGCTTAACAAGATAATGGTTTGCTGTATTTACATAGGATCCAAGATAATAATTAGTTGTATTTACATAGAACCCTGCTTGTATATCACAATGTAATGATTTTCTGTATCTACATAGGATGCATGTGTATCACAAGATAATGATATGCTGTAGTTATGTAGGATAATGCTTTGCTGTATTTACATTGGTTCCTGCTTGTGGTTCACAAGATAATGGTTTGCTGTATTAACATTTGATCTTGCTCGTGTTTCACAAGATATTGGTTTACTATATTTGCATGGTTTTCTGCTTGTGTTTCACAAGATAATGCTTTGCTGTATTTACATAGGATCCTGCTTGTGTCTCACAAGATATATGATTTGCTGTATTTTCATAAGATCCTGCTTGTGTATCACAAGGTAATGATTGGCTGTATTTACATGGGATCCTGCTTGCATATCACAAAGTAATGATTTGCTGTATTTACATAAGACTCTGCTTGTGTATCACAAGGTAATGAGTTGCTGTATTTACATGGGATCCTGCTTGTGTACACAAGGAAATGGTTGGCTGTATTTACATAGGATCCTGCTTGTGTATCACAAGATAATGATTGACTGTATTTACATAGGATCCTGCTTGTGTATCACAAGATAATGATTGACTGTATTTACATAGGATCCTGTTTGTGTATCACAAGATAATGATTGACTGTATTTACATAGGATCTGCTTGTGTAAAGCAAGTATTTACATAGGATCCTGCTTGTGTATCACAAGATAATGATTGACTGTATTTACATAGGATCTTGCTTGTGTATCACAAGATAATGATTGGCTGTATTAACATAGGATCCTGCTTTGCTGCAATAACAAAAGGATCCTGTATGCGTTTCACAAGGTAATGATTTGCTGTATTTACATAGGATCCTGCTTGTGTATCACAAGCTAATGATTTGCTATATTTACATAGGATCCTGCTTGTGTATAACAAGATAATGATTGGCTGTATTTACATAGGATCCTGCTTGTGTATAACAAGATAATGATTGACTGTAATAATACATATAGGATCCTGCTTGGCTGCAATAACAAAGGATCGTGGATAATGATTTGCTGTATTTACATAGGATCCTGCTTGTGTATCACAAGATAATGACTGGATGTATATACATAGGGTCCCGCTTTTGTTTCACAAGATAATGATTTGTTGTATTTACATAGCAGTATAGCATGAAAAGAGCTTTATGACAATGGGGTATGATCTTACGCTGGACTGTTTTCTTCGTGACATGACTCAAACCTGACAACCAGGAAGAAATTTTTCTGCTTCGCTGCACTCATTTAGATTTATCCTGCCCAAATTTGTTAGCAAACCAAATGGACCCAGCTGTTCAGCGCTGACTAAATCAATATCGGACCACATTTTGGACCGTCAATATCGCTATTTAAAAAGTCCAGGCAGCTGTCTGAATATTAAGGGGGTAAGTACATTATATTGGAAGGTTTTGGGATATGCACTATTGAAAGAATTTTTAGCCTTTGTCCCGCAAGGGGGTAAGTACTTATATTGGACGGTTTTGAAAGAATTTTTAGCCTTTACCCCGCTGTTCATGGCAATTGTCTTCTTCTCTTTCTTCTGTTTATGTTCTTTGTTACAATATGGACCCAGATCAGACTGCTCCTAAAGGAGCAGTCTGATCAGGGTTCATAGTGTTTGCTTTCTTGATAAAATTAGTCTGGTGTGCATTACAGACTGAAAAAGCAGACAGCATTTTCTTGACAAAAATGATTAGCAGGATAAGGGTTTAAGTTGAAAAATGGGTTCAAATTTTTTTGACAAAGACAAAAAGCACTTCTTGTGTTTCACAGTTGCATGTTCTTTGACAGTTAGTGAAAATGATACCTCCAGCACATGGGAAATTGGTATGTGTCACATAGTTTTTTAATGTGAATTCGCAGCTATCTAGTGGGACCATTATAGGTAAATTTTTGGTCAACCGTAAGTCTTTATCTTCTTCCATACACTGAGCATGCAAGCAACAGTGAAGTGCTCTGGGGAGATGTGCATATTCGCAGGCTTCCCTGTTGTCAGACCCTTTGCGTCTTGCCTTTGTGATAATTTGTACAAAAAAACCCAGCTCAAACGAATATTTGCCACACCCATCCATACATTTTAAGCATGATGTTAGTTATATGGCATTTCTAGGTTATTTTAGTCATTTTGAGCTAGGCCAATTATATGGATTTAACATGGGTCTTCAGACGCTAGAGAACCTGACTGTAGCATGTGAACAACAAAGGCGCAGACCAGGCTGTGCATCCGTGCATATTCACTTCCTGGAAAACATATTATTAGCTTAACTAACTACATGTAAAATTTTCAATATTGTAGCTAGTCCCAGTAGCTGAGCAGGCTGGATTGAGTCCTGGTTGCAAACCGCGAAGACAGGTTTTCTCTTGACGAAGCTGAAATATACTGAACCACACTTCTAACGCAAAATCACACTGAACCTTGAATATTACATATATAATGGTTCATTCATTGTAATGCAATTTTATCAAAAATTAAAACACTTATTATGAAAATTAAAGTAGAAGTTCATCAGATAATCACTCCCTTTTAATCATAACCTGATTGGGTGAAAGCCTTCCATAACCCCTCAATGGTACAATGATTACAGCAAGACCTCGTATATTAATTAAAGTTACATTCATGAAACATTTTGCGTTGGAAGTGTGGGTCAGTATAGTTTATGGCAGCTGAGGAAAGGTCTAATCTAACATCATACATGTGTTCTTAAATTCTTAATTAATTGTATGTTATACCTGTATTATGCCTTGAGGACAGCAGTTGTACTCACAGCTCATACATGTATTATGTCCTTTTGTCGGAGAAAAAGGTGCGACATTTTTTCAGTAACTTCCCATCATTTTTTCTCCAAACGTGTCAAGCCACCTGTATTAATCAGTATAATTTTGTTTTACTTATTTGTCGTTTGTTCACATATCTTCCGGTTGTTTTATAATTTGTGTCTAATATTACATAGGTGGAGTACTGCGTTGAGCATAAGATCGCACTTTGCTAATGTTGATTTTTAACGCTTGATAGATTTTGATATTCGCTAAAATGAGAAATATTTATACCTAATAATCTATTAGGAGCACTAAAATCATATTTTTGCAGAGGACTTGATACAGAGAGATATTCATTGATAAGTGGGATCGAATTAATTGTTTCCTGTTGGCTGAAATACATAAATTGTGGGTACACTTTGGAATTGCCTCATAGAAGCAATTCCATTGTGTACTCACAAAGTTTAAAAATAACATAATATATAATATAATATTTCATAATTAAATCCATATATTTGATATTATCAAGTGCTCTGTATATTTAAAGCTTTTCGACTGAAAACTAATCTTTTCGCTTATAGACCCACCTCAATTATTTGACGGTTATCAATTTTTGATCTGATTTTCCAAGATTTATTCGAAGGAGAACAATTATGCGAGTGAAAAGGCCCGGCTATCATTACAGATCTCCAGAAAATTTATGATTTCGTAGATCAAAATGTTTTTGGTATTGAACTCATCCATTTGATCTATGATTAACACTGAGTCTTGATGGGGATAGAAAAGTGCATTGTATTTGAATGGCGTGGGATAATTCTTGGAGAAATCATCGACGTATATATGTGGTTCTGATCAGCTGAGCAGGAGCTCTTTATTTTTACTCGTATTGGAATCGAATAGTCAATGAAGTCAATAAGATTTAACGAGTCCGATAAATTGTCAACAAAGTGAAGTAAAAATAGTGCAGTCATACTTTTTCACTGTTTGGGAATTTTTGAATACTTATAAAAATATGAGTCGATAAGTGTGGATGGACATTAATTTCGCTGTTTTCCTTGGATTTCGTTACACCTAGCTCAAGTTTCAAGCATATGAATTATGTTAAAATGGGCAAAACCTAGGTGAGTATTTTTCGGAGTTGAGGTGAATAATTTTTATGACAGCTCTGTCATCATTCAGGTTAATGTGAAAGTTTACTTGAATTGAATTAGATTGCTTGGCCGCTTGTTACTTAACACATGTGAACTTTTCGGATCATTAGACGTTTAATATTCTAAATGGGGAAAAAGAGGTAAAGTTTTATAGATTGCTTCTAATGTAAATTTTTAGAGTGTTTAATTTTTGAAATCACTGAACTTGTTTAAAGTACATAAAATAACAGATTGTGAAGTGTATGAAGTTCATAATCATTGCTTATAACTTTTGTAACCCGCCCGGGCAAAACCTGAACAAGTTAACAAAAAACAGAGTAAATTAAGACCCAAACTCATGCATTTTCATTGTCCTGCTTAATATTTTGAGTTTTTATTAAGCAACTTGATTTTGCATGGTGTGATGCTGATGCTTCAAGCCAGGTACCAGGTTGCACAGTCATGCAAGGGCATAATTTCTAGCAATAATATGTACGCACATCAAAGGGGGGCTTCTGAAAGGAATGCAGTGATTCTTTAAGTTGCATCCCTTTTCAAAATGGGAACTAATCTTAGTACCTTATGGTATGGGAAACAAAAAACTCGAAAATATGTTGGCACATCAAAGGGAAACATCTGAATTCTCGCAATTGCATCCCTTTTCAACATGGGGACGAATCTTAGAGGATTGAATTTGCTCCAGGAAGGACCAAATTCTTACCCTTAAGAGCAGTCCCTTATGGTATGGGAAACAAAAAACTCGAAAATATGTTGGCACATCAAAGGGAAACATCTGAATTCTCTCAATTGCGTCCCTTTTCAAAATGGGGACTAATCTTAGAGGATTGAATTTGCTCCAGGAAGGACCAAATTCTTACCCTTAAGAGTAGTCCCTTATGGAATGGGAAACCAAAAAACTCGAAAATATGTTGGCACATCAAAGGGAAATATCTGAATTCTCTCAATTGCCTCACTTTTTAAAATGGGGACTATAATCTTAGACCTGTGAGGAGTGGGCAGACCAAATTCTTATCCTTAAGAGCAGTTCTTTAAGGTTTTGGGAAACCCAAAACTCAAAAATATATTCATACATCAAAGGGAAACATCTGAAAGGAGCAGTAATTCTTTCAGTTGTGTCCCTTTACAAAAAGGGGACTTACCTAAGAAAAAATTGCTTCTTCCAGGAGCAATTCTTTCCTTTGAGAGCTAGCAGTCCCTTATATGGTATGGGGAACAACATCTCCACATCATGCAATCTACCTTGAATGTGCAAAATTTTAATTACGCAAGTGTGTACTTGTGTAAAGCTGGGCACTTAATATACGCCTATGACAGGTCGATATACATCAGACTGGAAATGATCATCCTTTGGTCAGGCAAAATTCTTTCATGGAGATTTGTTCTGTCTTTTCCACAGATACAAGTAGTGGGCTGCTGATCATCCCGCATCATCAAGAAGCTGGCTATAGCTACATCATCATGTATAGATACCTATCTTTTAAGGTGTTCCTTTCTTGTGTGTCAACTGTCGACTGTGAGCCGCACAGTAGTCATTCTTTGTTAATTTCTTCCACTTCTTCATGGGCCTCCCTGGCCGGTGTAATCAGTCAATCTATACTAGCAGAGCCTTCTCTCTCGCAAATGTCTAGGTCAAGATCCTTGAGCTCATGCGTCACCAGTAGCTCTCTTGTTCTTACTCTGGCTCACATGACGATTCATCCAGCTTGATATTGAAGATCTTTCATGGCCCTGTTGCTGAAGGTTAAGCTTGTTCAATGGCCAAGCTTCACTGGTGAGAAGCATTGTGCTCCACATGCAAGAGCTATAATGCACGGCCAGTGTTGGCCACAGGTCTACTAACTTAACCCATTTATGCCTTGGGACATGGACAAACAGCGCAGACCCAGATCAGACACTGCAGAATGCGGCTTCTGATCAACGTCTCCACTGTTTGCTTGCAGAATGTTGCATTAAAGTTTGAATAAAAATGAAAAATACCTACCAACAGCCCTTAAAACGGAGATGGACTTGACCAATTGATAACAGTGGGAAATTCCATTTGGCTTACTAGTAAATGGGTTAACGCAGAGCAGCCCCTGATAAACCAAGTCTTAACTCAGTCTTTTTTTACTCATGCAAGTCTCAACAAAAAAATAATATTCTTATGGAGAAGATCACATTTGGTTCAGTAGGAGATGACATTCCTTTAAATTAATGAATGGGAAAAATCCTTTTTATGCAACTTTTTTGCAAAGCTGAGTTACTTTAAATTTTGTAAGTGTAGGTTTCAATTTTTACGCTTTCAATTTTTATGCTTTGAGCACTAATACTATCTTTTCAATATACACTTGTAATGTATTGTAAAACGAAGTGCTTATCGAAATATTTTAACCCAGGGTTAAGAAAAAAGAGACCTACTAGAGGATGTAGGTGTATACGATAAATCATGTATTTTCGTAAAGGCAGCTGTGGAGTCCGATAATAGACTACCAGTAGCTACCCCGTGAATCTGTGACTTAATTGAAATAGTTCTCCTTGTCTTCTGCTGATAATTAATCTTCGCAGACTTTTTTTTTTGTACCCAGATTAGGACACATAATATTGGGACATGCAATCATCTGTTTGACCACTCTGAAATTATTTCTGCAAGATTTTTGTTTGAAAAAGTTAAATAATATTGCTTTTTTAAATCTGCTCAACAAAAAACATAGAAAATTACCCAGCCAGGAACTAACTGATTTTTACCATCTATAAGTGCGGCTGGTTTGCCTGGTTATGTCTGTAATGTGGACTGCTGATAAATATTGCAAACAGTTTGGACCCAGATCAGGCCTGACAAATCTGATGGTATTCTTTTGAAAAAAAAGCTTGAAAAAATTACCCAGTAGGCAAAGATCACATTCTGGTTGTTGACATTATAATACCATCAAAAGTGTTGTGACAGGACATAGCCATAATAAAAGTAGTGCCATTCATAGAAATTCCATGCAGTGTTGGATAACCTTTCTAAGTTTGGACCTAGATCATGCCCCACAAAATTGGGTCTAATCTTGGGTTTTGATTTTTAGCAAGTTGTGGGGTCATATTGGCTTTTAAATGGAGAGATGAAAACATTCTGAATTAAGCTTGAGGGCAATTTTTTTTATTGTTTATAACCATTGAATAATACTATGCTTTTTAACATAGCGCTAGTCTATGAACAGACTATCCAAAATGGGAATAGTTTTCTTATTTTTCCATGAAAACATAAGTTGTGGGTACTATTTGGAAGTGTTGAGACACTTTCAAATAGTACCCACAACATATGTTTTATAGAGAAATAAGAAAAAAAATGATAGCTTATCCAGGGCTCTGTAATTACTAAAGAGAGACATATCAATCAAAGGGTTGTTAAAAGGGAAACATTTTTTTTAGATGTTAATCAATTGTTTTGTCTTTATTTATTTGTAGGTATTTTTATTGGCCTTTCACCTTCTGTAGATCATGAAATTACTAATCAGCATTTTTATCAGATTGTATTCATTTTTTAAAAAAATAATTTGTTCTTTCCCCCTTGACTTGTTGCCTGTACTAAGATCGAGGCCCTAGTAATTTCTTAAAAGAGCGATCTGCTAATAACCTTTGCTTTCAATTTGGACCCAGCTCGTAGTTTCTCAAAATGAACCCAACCCACCTATAGAGTTTCATGAAAATATTTCACAATATGATTAAGACTCTCAGGGATAGAGAAATATTTTTAAAACTGATTCTGTCCGAAAAGAATGACAAAATTCTTTTGGGTTGTGCAATCGTCATTGATTTCTTTACTTTGACAAGGAAAGTAAATTAAGTGCTATAGCTACGGTAGGTCTGTAGTGAGTCTAATTGGCAATCAGACTATTATGGACACCATAAGGAGCAGTTTGATCTGTGTCCATTACTTATTAATTGTAAAAGTTTCATCTTGCTTTTCGACTCAGATGGGGAAATAAAAATAGGTTCTGTATAAATATAGTGATCTTGTACATACTTCTGTGCTGACATCTTTTTAATACGGGTCATTTCTTTACCTGCTTACACCTAAATGATGGCCAAAGGTGAGTTTATGGTCAATGCTGGGTATCAATAGACCGCAGCAATTCTATATTGTGAGAAACAGAAATAAATCTTCGTATCTAATCTAAACTAAGAAAAGACCCAGTGATTTGTAACAGTTTTTATTATCGCCATTTATGGCCAACGAAAATGAAAACCAGTACCTGGATTTTTGTCATAATCTTGGAAAACCTGAATTTTCATCCCCAACACAGTCATAATTTTAACCTTTTTGCACTCGGATTTAAGCTTAAACATGATTGAGCTTGGGGTGCATATTATTTAACTTTTTGGTTACTGTAAAGGCGGCACCTCATGAATGCATAATTAGGGCTGGTCTACCTTAGACATAGGTAAAAGCTGAAAATTAGAAGAGGTTTTATTCAAAAGTAACTGAATTATCTTGAGCCATTACCTCAGTAAAGAGGCAAAACATTATTTAACCCTTAAAATGCCAGCAAAAAAACTGCATCGGAAAATGTCTATTTAACATCAGCATAGAGGCAAACAGTGTGGACCCAGATCAGACTGCTCCTACAGGAGCAGTCTGATCTGGGTCCACACTGTTTGTCTATGAGGCTTCAAATATCTTAGTGGACAACAAAAAACAAACATTTTGTGATTATGCGCTTTAAATGTTAATAAATGTGAGTTCATTGTGTATACGGTTAGGATTTTCATGAAATGCACACACGTTTGAATTCTTCACCAAATTATAAATAGAACCAGAAGATGAAATAGCCAAACCACCCCCAGATATGAATATTAAAGTTACCCCCTTTACAGTGAGCAAAAGGTTCTATTATAAACATTGAAACAAATCACCCACCTGAAATGAAAAAGGATGAAGTTAAGAACACCTAAAGGCCAGAAACTAATTAACCTTCTCAAATCAAATGGACTGATGCTTCTATTTACCACATCACAGTCTGATCAGCACCTGTGTTATTGGCTTATTGGAAAGTATAATATCTTGACTTGTTGCAAACAAAATTTCAATTTTCTAGCTAGTCTCTGTAGTTGAGCAGGCTGGTTTGAATCTCACTTCGTCCGAACCCCAGAAGATTGGTTTCTTACAACGCGGCTCATATATGCTAGGAACCTTGCTTCTCAAATTCAATGAGCTACATGTAGCTAATAGAATGCATACAGCCCAGAAAGATTACCCTATATATAGTAAACCTTTTCCTTGTTAGCTGTGACTTGTCTTCTGTTGATAACCTTTGCATTGACATGAGGAAGTTTTGAGTAATTACAGGCCAGAGACTTACTTTACCATCCTCAAATCAATTGGGGTGAAGCTTTGGGTGATTACAGGCCAGAGACTTAACTTAACCATCCTCAAATCAATTGTGATGGAGCTTTGAGTGAATACAGACCAGAGACTCTAAACTTAACCATCCACAAATCAATTGGGATGAAGCTTTGAGTGAATACAGGCCAGAGACTTAACTGTACCATCCACAAATCATTTGGGATGAATCCTTGAGTAAATACAGGCCATTGACTTAACTTGAACCATCAACAAATCATGTTCATGAACCCTGGAGTGAATACAGGCCTGAGAGACTTAGTTTTACCATTCTCAAATCTGGAATGAAGCTTTGAGTAAATACAGGCCAGAGACTTAAACTTAACCATTCTCAAATCAATTGGAATCAAGCCTTGGGTAAATACAGGCCAGAGACATTACTTTACCATTCTTAAAGCTGCATACTCTGTAACTATGAACATTTTTCGAAAAAATATATTTTCTTTTTAAATCATTTGTAAAAGTAGAATTAAGCTATGTTTTCACAATAAAAATGTTCAGTGCAGCTGAAAACTGCATGGAAAAGTGAATTATCTTATCAAATAGGTGTATTTTTCTCTTGTTGGTAATTATTTGCGTCCCTTCAATAATTCTAGACCGTTGAATTTTAACATAAATGCAGTTGTTTTGATAGCGATAACTTGTTAAGATTTACGAAAATGGTAAAATGTTTAACTGAATTTGAGTATTTTTACTGTGTTCTTGAAAAATAAAAACATTTTTTTTTAAATTAGAAGATCAAAAGTAACAGACTATGCAGCTTTAAATCAATTAGAATAAAGCTTTGAGTGAATACTGGCCAGAGGTGTAACTTTTCCATCCTCAATCTATTGGAATAAAGCTTTGGGTGAATACAAGCAAGCAAGAGACTTAACTTTATCATTCTCAAATTAATTAGGATGAAGTTTAGATTGATGACTTAACTTTTCCATTCTCAAATTAATTCAGATGAAGCTTTGAAGACAGGCCAGAGGCTTAGCTTTATCCTCCTCCTCAATCAATTAGGGTGAAGTTTTTGGGCTGGAGACTTAAGTTTACCATTCTCAAATAAATTGGGATAAAGCTTAACGTAAATTCAGCCAACAAACTTGACCATCTTCTAATCAATATGGATGGAGCTTTGAGTGAGTACAAGCCAGAGACTTAACTTCACCTTAGGATGAAGCTTTGAGTGACTGAGTAACTTTACCCATCTTAAATCAATTGGGACGAAGCTTTCAGTGAATACATGCCAGAGACTTAACTTTACCATGGGATGAAGTTTAGTAATCTTACCCTCCTTAAATCAATTGGGATGAAGCTTAGTAGAATAAATCCTCAAACACTTTACCTGGGTTAAAGCTGCGTACAGGCCAGAAACATCAATGGGATGAAGCTTAGAGAGCATCTAGGTCACATGCAAACTTTACTAGACTCTTAATTCAAATTAAATGTGGTGAAGAGGTTAAGGGCATATTACCACAAACAAAAGACTCAAATAAAAGGCAATAAACGTGGATGCAACCATGAAACTTTAGGTATTTTATACCATATACTGTAGTTTAGTAAATGAGGATGTCAAAATAAAGTACTCATAATGTAGCACCTAAGACTTCGCTGATTTGGTAAATTAGGCAGAATCCCCTTCGATAAAGGAGATAATTGAAACAGTTACCTCCCTTGAAAAAAATTAATGGGAAATAATGATTTTTTTCACACTGATGTCAATCATAATTTTTCCATTTACACGTCATTTTCTTTCAATTTAAATGTCATTACATGTCTGAATAACAGCTTTTAAAAATAATTAGTCATACATAGGAAGTACATTACAGGGAGACCATTATCAAATGTTTACATTATACATACCATTTAATATTGAATTTCCCCTGATGTTATTCAGATCATTAGCACAAACAAGTCAGTGAACTGTTAAACACAGGACCTGGTACAAAATGGCATGGATACTGAGCATTGGTAATGAGGTCATCTACCTTTGTTTTCATCCTGTAGGATTGTTAATGCAGTTGGGATGTGTGGATTTGTTTGAAGAAGCCCTATAGCATCCATCGTTTCATGATATTAACCAAATTTGGTAGATACATGTATATTGGTTGGCATAATCAGAAAATGTGGAGGTATCTTGGCATTGCTAAAGAACACTAGGGCATATTTGATTTTTGTTCTGGTCAGACATTTATGTCCCCCCCCCCCCCCCACACACACACACACTTTGTGTGTGTGTGTGGAAGGGGATATTAATTTTGGTGCAGATCTCGTTCGCTTGAAGGGATTATTGAATTTTGACCAAACACTGCATATATACATAATTGAGTTGCGGAAAAGAACTGATTAGATTAGTTATATCAATAGGAGATGACATTATTTTAAGAACTGATTAGATTTTGGTGACATTGACCTTATTTTCAAGGTCACAGAGTGTCAAAGAGTATTGAAAAATGGATTGTATGCACCATATCATCTGAATGGATGGATGTTAACCAGACTTGCACAGTTGAATCACTTGGAAATGACAAAGAACTGATTAGATTTTGGTAACCCCCAGGTCAAAGAATATTGAAAAATGGCTTGTCTGTACCATATCTTCCGAAGGGCTGGCTAGATTAAAACCAAACTTGCACAGATATATCACTGAGCTATCAAAAAGAATTGGCTATGTTTTGGTGACCTTGACCCTATTTCCAAGGTCAGAATAGGCCAAAGAGTGTTGAAAAATGCATTGTCTGCACCAATAACTCCTGAACTGATGGATGGATTTAAGCCAAAATTTCACATATATATATATATACATTATATACAGTAAAACCTGTATTAAGCAAGCGGTCAAGGGATATTCTAATGCACTTGCTTTTGTAACGCGACTTCTGATTGGATAACGTCAAAAATTTGCGACAGTATATCCTGCGATATACTGCAGGAAACAATTTGACATCATTTATTACGTCACATTTCTTTGGATGACGTGCGCCATTATGCGGCTTGTAGCGCTCTAATTTGATCCGAAACTACAGAAGTGCATTAGAATGGGGATAACCATATTCAAAATTTTCATTTGGGGAGGTATATCGTCGGATATACGTTCGGAAATCACGTTTTACGGCTCCTCTCGCGCGTCGCCGTAAAACTAAATTTCCGACCGTATATCCGACGATATACCTCCCCAAATGAAAATTTTGAATACAGTTATCCCCTAAATCCAAAATCGCTTGCTTAAGACAGTGGCTGCTTAATAGAGGTTCAGCTAAGATGGCCATATGATTGAGGACTCAAAAGAAAATTGGCTTCGAGTTGAGGATACCCATATAATAATGAGTGAAAAGTATAAAAAATAAAGTCTACACTACTGCAGTTATTGCATTTCTTCATAAAATATATAAATGAAAAAAAAAACACAACATAACAAAATATGAAATAAACAAAATCATGTCCATTAAGTCTAAAGATTCCTGTGTATGTCAAAAGAGTAGAGATAGCATTGCTAATCATATTTTTCTAGAAGCTAAAACTTGATTTTTGATAAGCAAATGCATGTTTAATGGCCATCGTACTACTGAATGTAAGAATTGTAAATTTATTCAGGTGAAAAAGAATTGGAAAATGGTTCAAATTTTGTTACTCAAAATTAATTTCTTTTTTTCTCAAAAGCTATTGCTTGTTGACTTTTAGCAAAGTTTGCATCCTTATGTAGTAAGTATATGCCTCCAGCAAAGTGTATTACTTTGCATTTAGATTTTCACACATTTACTGTTAAACATCTGTCACGGTATGGATGAATGAATTTTGGCAGCGGCAAAATGCTTTGATGTCGACAATTTTACCAGCTGACTGGCTTTACGACTGGTTACCCGCTTGCAATAATGGTTACCCGCTTACAAAAAAATCAACAAGTGGTGTTCCTTTAGCGTATTTAGTTTTTCGATTACTGTCGACGCCGTTTTTAAATGGCCGCTTAAGGGAGGGTCACGCTTAATAGAGGTGGCCGCAACAGCAGGTTTGACTGTACATTGTACACTTACATAATTATAACTGGGAGATGCAAAAGAATTGATTTTATACCAGACAAAAAAAGAAACGCATACAGTAAAACTTATCAATTTTACTGAGAGCGGTAAATGTAAAACACATTTTGTTTGCATCATTTTGTAAGCATTTTGTAGGAAGTTTCATTCTAGACATTTCTTTTCGGAAGATAACCTCAATAAAATCGTCTTAAAACCAGATGGGGCTAATTTGCAAATTCACAAAAATGATAGTGTCTGCAATACCCCTCTATTTCAGCATAAAACGAAGCAATGAGACAAAGATCAATGGACCAATAGCTAGTCAAATAATCATGCTTTGATTTTTTTTTATCTCGTATTGAATCATACATGGGTATAGGCCCTGTTGCGGACTGACTATGCAAAAAAAAATTGATTACATACTGGAGAGAGACATTATGAAATGTCAACAGACTAAAATGGCTGTATTCATCTTTACATTTCATGTGTAAAACCAACAAAGAAAGGCACAAAACATAAAATATCACATCCCGATACACGTGTGTCACAAATTCCTTCAGAAAATATGCATTTAGGAAAGAGCTTTGAAAGCTGAATATAAGTTGACTAGATCAAATTTTTATGCATTATGTAAGCTCAAATATTCGTCTACAACTAACAATAATTACAATCAGTTTTCTTGATTAATGGACATTTTATTGGCAATACTTAATTGGCTAGAGTTTTACCAACTGTACAGTGTGAGTTTCTTTATTTGTTGGGTATATTTTGGTGGGTAAAAATATTAAAATACCTTGTCTGCACCTTATCTCTTGAATGAATAGGTGGATTTTTTATCAAACTTGCACAGATATATTACCGATATATGCAAAATAAAATGATTAGATTTTGGTGACCTTGACCTCATTTCCAAGGTCTCAATCATGAGGTTAAAAGAGTGTTAAAAATGCCTTGTCTGGCCCATATCAACAGAATGGATGAATGAATTTGAGCCAAACATATTTATAACTGGGAGTTGGAAAAGAACTGATTAGATTTTGGTGACCTATGCCATGTTTTCAAGGTCACAGGAGGTTTTAGAAGGTTGGAAAATACTTTGTCTGCACCATATCTCCTGAATGGATGGATGGATTTTAGCCAAACTTGCACAAAAGTAGTGAAGGATGGAAAGGTTAGATTAGGATTGATCAGATGGAGGTTATGTCATTAGCATTTGGACCACGTCGCAACAAAACCTGTTTTCGGGTTTCCAACAAAGTTAAATGCAAACCAGCCTGCTGACAGCTACAGACACTAGCTAAGATTGAAATTTCGCTCTTTACAAGTTTAGATATCATACTTTCCAAAGAGCGAATAGCAAAGGTGCTGATCAGTCTGCGCGGATGCGCAGGCTGGTCTGCGCCATTCTTGTTCGCAAACCCCCGAAGACCGGTTTCCTCATGTCGAGGCCCATTTGATGAGGGCATCTGTGCCCTATGGACACCATTTCAAGTTTTATCTTTGAAAAAGTTTGATTGACTATAGATATAGATGGTATTTCTTTCTATCACTCAACGTGCATCAAGGATAAATGAAATGTCAAGTGTGTTGATTTTTATCTCTGTCTTGTTGATAGTTGTCCCGCAATTTGGGGTGATCAAGGTATGGGCATATTAGGGTATATATAGATATAAGTATAACTACGAAACGTAGAAAGTATTTAGGACAACTATAATTCAGGCGAAACAAATGCAAAATTTGTTTTTAACTTTTTCCAGATAGTGCAAGCAGTATCGAAACTGCTTGACAGTCACCTGAACAGATTTTTAGGAAAAAAAAATGATTTTGAAAAAAATATCAACAGAAGACAAAAAATCATGAAAATTTTATCCAGCATGCAGAGTTAACTTGGTGCCATGGTCAGATTTCAACTGCAGTCATTTACGCAGTATAAGCATGTGTGTAATAAAAATAGTAACAAACAAGGGAGCTCACCTAATGTGGTAAAAGTGTTTTTCTATACCACATAGAGGGTCCAATTTGAAAAGAGAATAATAATAATAATAATAATATAAATAATAATAATAGTTGTCCTTTGATGTGCGTACTTTTTTCAGCGTTCTGGCTACGCCTTAGGCAGTGGAAGATAAATTTTTGACTGGGACGTAAAGCTGCAACACGAACAAACAATATGGGAGTGCAGTGGCTCAGCGATAGAGTGCTTGACTCGAGATCAAAGGGCCGCAGGTTCAAGCCTCACCGGCGTCACTGCGTTGTGGTCCTTGAGCAAGACACATTATCCTAGCTTAGTACTCAGATTCAACCCAGGAAGACCCGTCCCTGTTTAACTGAAAGATTGTTGATAGGATGTAAAGAATCAAATCAAACAAAAAAAAATTACGCAGTATAGGCACATGGGTAATAAAAATAGTAACACTCAAGGGAGCTCACCTAATGTGGTAAAAGTGTTTTTCCATACCTCAAAGAACTGCTCTAAAGGAAAGAATTTGCTCCCTATGGGAGCAAATTCTTTCCGTTAAGAGAAGTACCAATTTGAAAAGAGAATAATAATAAAAATAATAATAATCACTACTTGATACAGTAGTCTCCCTTTGATGAGCGTAACTTTTTCAGCGTTCTGGCTATGCCTTTGGCAGTGGAAGATAATTTTTTGACTGGGACGTAAAGCAGCAACACAAAGAAACAATAATATTGGTGTTTACAGTAAATTGAAGAAGCGCGTAAAAGAATTCTATTTCACTTCTTCACTTGACTGGCCTCGACATATGTATAAGACTAACATGCGATAAGTAAATACTGTCTTTTGTTGGTTTTAAGACGGTACTCTACTTTTATCATTGAGGACGGTCAAATTACGTTTGTCAGTGCTCAAGGATTAATTTAAATATGCAATAAGTTCGTAAATATTTCTATATTTACCTTGATTTGTCATACATGAAATGGACAGTGAGTTTACCTGTTTGCTGAATTTTTCTGGATTTACCGTAAAGTTTGCATTAAGGATTTAATCCGTCTTAAAGTTTGCAGTTGGTGGTGAGCATGAATATTTTTATTTTTACTGTTTGTTTTTTCTACCAAATATTGCTGAGTATTTGAAAATTTTGAAAGTGAAAGAAGGGTAACCCTCTATTCAAAGGGCAGGAAGTTTCTTACCTCAGTTGGTCAGCACAGTAAACTTTAAGTTCAATTGGTGGCTCCCTTTCAGTTCTCTCAGCCAACTGCTTGAACCATTTTTTAGACCGTTGGAACTTTCTATTATTCATGTTTTTTATATATATGAACATTGAAGTCAGGATGGTTCATTGTATAATGTTGAGCGGCTCACAGGTTCACAAATAAGTTTAATCCTTAGCCCACCAGTCAAGACTTTTGTCGTCTGCTCCTCTGGTCTGCTTATGCTTTAAAGCGCCACCAATAATTTGCAGCAGACGACAATTTCAAATTTTGCTGCCTTTTCGAAAATAACAAATAAAGTATATTTCATGAGAATCGTCTGCTGGCAGACGATTCTCATGAAATATCATACCTTATTTTTGTTGAAAACTAGAAAAGATGTCACAAAATTTGTCGTCTGCTGCAGTAGTGATTGGCGCTTTAAGGGTTAAGGTAGCCTATATTGCAACAGGGGAGCAGTCTGATCAGGGTTCATATTGTTTGCTTCCATGAAAAAGAAAAAAAATCTAGTCTGAAGTGTGAACTATGCAGTCGACGTAATATGCAGACAATATTTTCAGGACAAAAAAAGGGACGGGATAAGGATTAAATTAATGCAGCTCTGCGGCACAGTCAAGTTTTTATTAACCTTCAAGTACTGCATCTAACTGTAATGTTAGGTGTGAAATTCATCATACGATACATATTATTATTAAAATGGTGATATAATTGAAGTGTGAAATCCAACGAACTTTTTTTCTTCAACAATTCAAAAGCAACTCTATTTAATTATATTTATATCAACCTGCGCAGGTTGGCGAGATCTTGTTACAGCTGTGAGGCCTTTGACAAACCGAAATAAATTATTCATGAAGATCGTTAAGTCTTTGCATGCTGCGTAATTTTGCAAGCTCTTTTGCCGTCTGCTATATTTTTCAAATTAACCTTAGGAATGAGATCAGGCGCAAAGTTTTATCAGGCCTGATCCTGGTCAAACTGTTTTCAAAGTTTATCAGTACAAGTCACCACAAGCCTTTTTTACGCCACTATAGACATTTTCAAACTTTGTCTCTACTTAAAGAAACCAAATTTAATTTGATATTTCTTGTAAATCCTCTGCTGGCAGTTATTATAGATGATTCTTATGAAATGAGTCTTATTCTTTTAAGTGTCAAACACGACTGTAGCAGACGTCAAATTTTGCGACACCTTTACTAATTTTCGAAAAAAATTTGGTATGATATTTCATGAGAATCGTCATGCCTTATTTTTTATTTTGAAAAAGCAGCAGAATTTGAAATTGTCGTCTGCTGCAAATTACAGGTGACGCTTTATGGGTTATTTCCCCTGAAAATGGAGAATGTCGTATTATTTTCTTATTTCTCGATCAAAGGGAGCGCAGTGGCTCAGTGGAAGAGTGCTCGACTCGGGCCGCAGGTTCGAGCCTCACAGTCGTCACTGTGTTGTGTCCTTGAGCAAGAACATTTATCCTAGCTTAGTACTGGTACAACCCAGGAAGACCCGTCCCACATAACTGAAAGATTGTTGAGTGGACGTAAAGAATCAAAAAAAAAAAAAAAAAATTCTCGAATAACTAAAACATGTTGTGGCTGACTCAAAAGAAGGATCTCAATTAGACAGTTCATTTGAGCATCCAAAACAAATGTTAAAATTGATGTAGATTCTAAGGAGCATTTACGCACTTAATTCTTATTTCTAACATGGTTGGATCCAGAGGGGGTGGGGGGTAGGAGGTTTGGACCCCCCTCGTTTCCTTAAAAATACTGGTACGGACCCTCCTCGTGAAGCAATTGGACCCTTTGGTCCAATTGCTTCTCGAGGGAGGTTCGTATGGCCCTGTGAAATACAATGATAACTAAAGAAAAAAATATCTTTTATCAATAATGATTTGTTTTTCCTCTTTTAACGAGCAAGTTCTCTGATTTTGAATAACTCAATACTTCCTGCATAATGAAACCGATTTAAATTAAAGTGAGGCCAAGTTGTTTAAGACGTGATTTACTTAACTGTTTTGATTGCTCTGCTTTATTTAAATGAAACAAAAAGCCTTTAAAGGGGAGTTAGATCTGACTTATTTAAATAGGTTCTTTAAGCAATCACCTGTGTAAAATAAGATGCAAAAGTCTGGTCTTAGATGAATTTTGATGCCCCACATGAAGAGAGTTGAGTTGGGGTTAAAGGGGACGGCAACATCGGGCCTTATCTGGATCCAAACTATTTGACACTCTGATGGTATTCCTGAAAGAATTTTTTTCGAAAAGGTTGATTTTGAAAAAAATCAGCAGACGACAAAAAACATGAATTTTTTTCAAGGGGGCAAAGAGTTAACGCCCTGTATTTCTTGAAACGAGAAAGTGAAAATTAATTAACAAGCGGCAAATGAAAAGATCTGCAAAGAAATATTTTGCTGTAATACTGTAGATTTGATGTTGGACTAACAAATTTGCTCTATGTTTAAGTGCAAGGGAGACAATTAGACAAATGTTAGCCTCAAAATGCTGCAATGTTCGTAAGAAGAGGTCGAGGGTAAAAATACAACAGCTTTTCATAACCACACACTATAGAGCCGTGATTTAAGGAAATAATTTGTTGTACTGTGACATGCAAGAATATTAAGTGTTTTACGATAAACTGAGATTAATTTTAATCAAGGTTTAAAGATTTTGCAAGAAGCTTAGTTTGTAATGTCACCGGTAGAAACCGGTAGTTTACGGAGCCTGAAAAAATCGCATAGAAACAAAAAATATTTCTTTTATTGTTCAAAATAGCGAAAAAAGGAGAATGTAGTGCTCCGCTCTGGTCTTTCAACTTCTTATCCAAACTGATGTGAGTTGCAAATTGTGTATGGTTTTATCTGAATCGTTTTTGTCATCAGATAAACAACCTTCATGTATCTCATGACAAAAAGGATTCTGACAAAACTGTACACAATTTGCAGCTATTAAAGCATCAGCTTAGATAAGAAGTTAAAAGACTAGAGTGAAGCACTATGCACAATCTCCTTTTTTCGCCATTTTACACCATAAAAGCACCAAATGGGAAACTTACGGTTTTTAGGCAATTTTTTTAGCCTCCATATAAAGAACCGGAAAGACCATAAGATTTCCCTTGTAGAGCCTTGGCTCTGTTTATGAAGTTTCCTAGCCGGGAATGTTGGCAGATGTTGGTTATACTTTCTGCTATTAATTTTAATGGATTTAAATCTGTAAATTTAAATTTAAACTTGTGGGTGTTTCTTTTGATGTTCAGTATACATGTTAATGTTGGAATAGCATGTACATTAATAAATTGAGGCCATTTTGACCCAACAATCTTAGGTGTCAAAATATGCTATCATTTTGATGGGACGATGTTTTGAAGAAACAAACTGGATCAGACGTAATCATGTCTACTTCACAGCATGAAGTGGCGACGGTAGATAAAATAGCTGGTTGTCTCCACTTGATTGAGGTGTAACCCAAAACCTTGTCATCGGTTAGCTTCTTGACACACTGCGTGAATTCCTGATAAGTAAAATAACTGCTTAATGTACCAAACAAAAAAGAAAAGCATATAATACTTTTGGAAACTGTTTGTCTATGAGGCTTCAAATATTTTAGTGAACGACAAAAACATACATTTTGTGATTATGCGCTTTAAGGGTTAATAAATGCAAATTCATTGTGTATACGGTTAGGATTTTCATGAAATGCACGCACGTTTGCGCGGCCCAAAAGCTATTAACTCCTTACAAATTATAAATAAAACCTGATTTCCCTTCCTTAGGAGATGAAATAGCCGAACCACGCCCAAATATGAATATTAAAGTTGCCGCCTTTACAGTAAGTGAAAAGTCTATTAATCCTGCTACTGCGTTTACCTTTTCAACTGTTACATTATAAATGCCATCTTTAGTCTATTGACATTTCATAAGGTTTCTCTCCAGTATGTAATCAACTGTGCTAGGACATGTGCAAACAAAATTTGTATTACATATTCAGCTTTTAGAAAAAAAAGATTTGTGTTACTGTTTTGGCATTTCTTTTTTTGTCCCCTATAGTTGAGGATTTTCTTTTTTTTTTTTTAGCTCACCTGAGCCATTGGCTCATGGTGAGTTATTGTGTTTGTTGGATGTCCGTCGTGCCCCCTCTGCGGTGTGCGTCGTCCGTCGTCAACAATTGCTTCAAAGGACATCTCCTAAACTGCTGGTTGGATTTTGACCAAACTTGGTAGAAATTATCCTTCTATGACCCTCTATGGTTCCGGCCCATTGCATATCTAGGTCACACAGGCTAAATATAGATTTTCAAGATGAAAACTTTAAAAATCTTCTCGGAAACCACAAGGCCTAGATCTTTGATATTTGGTATGTAGCATCACCTTGTGAACCTCTACCAAGTTTGTTCAAATTATCCCCCTGGGGCCAAAAATGGCCCTGCCCCAGGGGTCATATGTTTTACATAGGCTTATAGGGAAAAACATGGGAAAATCTTCTTGTTTTAAACCATAAGGCCTAGAGCCTTGATATTTAGTATGTAGCATTACCTAGTGGACCTCTACCAAGTTTGTTCAAATTATACCCCAGGGGCCAAAAATGGCCCCACCCTGGGGGTCACATGTTTTACATATTCTTATATAGGGAGAACCATGAAAAAATCTTCTCTGAAACCACAAGGCCTAGAGTCTAGATATTTGGTTTGTAGCATCACCTAGTGAACCTTTACCAAGTTTGTTCAAACTATATACCTGGGGCAAAAAATGGCCCCGCCCCTGGGGTCACATTTTTTACATAGGCTTATATAGGGAAACACATTGAAAAATCTTCTTGTCTGTAACCATAAGTCCTAGAGCCTTGATATTTGGTATGAAGCATCACCGAGTGGACTTCTACCAAGTTTGTTCAGATTATCCCCATGGGGCCAAAAATGGCCCAACCCCAGGTGTCTCATGTTTAACATAGGCTAATATAGGGAGAACCATGAAAAAATCCTCTTGTCTGAAACCACAAGGCCTATAGCCTTGATATTTGGTATGAATCATCACCTAGTGAACCTCTACCAAGTTTGTTCAAATTATATCCCTGAGGCCAAAAATGGCACCGCCTCCGGGGTCACATGTTTTACATAGACCTATATAGTGGAAAACATGAAAAAATCTTCTTGTCTGAAACTATACGGCCTAAAGCCTTGATATTTGGTATGTAGCATCACCTAGTGGACCTCTACCAAGTTTGTTCCAATTATGCCCCAGGGGCCAAAAATGGCCCCTCCCTGTGGTCACATGTTTTACATAGGCTTATATAGGGAGAAACATGAAACAATCTTATTGTCTGAAACCACAATGCCTAGAGCCTTGATATTTGGTATGAAGCATCACCTAGTGAACCTCTACCAAGTTTGTTCAAATTATATCTCTGTGGCCAAAATTGGCCTCACCCCAGGGGTCTCATGTTTTACATAGGCCTATATTGGGAAAAACATAAAAAAAAAAATATTGTCTGAAACCATTATTTAAAGGCTTTGAGCCTTGATATTTGGTATGTAGCATCACCTAGTGGACCTCTTCCAAGTTTGTTCAAATAATGCCCTTGGGACCAAAAATGGCTTGCCCCAGGTGTCACCAGGGACATGAACCCGGCCGCGTAGCACAGTCGATAATGTGTCTGGCTACAATGCGAAGCTGACTGCAGATCCAGGGGCCACGAGTTCGATCCCGGCCTGGTCCCATACTTTCGTGGAGATAGGTCATGAAATAATTTCTACAGTCATTCTTCTCCCGTCAGCTGAATAATTCATGAAATGGTTGTTGTCAGTTACAAGCGAAAGTATGTGCACGAATTACTGGTTAACTGCTTGTTCAAGCTTGCCCAGGAAAAAAGTGTGCTAAGGTGAACTGACCGTCCCACCATGACCCTAGCTGTTGACTTGGGACGTAAAGCAACAAAACAAACAAACAAAAAACAGGGACATGGTCAGCATTCAACAGATTCCTATATGTAAGCTTTAAACAAAACTCAGGTGAGTGATTTAGGGCCACTACGCCCTCTTGTTCTTAATCATGAAAGTTGCTGTTACTGGGCATTTTATTAAAGGAGTTGGGCTTTTTTAGCTCACTGCGGCTCAAGGTGAGCTATTGTGATCGGACTTTGTCCGGCATCCATCTTGTGTAAACTTCTTTAAATGACGTCTCCTCCTGAACCACTTGTCCAAATTTGAAATTATTTCACAAGAACGTTCCTTATAATGTCCTACCAAAATTGCATAAATGGTTCCGCTCCCCTGAACATGAGGGCCGCCAGAGCTCTAGATAAGAAATCTTATAAATGACATCTCCTGAATCACCATACCAAATTCTAAATAATTTCACAGAATTGTTCCTCATGATACCCTCTACCAAAATTGCGCAAATGGTTCTGCTCTGCTGAACAAAAGGGCTGCCACACTATCTTTAAAGGACATCTCCTGAGTCCTGAAGCACTGGTCCAAATTCAAAAGAGTTTCACAGAATGTTCCTCATGATGCCTTCTACCAAAATTGCAAAAATGGTTCTGCTCCACCGAGCAAAGGGGCCGCCAGAGCTCTAGATAAGAAATATCTTTAAACAACATCTCCTGAACCACTGGTCCAAATTCAAAACAATTCCACAGAATTGTTCCTCATCATACCCTCTACCATAATTGCACAAATGGTTCTGCTCCGCCCCAGCAAAAGTGGCTACAGAGGTCCAGATAAGAAATATCTTTAAACGACATCTCCCGGAGCACTGGTCCAAATTCAAAATAATTTCACAGAATTGTTCCTCATGATGGCTTCTACCAAAATTGCACAAATGATTCTGCTCCACTGAACAAAAGAGCCTCCATAGCTCTAGATAAGCAATGTCTTTAAATGACATCTCCTGAACCACTGGTCCAACTTCAAAATAATTAACAGAATTGTTCCTAAAAATGCACTCTACTGAAATTGCACAAATGGTTCCGCTCCGCTGAACAAAGGGGATGCAAGAGCTCTAGATGAGAAATGTCTTTAAACAACATCTCCAGAACCGTTTGTCCAAATTCAAAATAATTTCACAGAAATATTCCTTATGATGTCCTCAAATGGTTATGCTTTGCCAAAAAAAGGGGCTGCCAGAGCTCTAGATAAGAAATATGTTTAAACGACATGTCTCCTGAATCACTGGTCCAAATTCAAAATAATTTAACAGAAATGTTCCTCATGATGCCTTCTTCCAAAATTGATCAGAACGTTCATCTTGGCTGAACAACATGGCTAAACAACATGGCTACCGGAGATAAAAATAGAAATATCTTTAAATCATATCTCTTTAGCCACAGGCCAAATTTTCTATTACAGGGAGCGCAGTGGCTCAGTGGTAGAGCGCTTGACTCGAGACCGAAGGGCCGCAGGTTCGAGCCTCATCGGCGTCACTGTGTTGTGTCCATGAGCAAGAACATTAATCCTAGCTTAGTACTGGTTCTACCCAGGAAGACCTGTCCCTTTATAACTGAAAGATTGTTGATGGGACGTTAAGAATCAAATCAAACAAACAAAAACAAAAAAATTTATTACATCATCTACTCATCTGCCAGGATTCAGGTGAGCGATCCAGGGCCCTAGGACCCTCTTGTTAGTGGTAGGATACTGAGGATACCCAGCAAACATGAGACGGCAGCACATGCCATCGATGTTGATACGTTTTAACATGTGTCTACTGGGCAGTGTTTGATTAGAGGGTGGGGTATGATGGAGATTGTACTTTATACGGTACTCTGAGAAATGCATACCATCGGCGAACAGGAAGTAAAAATCTTTTTGTGTCCTATTTATGATGCCTAACAATGCAGGCATGTTTCTCGTTTTGCTTGGATTAAGAAATACGTAACACTGTTGTCTTGCTTTATGAGATACAATTTCATATTGCACAAGCGTGTCATATGAAAGTATACCTTAACTCTGTCCTTGCTGAGTGGGGACTTTTGTCGTCTACTGATAATCTTTGCAAACAGTTCAGACCCAGATCAGGACCTGGATCCAAACAGTTTGACACTGATAGTGTTCCTGAAGATTTTTTTGAAAAAGTTAATTCTGAAAAAAGTCGGCAGATGACAATAAAAGCATCAAAAATTACGCAGCAAGAGTAAAAGTTTACAGTATATACCCTATTAACCTTGATTATTAAGACATATCAGACTGAAAAATAAAAATAAGTTCATTTTGAAAAAAAATGATCTGACGACAAAAACCAGCATGCAAAGAGGTAAATAGATGGCATCTTTCCTGAGTTGGTTTAAACTCTTGATTTTGTTCTAAAACGTCATTTTCCATCCTTTTTGTGTGCGAGCAGTGAGTGCTCAGACTAGACTGCATGCGTGGACCCAGGAATTTTTGTCAGGAATGGGGGGGGGGTCCAGGCTTAACTGACAGAAAAAACCTGACAATTTACAGTTTTATAGAGGGGGTCCAATGGTTTATGTTAGGGAAAACAGTTCCAGCGGGGCTCCAACATTTTCCAGGGGGGAGTCCAACTTTTTCCAGATGCTAATTTCTTATCCCCCCTCTGGATCTGCGCATGGACTGGGCACGTTGGCAGGCTTGGCAGAGCCTATACTGGTCTCCAATGCAACAAACTGGCTTAACCCATAATTAATCATGCCAATATTTTTTTGTCCTGAAGATGTTGTCTGCTTCATACATCTGCTACTCATATTCAAATATATTAAAATTGTTTGCAATATAAGCCCAAAGTACATTGACAGATGAGAGCGCAGACGGCAATTTCATGAATGGCTTAAATGATCTTCACGGTTCCTAAGACCAATTTTTGATCACAGATATTGGACATACTAATTTCAAGAGCACAGATTGTTTTCTTTGAGAAAAAGGAAGAAAAAATAATTAATATATAGAAAACTCTTTTTATGGAGCAGCGGGCCCTCAAATTTTACAGAAATGTCAATATAATTCTTTTTTCTTTGCATGCTGGGTAATTTTTCATGCTTTTGTCATCTGCTGACTTTTTTCAAAATTGATTTTTTCAAAAAATCCTTTCAGGAACACTATCAGAGTGTCAATCAGTTTGGATCCAGATCATGACCGACATTCTGTCGGTCCTGATCTGGGTCCAAACTGTTTACAAAAGGTATCAGCAGATAACAAAAGGAAAGAGTTGTGGCATTCAGTTTTTTGTAAGTACCGCTTTTGATTTTTTGTTTGCTATGTACTACTCTTGACCTTTCAATCACTTGTTGACCTAAAAAATTGGGTGTGTAATAAATAAAATATTGCTGTTTATTATGTTTCCTCACTCAACTTTATAATTACGTTGATCTTTGTACCACTGGTCCATGTAGTGCAGTCGGTAACGTGTCCGACTGCAGATATGTGTCTGACTGCAGATACAGGTGTCGCGAGTTTGATCCCTGCCCTGTCCTATTCTGGCCCTGTCCCATACTTTTGTGGAGATTGATCATGAAATCATTTCTGTGGTCATTCTCCTCCCTTCGCTGATTCAAAATTACAAGCCAAAGTATGTGCACGAAGTACTGGTTAACTGCTTAGCCAAGCTTGCCCAGGAAAAATATGTGGTTAGGTTAACTGTCCAAAAATCAAACCAAACAAAAGCAAACGTTGATTCGTATGACTCTCGTTGTCTGAGTTGACTTTGATGTTTTGTGTTTACATCTTCATTGGGTTAAGTGTTGTACCATCGTTTGTCCGCTGGTATGAGGAGATTATTTGGGCCTTGTCGTGACAAAAGCTGTCTTCGGTGTTTCCGACAAAGTAAGACTCAAACCAGCCTGCTCAGCTACAGAGACTAGGTAGAACATTGAAATTTCGTTTGTAGCAAGTTTAGGTATGCTTCTTTCTGAAAAGGGAATAACAAAGGTGCTGATCAGTTTGCACAGATGCACAGGCTGGTCTGCACATTTGTTGTTCGCAAACCCCCAAAGGCAGGTTTTTTCGCGCCGAGGCCCAGTTGTAAGCTTTAGCAAGTACAGGCAGGGCAAACCATGGTGTATCTATATTATACTCCCTTGTAACATGCTGATTATAAGAATGAGGAAGAAGAAATATGTTCCTAGCAATCCACCTAAGTTACAACTTTTGTCACGAGTGCTTATATTTTTAAACAGGTAGCCTATGCAAACAATAATGGACTGGGTCCAAACTGTTTGCCTCTATACATATATGTTAAATGAGTCAATGCAGCAGATGACTTAAGCAGATGACATTTTTTAGATTCATTTTTTGTCAATGCTTTTATTAAGGGATAATTCTTATTGCATTAAGGGAGCCCAGGGACTCAGTTGGTAGAGCATTAGACTAGGGATTAAAGGGTTGCTAGTTCGAACCTCATCACGGGTGGAGTCACTGTGATGTGTCCCTGAGCAAGACACTTTATCCGCTGCCTATATAGTACTGGTTCAACCCGAGAAGACCTGTCCTGACATGACTGAAAAATGGTTGACTGGGAGTGACTAGTAGAGAAAGAAGGCAAGGGAGATAACCTCAACAATCTGTAAAATTTGTCCATACAGAGTTCTTGCAAAAATTTTTTACCTGCTAATATTTTCTACCTGGTCATGAAGGTTAATGACAGCAATTTATCTAAAATTATGGTAAAAATACAGGTATATCATATTTTTCCATTTTATTATTTAACTCTTTGCATGCTGTGTATTTTGTTTTTCTTGCTTTTGTTGTCATCTGCTGTCTTTTCAAAATTAACTTTTAAAAAAAAATCTTTCGGAAAACCTATCAGAGTGCCAAATGGTTTAGATCCAGATCAGGATCGACGTTCTGTCGGTCCTGATCTGGGTCCAAACTGTTAGTAAAGGTTAACAGCAGACGACAAAAGTCACGGCTAGCAGGGAAAGAGTTAAATGTTAGATTGCTGTCACATACAAGGATGATAATCCTTGGATCACAAGATCAAAGGACAAGTGATGTTGAATAATGGTTTTAAAGGTTTCGATTCAGTGAATTGACAGGTGAATCGCATTCATCAAGTTTTGTTACATACAAAATATAGGTCTCGGGCCTGTTATCATAGTCAGAACAGTGACGGGAGCGCAGTGGCTCAGTGGTAGAGTGCTTGACTCGAGACAGAGGGGCTGCGGGTTCGAGCCTGACCGGCGTCACTCCATAAGGGTCCTTGAGCGAGACACATTTATATTAGCTTAGTACTGGTTCAACCCAGGAAGACCCGTCCCTGTTTAACTGATAGATTGTTGAGGGGACGTAACAAACAAAACACTATTCTCATCCAAAAATATCAATAATGGAAATTAAACCCTCCTTAGGCATATTTATCCTGTTCTGCTCAATTTAATTATTAGAAGAGACTCAACATTTCCCAAAATGTTCTTTCAGGAATACACCGGGTAGAACAAAGTGCAAACAGTTTGGATCCAGGTCAGGACTGACCTTTTGTCGAGCCTGATCTGGGTCCAAATTGTTTGCAAAGGATATCAGCAGACGACGCTAACATGCAAAGAGTTATAATTATAGAAGTTTTGCTGAGCTAAATGTGCTTTAAATTGCTGTGCCGGAGAAACTTGAGTACCTGAATATTGATTCTGATGCGTTTATTGTCATCAAGTTTTGTCTATTTATATAAGCGGGTACGCATGATTAATGCAGACTTGATCGTATGATTAATAACTACTATTTATAATTCTGACTGACATATTTGGTAAAAAGACAATTTGATAAACATTTTCCTACTTTTCACTGAAAATAGGACTTGACCATTTGAGAAAATTGTTTTTCTTCGATATATGACATTTCGTTAGGGCTTGGCTCCTTTATATTTGATTCCTTTTAGTCCTATATATATTTCTCAGTTTGCGTGTATGCAAATATGACAGTTCAATGGTCAAAGAGGTTAAAAGTAGAAATCCTTGGAACTACATTTGATGTAATTCGTATACAGTTTTAATTAACATCTTGGATTAGTAAAAATAAGACTATCTTTGATGGAAAAAGTCACAAGCTTGACAAAATACTGGTCATATGGTAATATTCCATTTCATTAATCAAATTATTTTTTTACATGCTAGAAATTAGATCATCATGTGTGTGAAACAAATGTGTTTTATGAAAAATTGGCATCTTAATTCATATATTTATCAAATTATAGCTTTGAATAGTTCGATATCTTGACAATGGCTATAATAATATGGATTCTCAACGCCAAGAAAAGTCTGAAACTTTTAAAAAAGGATCGCTTACCTGGAGCACAGAAGTAGGGCGTGGCTCATGCTGTTGTTGAAGCTGTGTCTAATCCCAAGAAGGTGGATATGCTACGAGTTACTCATTGAAAGTGTCTAATGTGCATGAGACACTTCCAGTGAGTACCAGGCTTTTAGATAATAGTAGTAATTAGAAATTAAGTTTCTTATTTCTCAGTCAAAACACATGTTGTGGGTACTCAAAAGAACCGTCTCAATGAGACGGTTCTTTTGAGCACCCAAAACATATGTTACCATACATCTTATTGATAAGAGGATATCAACATTTTTACCCTCAATATTTTTTTATCGAGACCTATACCACATAAAGATTTGAAAAAAATATCCCCTGTCTAAAAGGGTAAAGCTTTCAGTCATATTTAAGTGGAAATAATTCACAAGAATTTTGTTCTTTTTTCTGTTTTCAGTAAGTCTTCCATGAGTGGGCAGTACTCCTTCAAGGGGTCGCAGGGGCCCACTGTGGTTGGGACTAAGAAAGACTCCCTGACAACAAATGGCAATGGGCCCCCGCCCCTCATCTACGACCCGCCAGACGATGAGAATATGAATGAGATCATTGACGATGATGTTAATCTCACTGTGGTGCTGCCCGATGGCTCGAAAAAGAATCAAACTGTCAAACCCAGGTACGTCAAATATCAATTTGACCCGAAATTTTACATTTGTTGGGGAGCTGGGTATTGTTTTGTGGTCAAGTATTTTTATTTTTTCAAAATTTATTTTTTTCAAAATAAAATGTGATTGCATGGGCAATGTTTTATGCAACTCATCAGTGCAAGCTATATTTGACTATAGTAGTGTTAAATTTACAGCATATGAATACAATGGCTGAAAATATGGATGATGTTTGGGAACATCATTCATATAAATCATGTAATTATATGAATAAGCATTAAAATTTTCTTTGTAACAGCGAAACTTGCAGTGAATATACTTAAAGACCTACATTTTCATTTAAATACGTTTATGTGTAAGTTCTTTTGAAATCATTGAAATATACTATTGAATGATCATTCACCTTTAAAGACCAAATTTCTTATTTTGACTTAATATTAAAAGCACCACACGAAATTTGCAGCCGACATATTTTCAAATTTTGTGTGCTGCTTTAACTCTTTGCATGCTGGGTAACTTTCCACGTTTTTTCGTCACCTGCTGACTTTTTTTTTCAAAAATTACTTTTTCAAAAAATTCTTTCAGGAACACTATAATCATAGTGTCAAACAGTTTGGATCCAGATTAGGACTGACAGAATGTCGGTCCTGATCTGGGTCCACACTGTTTGCAAAGGAGTAAAAGTAAAAGCCCTACAGGGCTTATGTTATTTGTTATATGTATATTCGACGTAAAATAAATCTTCTATGTCTATGTCTAAAGGAAATATCAGTAAATACTAGTAGACAACAAAAGTTGCTGCTAGCAAGGAAAGGGTTAAATGACACTTTGCCCCTAAAAATTTGGCATTTTTCATCAGCTAAAAAATCTAAATATTTGATACCTAAATATGGCATTATTGGTACAAAATGAAATGGAAATCCCTTTAATGCCGAAAACTAGTGACATTTATTCATATTTTGTTTTTTTAAGAAAATAAAAGGCCAGTTATTGATCAAAATAAGAATATATGCTAACCCTTCTTGACCTAATAAGAGCACTGTATGTGTGCTTACTTTTTTCAAATTTTTATACCCTTTTTTGAAAACAGTGTAGATCCAGACTCGGACCCAGTATAAACTGACTGGTCAATGACGGAAATACAAAGTTGTTGTCAAGGCTATATTTTAGCGATATTTCAAAGAACTACAGCCAATAAAATTGGTTGTGAACATACACAAGATTATAAGAGCTTATTATTATTATTATTACTTCCTGTATGCGAAGCTAAAATATTACGAGTTACAGCAAAAAGAATTGAAATTTTCTCATCTTTTTATGTTGATTTCTGACGATTGTCGGCTAAAAGTGTCAAAAATAGCTAAAAAAGGTACCTTGGTTTCTTGCTGATGTTCATAAAGACAGATAAACTTTCAATAAATATAATAATATATACATTTACCTGTATGTAAGTGACCAGTCCATGTTTATTGGGTCCGAGATCCAGATCAGCTGGCTTCTAATGAAGCCAGCTGATCAGGATCTATACCTTTTTTTATCCAAACATTGAATCAAATAGGAAAATGTGTGTGTATCAGTTTGAATACAGTTTTATGATATAGGGTGCCATTACAATTTGTAAGATCTGATTTCTAACCTGCAGCATCCCAACTTCCTTTATAAAAGATAAAACTTGACAATACACCCATTTCTTACAGAAGCAAAATTTGAAAATGTTGTCTGGTTCCAAGGTTGGTTGGCGCTTTAATGGATAGAAATTGTCACTTCACTCAACAACTGTACAGAACACATATTTTAAAGCTCAACTTTTCAAGAAATTAGCAGAGAAGTGCAGAATTAGGTTTTAGCGAACGCCAATTTCAAATCGCTTTCCCTTATATCACTTGATCTGACCTTCTCTGCGAATTATCAAAGTGCTGATTATTTCTTTGAAATGTGTATATTTTTTTTCAAAAATGTTGTGTGTAAAAGGTGAAATTATTCTGTTTTATGTGTTAAACTGGTAAGTATTTTATGAGCCTTTTCTTTGCTTACATGATAGTGTTAAAATACCTGTCTTTAATATCCAGTAATTATAGTCTTTATTCAATTTCTTCCTGTTGGCGATTCCAGTGTCAAATTATTGTTTTTAGCACACCAATAAAATTTTGTCAATGTATACAGAAACCTACTGTCGTGCCAACCAAGAGTGACAGTACGTAATATTTTGTTTACAATTGTTAATAAAACAGTAACTTGTACACTCCACTTGAGCTTACGCGAATTGATAGATCGCCTGTGTATTAATCCTATCCTGCAGATAGGATTAATACGCAAGTGATTTATCGATTATAAGTCCCTGAAAACATGCTTGGCTGGCAGGAGAGTAGGTCACTTTAATATTTATACATATGATTGAATTCATTAAACTTGTTGCAAAAAAAAAAGTGATAAAATGCTCAGCAAGCCTCGCATTTTATCTTTTTTCTTCAACTTGTTTAAGAAATTCAATAAAACATGTGCACTCATGTAATAAGATCCTCTTTATAAATTTTGTGCTAATTCAACTAAACCACAAAAAAAGCAGTGAATAAGAGGGCACCCTGTATTCTATGGAGTGGTGTCTTGGAGTGGAGCATTGGAGTGGAGTCAAATTTTTGAGTGGCAAACATTCTTATTACACCTGCAGATTCAGTTTAATTGACATTTTCTAATAAATGACTGGTCTTTTTTTAACTGACATCAGGCCAGGGCATTGATTTAAAATATCTACTTAATATATTTAGCATGTTTAGAGCTAGGATGTGTATCAGATATCCAAGGTTTGGACTCCAATACTCTACTCCATAACTCCACTCCTAGACTCCTAGACTCCACTCCATATAATACACGGTGCCAATAAGAGCAAATATAATGGAGAGTTGATGCACAGTCAATTTCTTATAATAATGGATCTCCATCGGTCAATGCTTCTTCAGGTCTGCAAATAGTGTGTTTTGTTGAATGGTTACTTTGTGGAACTCATTTTGTCAAAATGGATTCAGTTCAAAATATTTTTACATGCTTTGTACTCATTTATTAGGATTCATTTTGACAATGGCTAACAATAAAATGGTTGTTTAACAAGTTCTCTGTATTATTTTATGTAAAACAGCTGACAGAATTTGTTTAAAATTATAGTTTGGCCTGCTTTTTCATGTCAAAATGATAATTATTTATATGGAGGAAGTTAAAGCAATGTACACAGCGCTTAAATTTATGCTTTGCATGCTTGGTAATTTTTTCATGCTTTTGATGTCCTCTGCTGACTTTTTTGTTGTTGATCTTTGTCATTTTGGCCAAGGCTGGTGAGATCTGCTTTGATAAAAAAAACCTTAACTATTCTGGTTGACCTTTGTCCTTTTGGCCAAGGCAGCTGAGATCTGCTTTGATAAGAAACCTTTACCATTCTGGTTAACCTTTGTCCTTTTGGCCAAGGCTGCTGAGATCTGCCAATACCATTCTGGTTAACCTTTGTCCTTTTGGCCAAGGCTGCTGAGATCTGCTTTGATAAAAAACCAATACCATTCTGGTTGACCTTTGTCCTTTTAGCCAAGGCTGCTGTGATCTGCTTGGATAAGAAACCTTTTCCATTCTGGTTCGCCTTTGTCCTTTTGGCCAAGACTGCTGAGATTTTTCTTTGATAAGAAACCAATACCATTCTGGTTGACCTTTGTCCTTTGGTGAAGGCTGCTGAGATCTGCTTTGATAAAAAAACCTATTCCACTCTGATTGATTTTTGTCTTTTTAGCCAAGGGATGCCGTCTTTTTGGCGAAGGCTGCTGAGATCTGCTTTGATAAGAAACCTTTATCATACTGGTTAACCTTTGTCCTTTTGGCCAAGGCTGCTGAGATCTGCTTTGATAAAAAACCAATACCATTCTGGTTGACCTTTGACCTTTTGGCCAAGGCTGCTGAGATCTGCTTCTATAAAAAACCAATACCATTCTGGTTAACCTTTGTCCTTTTTGCCAAGGCTGCTGTGATCTGCTTTGATAAAAAACAATACCATTCTGGTTAAACTTTGTCCTTTTGGCCAAGGCTGCTCAGATCTGCTTTGATAAAAACCTTTTCCATTCTGATTGACCTTAGTCTTTTTGGCCAAGGCTGCTAAGATCTGCTTTGATAAGAAACCTTTACCATTCTGGTTGACCTTTGTCATTTTGGCCAAAGCTGCGGAAATCTGCTTTGATAAGAGACCTTTTACCATTCTTGTTGACCTTAAATATCCTTTTGACCAAACTTTCATCAATGTTTCAAACTATTGCAACCCCTGCATACATTTCAGAGCCAATCAAATACTCAGAATGGGTTGAGGAACCAAAAAGTGGAGAAGTTTTAAAAGGGTCTGTAGGGAAACTAGAGGCCCGAGCAAATGAGTAAATACGGTGCAATACTTCCGGCAATACTATCCACATGTAATATAATGTCCCATTTCCCACAGCCAACACATAAATAACTTTGTTATCACATGGGCAGGGCAGATATGAATGCTGATTGATTACAACTTACAATGGAATGTGTAATAGCTGCAGATTAAAGATGTATTGTGTTTGTTGGTGGGAACAATCTTTTACAAATTTAAGCCTTTTTGATAAGAGTGCATAGCTAAGATTAATTTTCTTATTTCTCAACCAAAACATATGTTGTGGGTACTCAAGAGAACCGTCTCAATGAGACGGTTCGTTTGAGCACCCAAAACAAATGTTTAAACTGATGAATAAGAAAATATTCACAATTTTACGCCAATTTTTTTTATCTGCTACTTTATGATAACCAGGCAAACTGTGAGGACAAACTATTTGGATATAATTCTGTTATCAATAATTGATCAGTGTAAATAATGATTCGGTTGGTTTACCGGGCCGCGTAGCGCAGTCGGTAATGTGTCTGGCAAAGATGCGAGTCTGACTGCAGATCCAGGGGTCGCGAGTTCGATCCCGGCCCGGTCCCATACTTTCGTGGGGATTGATCATAAATTAATTTCTACGGTCATTCTCCTCCCTTCTGCTGAATCATTCAAGAAGGGTTGTTGTCAGTTACAAGCGAAAGTATGTGCACGAAGTACTGGTTAACTGCTTGTTCAAGCTTGCCCAGGAAAAAGTGTGGTCAGGTGAACTGACCGTCCTGCAATGACCATAGCCGTTGACTTGGGACGTAAAGCAACAAAACAAACAAATTAGGTTGGTTTAATAGTATTAATGCTAAATCCAGCATTGCAGATTACAAGACAGTTGTGCATCAATTTCTGCAGCATATATTAATGGGCACGTACATTGTTTAAAAGTCTGCTATTATTATATCAGGCTGTACTTTATCTTTTGAGTAGGCAGCAGGCTGTTTTATGATATATTTTTTCTATTTCTAAGAAATGTGTGAGTTGATTTGTGTGTGAAATAGCTTGGAATTTTATTGCCTGCCAGTGTTGTCCGCTGATAATCTTTGCAAATAGTTTGGTCCCAGATCAGCCCCGACCAAATGTCAGGTATGATCTGGATCCAAACTGTCTGACACCCTGAACGAATTTAGGGTTGGCTACTGTTCTGCAAGCAAAGAGTGACAGTGACATCATGTTTTGTTTACAAAGTTATCAGGGACTTATAATTGATTAAATACTTTTGTATTAATCCTATCTGCAGGATAGGATTAATACACAATTGATCTATTGATTCGCGTTAGCTCAAGTGGAGTGTACAAGTCAATGTTTTACAATAGCAATTTTAAACAAAATATTACGTCACTGTCAATCTTGGCTGGCAGGACAGTAATGTGCTGACCGCTTATTTTCAACATCTTGGATAGGTGAAAAAATTGTGATCACAGTTTTAGAAACAGACTATAATTTTACCTGTGAAAATCTTTAAAGTCATGTGATTCAAGTTATACAGGTAAATTCTATTTACAACATGATTGTCTACTTATTTACAATGTACACTGAAAACTGTCATGGAGGTATCAATAACTGATCCACCCAATTAATGAAATCTGCAGGTAAAAATGTGCATTTCACACCTGAGAATGATTCATCTACCTGGGACAGGTGTAGATTTTGGATGTAACTGATTCAAATTTGTGTTAATTACAATGTTTGGAAGAAAAAAGAAACAGGTGCCATCAAAAGAGAAAGAGAACTTGTCTCTCCAGGACAGTAAATCAGAGTGTATTGTGACAGGTGACATAGAGGAGCGACAGGTGACAACTCAGGAATTAAGAGCTTCCAAGCAGGTATGTTAATTATGCTGTTAATTTCTTAATTATACTCCATTTCAGTATTCCAATGATGGACCTACTGGTGAATCTTGCCGCCAGTAACAAATTGAATCCTGCCTCCCACTCGCTAGTTGTTCTCACGGGTGACAGATGGAAACACATTGATTTTAAGGCGAATAAAACAATAGGACTTTTGGCGGGGGATGATAAGACGGTGTCTGTGCAAATCATTCCAAAGAAAACGGAGGAAAAATTTAAAACAAAATCATTAGAAAAACCTTTCGAGGTAAGTGACCGCGGTTTCTATATTACGAGAGCTCCAGATTAGTACATGGGTCAAACCCGGATGCCGGTACGCAAAATGTACAAAATGGTAAGAGCTGGCAAAAAGAATAAAAAAGAATATCAGCAAGATGGTTTGAGGTTTATATGATTTATGATAAATCCCAGAATAACCAACCTTATATGGGCCTCGACGCGAGAAAACCTGTCTTCGCGAAAAGGACTTTTATTTTTGCGAAAAGGACTTTTATTATGGCTAAAACTATTTATTAGGGTTATGTTTGATATTTAATATTATAAAACTGAAGCTAAACGATATTAATCTATCAATATAAGCAGTAGAAATCGTTTTTGAAACGATATTTCACGGAAATGGCAGAAATAGTGACTTGCGAAAAGGAGTTTCATTATTAAGAAGAGGACTTTGTATCTGATTTATTTTTTATTTATTTATTTAAGTATTCATTTACTTGATTTGAATAATAGTAAATAAGCAGATATCTAGTATTCAAAAAATAATATAATCCGAAAAAGCACCTGTGTACGATACATTATATAGCCTTGCGAAAAGGACTGTCGATACCGTCTGAGACTATGTTTGAATATCCATATCCGTTTGCATGCTATTATTTTTAAGGAATACAGTAGAAATTAGTATTGTCTGAATAAATCAAATCCCCAGATGTCGAATATTGAGTATTTGAGAGAATTGCACCATAAAAAAATTAATTTGAAAAGGGCTCAATTCCGTGTAAAAGAGTTTTATTCTTACGAAAAAGAACTCGTTTTTCGATTTTGCGTAAAGGACTTGATCTTCATATATTACGTTCACGCAAAGAGCCTGGACTTTGGATGATTTATAATGCCTGGTAATAAATTACTTATTATATTTATAGATGACCTTATTAGGTTAGCTTTTTGCGAAAATGAAGCATAACTTGAGCACGTCGAGATATTGATAAATTTGGCATAGTAGAGCAACAAAGACTCTGACGAACCTGCTCAACGGCGCAGGCCCAGAAGATGGGTGATTTTGATTTTATACGCGCCTTTTTGAGGTTAAATACTCATTACAGAAAGAAAATATATCACTATTTCGGAAAACTTTACATTACCAAAATGCAACTGTGCGTCGATAATGCATGATTACTGTTATGATGTCTTTGTTAAATTAGGGTTTAGATATAGGTTAATATAGTAAAAGACAAATAAAATAGGCCAAGTTTAATTACACGAATCTTCAATCACCATACCTACAGCGTCAGAGGTATGTTGTATACACGACAATTTAAAGTCGTTTTAAGTCTTTTACCCCCTGCAATATAACCATTCTGAGTGTTACCACCAATCACAATTAAAACGGACCAGAAGATGCAAGAAGCTAAACGAATTTTCAATCACCATGCATGCAGTGTCAGAGCTACGCTGTATCCACGACAATTCAAAGTCGTTTTAATTTTAAGACTCGTACACTCTGCAACATAATCCATTCTGAGTGTTATCAGCAATCACAATTTAACCGGACCAGAAGATGCAAGAAGCTAAACGAATATTTATGGACGTGACAGTTTAAATCAATAGAGCTCACATACATGCGAGCAGCGAATGCTAAGTCGATCCTGTATAAATGCGCATTCTCGCAAGAGCGTTCACTGCTGGCGGCATGTACATTCATTTGAAAAAAATATTTTATGCGTCTGTGCAATCTTTTCGTGGTTAATTTCAATTTTATCATTCGCACGCGTGTCCCCAATTAAAGTCCATCTGTTCAAAATCAATCAGAATAAACGGATTATCACATTCTTTGACACATTGACAACAAACATGGCCAATTAACATATTAACCTAACCAGGTATATAAGGGATGGAAAGAGCTGCTTATTTGGTTGTTGACTACTATTTTGTCGTCTGTTGCTGTGCTTGTGTCAAATATGAGTTATCTAGATCAGACCCGACATTTTTTATCTGGGCTCAAACGTATTATAAATGCTATCAGCAGACGACATTAGAACAGGCCTTTTGTTAAGAGAGCGTATCGAAAAATAATTTTCTTATTTCTCAACCAAAACTTATATTGTGGGTACTCAAAAGAACCGTCTCAATGAGACGTTTCTTTTGAGCACCCAAAATATAACATTTATCCTCTCGAGCAGCGAAGGCTCATATGAGTCTGTGCATGGGCACATTCTCGTGTAGAACCCTCGCTGCTTTAAAACGGGATATGAATGGGCTTCCTTTCAACATGTAACAAAATACAAATATACTGAACAAAAGAAGTTAAGGAGTTCTCAGAAAACCATGCAACATAAGAACACCAAAGCAAACTATTATTCAATATTTGTTTGTTTGTTTAGATACATCTAATCGGTTGACAAAAATGTTTACTTAAAGTTGCTAGCACCAATACTTTTGTTGTGGCACAGTGTCAAGTAACCCATGGGTCAAAATCATTTTTCGCAAACATGTCTATGGAGTAATCCCTTATAAACACATGTATAACCTGTACGTTTTCAAAACTTGAAATGCAATTCCTGTGAATGGCACATGAAATTAACTTGATAGCCTTAAACATCACATTTAGAAGATGAGAATGCATTCAGTAGCAAGTGTGTAAATTAGGACTAGCACTGTTTTCGTATACTCTTTCGAATAATTCTTCTGATTTGGTGCTGATGGCTCAGAATTGATATCTCTTGCATCACTGCATCGAGAGGCTGGGGGTTTCTTGATACCATTATTATGCGTTGGACCCTCTGTCCAAAAATGTCATAGACATGTTAAAATTGTAGACATGTCTGATGAGCGAACTGACCAGTCAATGCGCACAACATTGTTTTTGCTGATTCTAGTGAGGTGTGTCCTGGGCCTGGTAATGTCACTGGTTTTCGACAAAAATACAGGACAACATACCTCAACACCTCACCCATGTACAATTGACTGATCAAGTGGCCCTCTATAACCACCAGACCTGTCGTCCTAGGTTTGAAAGAACCTGGCGAACGTTAAAGCATGAAAACCTATGTTTGCTCCGTAAATTGAATTTTTGCGAAAAATGGAGTGAAGACCAGTCAAATCTGACATTAATTTTTTAAGCTGCTATAGGCGTTACCAACCCAAATAAAGCGTCATTATAAAGACAAATGGACACATTATACTATTATGAAATCCAAAAGTCTTTAAATGTTTTAGATATTTTGTCATAGCCCCTCAAACACAATTTCCTTAACTTGTTTTGTTGAGTATATTTTTCACCATATTTGAAACATGAAGTATTTTCCTGCGTGCGCAAAAGGCGAGAAGCCATGCTAGGGGGGTCCGGGGGCATGCCCCCCCCGGATTTATTTGAAAAAAAAAATGGTGTAATTTGGTGCATTCTAGGGCACATTTTAGCCTTCAAAACTTTGCTATTTTAGGTTAAATTAAAAAAAAATGTTGTCTTTGCATACAAGTCGGAATAAAAGAAAGAAAACGAACCTTAAATGTGATTTAATGGTTTTAAAAGCGGTCCTGACTTCAGCAAGGTCCGTACTTATACCGTTCTGGCTTCAAATAAAAAAAATAATTTGGCGTATTTTATTTGTCTTTTGCTATATTTACCCTTATCTAATCCTTAAATTTTACAAAGACATCATCAGACCGAGGGGCCGTTGGTTCGAGCCTCACTAACGTCACTGCGTTGTGTCCTTGAGCAAGAACATTAATCCTAGCTCAGTACTGGTTCAGCATAGGAAGACCTGTCCCTTTATAACTGAAAGATTGTTGATGGGACGTAAAGAATCAAATCAAACAAAGACATCATAACAGTAATCATGCATGATTATTGACGCACAGTTGCATTTCGGTAATTTAAAGCGTTCCGAAATAGTGATATATTTTGTTTCTGTAATTAGTATTTAACCTCAATTTCCTCAAACTGAGGCGCGAACTCCGATCCTCTGGGCCTGCACCGTTGAGCAGGTTCGTCAGAGCCTTTGGTGCTCTACTATGCCAAAGGTATCAATATCTCGATGTGCTTATGCTTCATTTTCGCAAAATGCTAACCTATTAAGATCATTTATAAATATAACTCAGGGAAGTAATTTATTACCAGGCATTATAAATCGTTCAAAGTCCAGACTCTTTTCGTGAACGTAAAATATGAAGATCAAGTCCTTTACGCACCCAAAAAGAGGTCCTTTTCGTAAGAATAAAACTCCTTTACGCGGAATTGTGTCCTTTTCAAATTCATCTTTTTATGGTGCAATTGTCTCAAATGCGCAATATTCGACATCTGGAGGTTTGATTAATTCAGACAATACTAATTTCTACTGTATTCCTTAAAAATAATAGCATGCAAACGGACATGGATATTCAAACATAGTCTCAGACGGAATCGACAGTCCTTTTCGCAAGGCTATATAATGTTTCGTACACAGGTGCTTTTTGGGTTATATTTTTGAACACTAGATATCTGTTTGCTTACTTTTATTCAAATTAATTAATTAATTAATTAAATAAATAAATAAGAAAAAAAATAGATTAGATACAAAGTCCTTTTCTTAATAATGAAACTCATTTTCGTAAGTCATATTTCTGCCATTTCCGTGGAATATCGTTTCAAAAACGATTTCTACGGCATAGCCCGTATATATTGATAAATTAATATCGTTTAGCTTCAGCTTTATAACATTAAAGATCAAACATAATCCTAATAAATAGTTTTAGCCTTTATAAAAGTCCTTTTCGCAAAAATAAAACTCCTTTTCGCGAAAAGGAGTCCTTTACGCGAAAAGGAGTCCTTTACGCATTTTAGGGTCACCCCCTTTCTTATTCGCTTTTTGGAAAGTACTATATCTGAGCTTGCTACGTGCCAAATTTCAAATTTCTAGCTAGTCTCAGTAGCTGAGGAGACTGGTTTAATCCTTGCTTCGTCGGAAACCACAAAGACAGGTTTTCTCGCGTCACAGCCCATAATAGGAGCTCATGCAGTGGCTGAGTAAAAGAGCGCTTGACTTGAAATGGAGAGGTCTATAGTTTAAGCCTCACCTGAGGCAATGCTTCTTACATGTACCTTGTTCAGACAGGTTTTAAAAATAACAGATTGTTGACAGCAGTTTTATATCAAATCAACACCTTTTTGACAAGATCTACCTGAAAACACCTATCTCCAGAGCTGTAGATAAGTAATTGAACAATGGGGTTTAATAGTCATTTCTCATTAATACCACCATTACCAACTTCAGCACGAAATATCACCTAATGTATGTGCAAAGTCTACACTAATGCAGTAGGAGCGCAGTGGCTCAGAGGTAGAGTGCTTGTCTCGAGATCGAGGGGATGCGGGTTTGAGTCTCACCGGCGTCACTGCGCTGTGACATTAATCCTTGCTTAGTACTGGTTTAACCCAGGAAGACCCATCCCGACATAACTGAAAAATGTAGAATCAAATCAAACAATTACTCTAATGCAGGTGGTATAAAATAGAAGAAGTGTCACGGATCCGGTTTGTTGACCTGTACATGGAATAATCCACATACTAAAACTCATTGATTTATTAATATCTCCACATACAGGCGGACAACCCATGGTAAAACTATTATTTATCATATCTGCAATACTTTCGACTATACCTTATTTCTCCTCCTGATTTGGCTATTTTTTCTCTGATTCTCTGTTCTCGCATGCATATCAAAGCACAACATAGGTTTTGATAGAGAAATGTAACATCCTTGAGAAAATACTTGTCTTTCTCTTTGGCTCAGCTAGGCCTCATGTCTGTCAATTTTGAACATGACCATAACTCAGTTTGACACTTCTACTATCATGTCCAAGTCCTTCTGCTGTCTGAAAAGTCTTACAGTGTTATAGTGAGTGGAAAAGTCAGGAGTTGGGATTTAAAACGTAGAATGGTAAAATATGGATTTGATACTTGCTGTAGGATTTGATACCATTTTTTGTAGGATACATTTTTTGATACCATTTGTAATGATAAAAAACTGTATTCGATTTGTAGGATTTGATACCATTTGTGAGATAAAAATCTGGATTTGATACAAGTTGTTGGATTTTATACCTTTTGTAGAATAAATAATGAATTTGGTTCCACTTACAAGTGTGGTGAAAATCTGTACTTAAAGCTGTTTGAATGTTAAATTTATAATGACAGGCAAAAGAAACTCTACAATAGAATTTTGTCAGGTTAGACATGTGGTTCACAAACACAAGCTGCATGAGCTTACCATGACCAGAACCTTGAGTAAAGCATCGGGGTTATTTGAATTTATTGATTTTGTTGGCTAATATACATGAATATTTTAACTGCTGTCACTACTTAAAAATTATTTCTTTCTGAGTAATTTATCGAAAATTTTGCATGTAGTGTTTCTTTTGCCCGTCAGTATATATGACATCAAGAGTTACACTGCTTCTGTCGGTTGAGGAGTTAATTATATAAGGAATAGGTAGTCATAAAATTTTCTTATAAACCAAGGGTCAGAGGTTCAGTCCTCCTCCCCTCCTCATCCAGTGTTTTGGATGAGACTTAAAAAGTTTATACATAGTATTATAACACTTTCATGACACTTTAGCTGAATTACGGAGACATTTAAAACAAGCACATCCAACCAACTAAGCCAATTAAAAGTATAAAATCTGTAAACAAAAGGTAACTCAGATTCTTTCCGAAACTGAATTTGACAAATGTCACAATACCAAAATCGATATTTGATCCCAGTTTTGATACAAACCTCTGCCATTTATTCGTAATAACCAAAATTATCGGAGGCTATCAGAGGCCTTTGAAACGCTATTCAGTCATTCACAGATCATTAAACTCCAGGTAAACGGTGTCTACATTTGGACCAGGTCATTTGATAATGGTACTTATTACGTATACCTTACCCATAGATCCCATACGTCAAGAGAAACAAAATAATTTTGAATAAATTGTGAATATTTTCTTATCCATCAGTTTAATCAGATGTTTTGGGTGCTCAAAAGAACCGTCTCACTGAGACGGTTCTTTTGAGTACACACAACATATGTTTTGGTTGAGAAATAAGAAAAATATTTTTTTATTACAGACCTCACTTACATGTATCAAATCTCTTTAGAAGTGCACTTGCAACCATCCAGTGGGGCTTGAGGTCATTTTTGGCCTGATCCTCTATCTTAAATTCCATATACTCTATAAATTGTAGCAATGAAGGCTCTGACAAGCCTGCACACCTGCAGGTGTGCAGGCTTGTCAGAGCCATCATTGCTTTGATAAGTGCCAAAATCTCATGTGCCCACTCGTTTGATTCTATTTCAACTGAGCTTGCCTTTTGCCTTTAATTTTTTTTTTAATTTTATTATTTAAAGTAGCAGGGGGTCATTTAGTAGTTCTGTTTGAACTTGCTTTTGCCTTCAAATTTTCTTTTAATTTTATAATTTAAAGTAGCAGGGGGTCATATAGTAAAAAGGCTATTGTCACCTTCAAATTTACTATCCTGGCCACCATAGTTTAAACCCAGATCAGGGAAAACCCAAGATTTTTTTAAAAACTGATCAGGATTGTTTTTCATTCGTAATGGATTGGTTTGAAATTGGTGAATCCTATATTTGTATGGCGAGAGGTGAACCTTAGTAAGTAATGATATCTATAGATTTTGTTTAAGATGCTTTTCAACCAAAATTGATCTATACATTGCTTGTGGTGTCGGGTCTGAGTTGGCATTGGAACCCACCATTTTCCATGCATTTGAATTAAAGTTGTCGTCGAGCAAAGCCAAGATTACAGACATCCTAGGCCTTTGGATCAAGAAGTATATTCAGTTCACCTTGAAACACATTAATTTGTGTTTTTGGAGTTCAATTTTGACAAGCAGTGTGTTATAAAAAAATGACAATGATGAATGTGTAAGCATGCATGAGAGCCGAAGTGTAAAATTAACGAATGATAATTAATTCAAGTTTTATATTAAAGATCATAACCTTCCCTTCCTGTGGTTTAAGGAAATGACTGTCATAGGTCTAGATAAACAAAAAAATTGAGCGTAAAATTGTGAATATTTTCTTATCCCTCAGTTTTAACATTATATATGCTTGGGTGGAATCAAAAGAACCATCTCATAGAGAGTAACCACAATATATGTTTTGGCTGAGAATTTTTTTTTTAATTATGCACCCTCGTCTAAAGGCCTGTACTCTGAATGTCAAGCAAACAAACAAATCAAGCAATCAAATTTATTAAGGCATACACCTATCAGCCTGGTTGATCGTGATCTTTGCTGTTTTGTTGTTCACAAGGCTGAAGTGAATAAATGACATGCATTCAACCAGCCGATACAAACTAAGTATAATTCGATATGTTAAATGGATTTGTTCCATTATCTAGTTTATTGAAAATATATTAAAGAAAGTACATGCACATGTATATTTCAACTGCAGATCAATGAATTAAGCAAGAAGCTATATAGATTGCAACTACGTGAGATGAATATTTACGGTGACTAATAATGAAATGCTTGAATTTGATCCCTGCTCTAATGGAAGGTGATAGATAGGCAGCTCTTGCAGTGGCGGTTCCAGAGGGGACTCAAGTGATTCACTTGAAACCCCCCCACCCCCCCTACCTCTTAAATATCCCATATCCCATGAAAATGAAATCATTTTGTCTCACTGAAGTATTTAAGAAAAATGAGATAAAATCAGCAAAGCTAAACCTCTTTTCCCAGAAATCCTGGATCTGTCCCATCTTGCAGTTGGTCATACATATCCATCTTAAATTCTGCCCCAACTAAAATATTACTTGCTCAGAATAACAATTTTTGTATGCTTAATAGCGTAGATCAAGCTTACACTCACTTACTGTTGCAGTTATACTTTTAAATCATGATTTCTCTCCCTTGAATGTTTTCTTTCAAATTTTGTTAGCAAATATAGAGAAAAGAATGGTTAAGCTGGCATTGTCAAGTCTATAAAAATAAAATTCTTACTCAGGTGAAATGCAATATGCTTGTCAAATATGCATTATAAAGAATAATGAGCCCCCTCTGGATTGGAAGAAGGTAAAATAGAGGGACATTTAGCTGAAAGACAAAGCTGTTTTTTCTGTCATTTAGTAAGAAAATTGAGCCAGTGTATGATATTTCCAACAACTTTGTATGTGCGACCAGCAAAGGCTCAGACCAGCCTGCGCATATGCGCAGTCTGATCAGAGCCTTTGCTTTTCACTTGCATATTCTATGAGTGTTAAGCTACTGTCTGAACATCATTTGGAGTTTCTTAGCTTAAAAGTAGGCTGCACAGGCTCGTCTGAGTCTACACTTGTCAAAATGCCACATTGTTGGAAATCACATGTCGAGGCTCAAATTGTAAAGATCTACTTTTGATGTTGGTCATACATATCCATCTTTTGCCAAATCGGCATACACCATTTCTCAGGATATATGGTATATTGTAGAACTGAACTTTGATGCAATGCTCCAAGATGAAGTAAATTTATGGAAGAGAAACACTGTCAAAAATAAAATCCTTAATCTTGGTCTGCTTCCAGGGGCGTACCTGAGGCATTTTATAGAATGCACACTTTAGAGGGGGATCAGTCTGCGGGTACTCCCCAGTCTCCCCTAGTGAGGGTTAAGGAGTAAGGAGGCAAAGCTCCCTATAGGAGCAGGTCCTGGGGTAAAGCCCCACGGCGGAAAAAAGGTTTACACGCAATTAAAAACACTATTAGCCGCATATCAAGTAAAGTAGTTAAAGACCCTATACCTTGTATGCACATGCATTTTGGCACAGTATAGCTACACCCCTGGCTGCTTATCTTGTCTTCGAATTATATCTCCAGCGAAGGTTCGTTGGTATTTACCTTTCAATGAACCCTTGGCCTCACGACCCTCAAAATCTATTATTAGCGTAGATTAATCAGCCAATCAAAACGTTAGGAAGGATTTTTCAAAATTCCCTTCCTGCCAATCAGATTCGTAGCAAGTTATCGGCATATGATTGTTGATCAACATAGGGGTATAATACCTGTGGAACCAATTCTTGAATAAGGGGACCACTATACTCTGACAGTGTTTTTTGGTAAAGTACCTTTTCTCCTTTTGTGTCACAGTCTCATTTAAAAGTCAATGATTTGACTGTCAGCCTATATCTGTTGACAAGTTAATTAAGGTAACTGGAGATAACATCTTAAAACTAGCTGATATTGTTGTTCTTCAACAGAAATTTGTACATCTCATGATTTCAGCCTAAAAAAATAGTCCCGAGATCTAGAGGTGTTTGGCTCAACATCTAATGAGTTATCTCCATAGTCATCACCATGGGTACAGCTAGAGTACTACTACAGATAAAAAAAAATAAAATAGCGTAAAATCCTGAATATTTTCTAATTCATCAGTTTTATCATTCGCTTTAGGTGTTTTGAGTTTTGGTAGGGAAATAATGATAAAAAAAATCTGAAGGCCTACATCACATTTTCAATGCAAAATGTGGGTTGGAGTTGCATGCTGCCATTGAATTATTGATAAAAATGATATATGTTTGGGTTTTTTATCTTCTTTATTGAATAATTTTGAAAACATATTGAAATATTTTAATCTAGATCAATAAAACATTGACATTCCTAATTCTGGGCTTAAGTAAAATCAAATAAAAGATTTACTGAGCCCTAAGTATCTTGTCAATATTTTTGTTCTGAAATGTTGTCTGTTACATATATTTAAATGCACTTTGACAAACACTATGATCAGACTGCTTCCTAGGCCAGGCCCCCAGATAAGAGTGCGTAAATAACTAAAACTAGAATACATTCGATGGCGTGCCATTGTAAATCTCCACGCTCTCGAAGAAATCTAATGGTAATTGACCCTTTGACCCCCATCCAAAGGTCACCAGTTTTATCGTAGGTTAAAATTGTTCAGTGTATCGTGGTCTACTGCTCATTCCCTTTAATTTGATATGCCATATTACCATATTCAGAAAATTAAATTTTTGACCTCTCTCCAAGGCCCCAGGGTGCGGGACCCAAAAAATTGTGCCGGTGCATGTGCCATTAATGTGAGTAACTCACACATCAAATCTGGTTGAATTTCAGAAAAAAATTTTTGACCCCCAACCCCCCACGGTACCCCCAAGTCCCACCCCTGGGCATGACCCAGGCGGCCTAATGAAAATCCCGTCTGATATGTTATATATCTTTCATTTGTGAGAAGATACACAAAGTTTGATTTAAAAACCTTTGAAATTGACTTTGTAAATCAGGTTTTATGATATTTGACCTTTTGGCCCCTCCCCAGGGCCCCGGGGAGCAAGGACCCAAAAAATGGTGCCGGTGCATGTACCATTCATGTAAGTAACTCACACACCAAATCTGGTTGAATTTCAAAAAAAAAAAATTTGACCCCCCCAAACCCCCCACGGTACCCCTAAGTCAGACCCCTGGGGCATGACCCAGGCGACCAAATGAAAATCCCGTCTGATATGTTTTATATCTTTCATGTGTGAGAAGACACACAAAGTTTGGTTAAAAAATCTTTGAAATTGACTTAGTAATTGAAATTTAATGATATTTAATGATATTTGACCATTTGGCCCCTCTCCAGGGCCCCAGGGGGCGGGGCCAAAAAAATGTGCGGTTGCACACCCCATTCATGTGAGCAACTCACACACCAAATTTGGTTGGATTTCGTCCAATGGTTTAGGAGGAGATAGTGTGACGGACGGACGGACAGAGGCGATTGCAATATCCCCGACGCTTTTTTTAAAAAAACGTGGGATATTAATTATTTTCTTATTTCTCAGCCAAAACATTTGTTGTGGGTACTCAAAAATTGAGACAGTTCTTTTGAGCAACTAAAACATAATCATGTTTAAAATGATGGATAAGAAAGTAATCACAATTTTACGCTAAAAACATTTGCTTAACTTGCGCTATGAAGGCTAATGAGAAAGTTGACAGCAAAAGTTGTGAATGGTTGGAAAAAAGTTGGTCAAGGCAGCTTGGTGCAATTGATAGTCATCAGTCCAAAGATAGCTGGTCGGATGATAGCAATTAAGTCGCACTCACTTCCGAACGGTAATCAATGATTTAGAATACAAACTGGGTCAGGTTTGAACCCCAGTGCAGCCACATTCTATAGTGATCCTTCTTTCTGTATAAGTATTTCTGTAGAGATCTGTTGTGAAATTGCCTCTTTGGCCATTCACCTTGGCAGTTACTGGCCTACAGGGGCATAGTTAAGAATTTCCTACTGGTGCGTCCATTTTTTACCAATAGATCATTCGCAAGTGCCGAAAAACCCTTATTCCCTGGGTGTGTGTGTGTGTGTGGGGGGGGGGGGGGGGGTGAGGTTATCTAATATCTAATAATTGGTTGAACAGGTGCCTGTATGATGATCACCAAATAAATGCCACACTGGTTAGAAATTGCCTGCAAGTGCCAGAAATACATCGACGCAACCACTTAAGGTATCCCTAAATACTGAAGCCACACACCCTGGATGTTTCGCTCCTAACAGTATGCATTTCCTGTTCCAAGCAAAACCTTTGTGCATTATTCAGTTTTAGAATTTTGTTTCAACTTCTTGACAATGTATACCTATATATACTGAACAAAAATAGAAACTTTGCACTTTTTAAATAGAAAAACCAATTTAACGCAAATTCGTTAATGAAACAGTGTGATAGGAAAGTCTGGAACGGTTTGAACATTAGTGACAGAGCTGTAACAATATCTATGCGAAACAAACAAGTTGATCATGTTCATCTTGTGTGTGTATTGTATATCTTTCGAAGTGTTATTGATATCGTGGGCCCGGATGCGAGAAAACGTGTCTACGTTGTTTACATTCAAGTAAGACTCAAACCAGTCTGCTCAGCTACAGAGAACAGCTTGAATATAGAAATTTTGCATATAGCAAGTTTATCAATTATACTGTACAGATAGCGAAAACAAAGACGCTGATCAGCCTGCGGAGATGCGCAGGCTGGTCTGCGCCTTTGTTGTTCGCATGCAAAAAAGTCTGGTTTTCTCACATGGAGGCTCATAATGTAAGCATAGAATTACATTCTTGTGAACCTGTGCAATATTTAGTTTAGGGATATGTCTCTGCTATTAAAGATATTATAAAAGATTACCAAAAGCTCGCCTTAGGTAAGGTTATTTTAAATCTCTAACCATTCACAGTTGTTAGTACAAATATGTTGTCTAAATCCTAATTTTACCAAAATCTCGCTGGCCGCCATTAAAGGTATTATCCCTGTGTAAACACTAAACTGTGTGGCTCCAGATCAGCTGGAATGACACTCATCATCATCAATCATCAACGGGTTTTGATTAACAGGCATGTGCAGGAGCATCTTCCACATCAGTGGGCCCCTCTCCAGGTAACTGGCTAGCGGCACACAGAGCAGATCTTATTGTATATTTGTAGCAAAGTTTTATGGCAGGATGCCCTTCCTTTCACCAACTCAGACACTTTCGGCAGTCCAAGACCTGCACCTGTACCCTACTGACTTGGGCTTTGTGCTCCACCGTTGGCACCATGAATAAGTCTTCTTCCCCAGGACCATTGCTATAGCACCGGAAAGTCGGCCAGTTGACTCCCTCTGTGAAGCTACCATCATCCAGGTTGTGACAGGCTAGGCCACTTTCTAGTTTTGTGTAGAGGCCTCATATAGAGAAAACTCCTATTGGGTTAAATGAGCCCCATCTACCCACATGTAACAGGTGGTACTGGCTTACATGGATACCAGTAGCAAGAGAGGAGCCGCTGTGGTGTAGTGGATAAAACCCTTGCCTTGTAAACCAGGGATTGCAGGTTCGATTCCCGGCTTCACCAGTCTGTTGGATGAGACTTTAAGCTGTGGCCCCTGTCTCCATATGACCTTCGCTGTTGGTGGGACGTTAAACACAAACACAACAACCAGTAGCAAGATCAATTTTGAGAAAAAGACCAATCTGGTCCTGACCACAGGACCAATCTGGACCTGACCTGGATTATTGTTTTGTACAATAATATCTTGTTGAAACCTATATGGTTAAAGGGCAGCAAACATGACCTTGTTGGTGAAAAGAGGGATGTGGCAGATTAAGGTTTATGGTATAATAATGTTGAAATTGTAATACATAATATGTTTTTGCACCTTTTCCATGAGATTTGAGAAGTTTTTGTTATGCTCGTAACAAGCAGTATTTATTATCTGGTCGCTAAAGATTGCAAAAGGCATCGTGCAAGTTTAAATCCCAGTTCAGATATCCCCTGCTAATTTAGGTTGGGCAGTGAAATACATGGGTGAAAGTTTTCAGGATTATTCCTGAATTCAGGATTTTAAGGCTGACTTTCCATAGAAAGTCAGTCTCGAAATGCTGAATTAAACAGATTTTAATAAGCTTCTCTGATTTATTTTCAGTTTTGTATTTAGGCAATTGATCATTTAAACACTTTGTAGGCATACAGCAAGTTTTAAGATTCGAAAGTTCAGGATTATTGAAATCTTGAACTTTCAACCATGGAAGTATAAAACATTTTATCATATGGCGTCTGGGAGAGGAATAACACCATGCAATAAAATCGATAAACCACTAGTGGTTTATAGATTTACGGGAAACGTTATGACGTCCAGAACAACGTTGCGTACATAATGACAAAATTATAACGTTTTTACGCCAGAAATAAGACTTCAAAGTCTACTTAATGTCATATGATAAATAGAATCTAACATTCGAGCTCTTGTCTTATTGAATTTATTAAACTCGTTGCGAAAAAGTGATAAAATGCTCAGCAAGCCTTGCATTTTATCTCTTTTCCCCAACTTGTTTAATAAATTCAATAAAACATGAGCACTCATGTAAGATCCTCTATGTAATAGGTGAAATACATGCAGTAATGGCAGAATAACATGCCTATGGTCTTATTGAATTAACTGGCGTAAAAGTATTTGGGCATATTTGAGCTGATTATCTACTAACTAGGCGGAAGGATTGAGTGGTTTTAGGTGTACAAAGTTCTCAAAACCTTTAGGCAAACAAACCGCAAATGGATATCGATTTTAATCAGTGGGCAGGTAGTGTATTGTTTTGTAGCACATCTTTGGGATTAGAAAGGCTGGCAATTACATGTTCACAGATTAGTAGATGGTGATGTCTTTGAACTCCTTGCATTCTGAGTAATTTTTTGCCTTTTTGTTGTGTGCTGATTTTTTCTTCTTCAAAAATCAACCTTTTGGGATTTTTTTTTCAGGAAAACCATCAGTACTGCAGACAGTTAGGATCCAGATTTAAATGTCAGTAGATTAATAAAAACATGACCAGTTACCCAGCAGGCAGAGTTCAGTATCCACAACAAGTTTTCTTCCACCTATATTAAATCTGATCAAAAAAACAAAATGAACATCAGTTTGGGTATGGGTTTGGAGGGGTTGGGGTCACATAATGTGCATTATTTTAGATTTTCTTCACTTTGTCTTATCATATCGTCAAGCTGTTTTAAATCTCGGCACACTGTGACACATACCCCTCCTTAAATATTTATGGTCATCACTCAAAAACTGTAAGCAGTTTATAGTTATGGATTGGTTTTTAAAAATGTACCATAATATTTATTTTAATGATAACATTTCCCATTTCATTTTCCTTCTACTCTTTTTTATCTTTGAATCAAAAGCAAAAGGAAGCAGTGGTCCAATAACTTTATCAGCCATTTCTGAATTTGACTCGAACCTCACTTCAACCAATGCTGTAATACTCCTCTCTAGAACTCCACGACATGATTTACATAGTGCCAATTTGTCATGCATATATAGCGTAAAAGGCTAACTCCCTTTTTAATTCTGTTTCCTTATTTTTTTTTGTTGATAGTATTGTTATCTTTTTCTTTCATTGTTTAAGTTATGGAGGTGTGGAAGTCATAATAAATACTTTTTTTTTCACTTCACCAAATTCTTTGAAATATAATTGACCCATAATTTTTTTTTACCAAAATAACTGACCCAGAATTCACAAACCTTTATTTTGCTGAGCAAATAAATCGTTGCTTAGATTTAGATCAAAATATGATTTTTCATCCAAAAATGACGGCATTTCTTATTTCTCAATGGAAGACTTTTACAGTCACAAATTTACTTAAGATTACTGCTCAGATACTCATGTTGATATGCAAATGAGTCTGTTCTGCTACAGAGTTTTATGGAAGGACAGTTGATCTTTGAAATATTTCAGAATATTTGAGGTAACATGAAACGTGGTAGAATTGTTACTGTTGAATAAAGTTGATACAATGTTGAAATAGATCTTATCGGTATTTTCCTCATTGTAGTGGGATATGTAATAGTTATACCATGGGTTGTCCGCCTGTACGTGGCTGTAGCGAGTTGATTATCTTATGTACAGGTGGACATACATGGTATATCTATTTTATACCACCTACATCAGTGTAGACCTAGCACATCATAAGATATTTCCTGCTCAAGTTAGTAAGGGTGGTATAAAGCTTCCGTTTAATAGTAATGACAGAATACTAACCAAGTTACAATGGTTTCTCTCAACTGTTATATCATGCAGGAAGTACAATCTGTGAGCTCCACAAGAGAAAAGATTCACAGGTTTATAGTCACTGCACCATATCCTGTGTTGCGGATACACCAATTCACCAATTATAACCACTGCCAATTTGTCTAGTTGTTGATGTCAAATAGTCCTGCAGCTGTTGTGAAGTTGGCTGTAATCCGCACACAATCCTGATTGCTTGTGTGCTGTCAAGTGCATTCTTGATGGGATCATAGATATCTGTTGCTGTCTACATCGAAAGAAAACGGATCCAGCGTCAACGATAAAACCTATCAAACCTGCACTACAGTCTCTTAAATTTTCATTCAAATTTGTTTGACAAGATTCTAACTTCAAATATTTCTCTGAGTGATAAGTCACAGCAAAGGCCAGTCACCACTACAAAGGTTTTGGACAAGTTTTGTTGCTATGTGCTCGGATTATAAGTACATACCCAGATATGGCTAGATTTAGATTGGAGTGCTTGTTTGTGCAATTGGTAGTAGTTATCGGACTTCTGTCAATATCAAGTGTGATAATGGGTCCTGTTCCGTTACAGTGCTGCCAGGTTCTTTCAGTTAGAGTTTGGGCACACACAAAAATTCTACAGCCATTTTCCTTTTCTTCGTGTACCACTCTTTGTCATTTCTTTCCCTGGCGATTGCTTATATATCTACACAAACAGTGTAGACTCAGATGAGATGCTGCATTATGCAGCATCCCATCTGAGTCTACATTGTCAGTATACCAATGTGTATGCTTCCCATCAATGCAGAATTAAGATTTAAACACTCTTCTAGTTTATGCCGTGAAACTACTTTTCTGGACGTTTGCTCATTATTCGATTTTCATCAACTTACTGATCGGATAGAAGCCACTTACGGTACAAAATCATATCAAGATAATTGTCGCATCTTTGATATAGAAATAAGGTATTGATCGGCAAATAATTGGGAGGCAAAATAAGCATATAACTGATTATCCATTTCTTGACAGAAATGGGGTAAATGGATACAACACAATAACAGCAACAACAACAATAATAAAGGCTTTACTTACTTACTGTCGTGCCAACCAAGAGTGACAGTGACGTCATATTTTGTTTACAAACTTTAAGTAAAACATTAACTTGTACACTCTACTTGACCTAAGGCGAATCGAAAGATCACTTGTGTATTAATCTTATCCTGTGGATAGGATTAATACACAAGTGATCTATCATCTACAGGTCACTGATAACCTTGTAAACAACACATGGTGTCACTGTCACTCTTGGCTGGCAGTACAGTAGTAACAATACAGACTGAACAGACCCAGATGATATAATGTGATATACAGGGTTCAAGCTGGGCCCTGACAATAGGGAGAAGTGATTTCATCCTCCAGGAAAATTAGGGAGAAGTGACGGTGAGTCAGATAAGGAGAAATTATAGCTCAAAATATAAACATTTTTTGTCAATTTAAAAGCAAATTAGCCATTACGCAAACTAAAGTGCCATTAAATGGAAGGAGAAATAAGATGCAGTGGTAGTAGATTGTCACCACAGCTTGCTTTTCTGTGGTGACTGAATGAAAATTGTAAAAACAAAAACTTTTTTAGGGCGTCTCCCAATTCTCCCCGGGTCCCAATTTGGGCCAAATTTTGGCCCCTAGGGTGACTATTTTGCCCTAGTCGCCCCCTCCCCCCCTCCAGCTTATTCCCTGATAAAGATAGACAATTATGCATTTTTTGGGGTCACAAGTTGGAATTTCGGATCCAGCATATATTTTTGTTTTATTATGTCTGCTGCATATACGGTATTCAAATGCACTCAAGACTAATTGTATCATGGGCATGATGAAACTGATAATTAAGATGATAATTTAGAAAATATTCAATATTTTACGTTTAACCGGGGCCCTTTGTATTCGGGCAACCCCTAAACGAGTACTTTTGCAAACAGTAAAGACCCAGATGCAATACAGCATAATGCTGCATTTCATCAGCGTCTACACTGTTTGTAAAGGTTAAAAAGATCTTCAGACAAAAGAATACAATATTTTTTTTTGAAAATTATAGCCTTACACCCCTAGAAATGTACAATTAATGGACTATCCCAACTTTATTGTATCGACCCAGAAGGGAAAATCCATTAGTATACAAAGGGTTATTCAGACCTATGATCTACTGCAAATGTTGGTGCTTGACAAACTTCAGGGTGAATTCGAAAGACTGGAATAGAACTCTTTTGAGCTTGTCTCTTTGAACATTCAATAATTGATTGTGTAATTACTTTTGATGTGGAGTATACTCGATAAATAATAGAACAATTTATAGTAGATTCTAGCATGGATTTGTGCAGTTGTGATGATGTGGCGGCAGGTTGATTCTATTGATTGGACTAGACAGACAGATACCTTTGCTTTTCTTATATTAACCCTTATCCTGCAATATGTCCATTTTACTCGACTACTTTTTTGTAGAAGCTGCAAAGGCTGTGAACCCTGATCAGACTGCTCCCTAAGAGGCTTGAACCAGTGACCTTTTTATCTCGAGTGAGTACTCTACCACTGAGTGACTGCATTCTTCATTGGAAATTAAGCACTTGACAATGGAGGGCTTTCTTTTAATGTCCTTGAAAATTAATGGTGATGAAAAGTTGTGGAAAATCAGTCTAACAAGCCTTGAAAAATACTTGAATTTTACTATCTTCTGTTACAGTATAAAATTTATTTGAGTTGGTGCAGTATATGAACATTTAAGAATTGGTTCCGATTTGCACTTTTGTTTGGGATCGGTTTGATGCTTAACAATGGTCATGTCGTTATGGTCAGTTCACCCAACTGGGCAAGCTTGACTAAGTCGTTAACCAGTACTTTTGCATGTAACTGTCAACAACCCTTCTTTAATCCGTGAAATGGAGGAGAATGGCGGTAGAAATTATTTCATGATCATGATCAATTTCCACGAAAGTTTGGGACTGGGCTGTGAACGAACTCATGACCCCTAGATCTGTAGTCAGACATGTATCTGCACCCTGACATGTAGCCGACTGTGACATGCAGCCTAGTTCGAATGAAAATGGATGTCTCGTTATTCGTACCCAATTTATTATTGGGACATGAACTATTGGAAAGATAGGAATGTGTGAAGTTTGAGCTACTGGACATATTGGAATGTAAATATACTGAAGGCTTCGATAAGCTGTTGTGTTTAAATTAAAACATTTCGGCCTTGATAATAAAAAGTTGATAAGTGGTAGAACAGCTTAAATAATCGTCATATCTTAACCTAGTTTAGGTGATAATTAGAATGGAAGACTTTTAAAATCCATTTGATATTTTTGTGTGTTAAAATTTAAGGAATAGAAGTTTGAACAAGGATTTATTCAAGTGGTAAAAGTGGGATGCGTATTGCCGAGCTAAAATAAGCTGTTGATGAGACTTTTGGAACTAAAAGTTGGCAATATTTCTACCTGTTTTTCTCCTCCTTGAATCAATTTACTGACAGAGTGCATGATCATCTGCTGAATTTGTGGCTCTTATATCTTAACCCATTTATGCCTAATGAAACGTCCCACCATTATCAATTGGGTCTTATCCATATCAAATTTAAGGGTTGTTGGGTAGCAAGTTTTAATTTCATTCTATTTTTTAAAGTACATTCTATAATGTAAGCAATTTAACAATGTAGAACCTGATCAGACACCGCATACTGACGTGGTTCTGCACTGATGTGGTTCTGCACTATTTGCTGATGTCCCATAAAAAGGACGCAGCTTGGCTTAATTGTGGATAAACATGATGAGTGACGCCTTTGACGAACTTGCATTAATTCACCAGTGTTAAACCAGTGGAAGGGGGTCCATTGATGAGGATCATGCCCCTGCATCTGCATGTTAATCAAAGCCCCAATTACGATAATGATGAAAGGGATAAACACAAGACACTTTAGGCCAATTATTGTTTTTTATTTGGCAACATGCCTTTGATTAATTAATTTAAGACCACAGTCAATTGATTATTGGCTCTACAGATAGAATTTTTGGTTTGTTTTTGTCCTCAAAGGATTATTACAAGAGGAAGTTAAGTGTGGAGCAGACAGAATTCTATTATAACTTTTATTGGAATTGTTAAATAGGTTAACTAATGCTTCTGTTAATAATAGTGATTTTTGTATAGATTTATAATGGAAGCAGCAAATGTTTAGCCAAATGCTTGAAATAAAAAGGAATAGATAAAAAATGAATCAATCTATTGAACGTCAATTAACATTAAATCTTTAAATTTGGGAGCACAACAATCAAGTTGGAGTGGGGCAAGATGTCTCACCTGTCATTTCCGTGATACTGGTAACAAGCTTAGAAGTATGTTTTGCCAAGGTTTGTTTTTCTCTCACTGACCTGATGAGATTACCAATCCATTGCTATAGTCATTGTGGTATTGTCATTTTCACAAATATCCTTGGACTTATAAAAGTGTGCTTATATTAACTCTTAAAAAAATGCATGCTGGGTAATTTTTCATGTTGTCTTCTGCTGACTTTTTTCAAAAATTTTTTCTAGGATTTAACACTATCAGAGTGTCAAACTGTTTGCGTCCAGATCAGGATGGACATTCTGTCAGTCCTGAACTGGCTACAAAGTGTTTGCAAAGGTTATCAGCATATGAAAAAAAGTCGCCGCTAGCATGGAACGAGTTAAAGTTTTAAGCCCTTATAATGTTGAAAAATCATAAATATTAAAAGAAAATTTTTATTGTCTACGTCAGAGGTGAATAGTATGTGTGCTTCAATCGTTTAAAAATCTTCCGTATTCAGCTAACAATTCAAGTGTTTCGTGTTATTATTGAATATAATGTAATTATTTATGTGACCTACTGTGTATTGGGAATAGAATGGAACGATCACAATCTACTGTTTTGACATAAATAATGTAAACAATAAATATGAGCTTCTACAGAAGCCATTGTTGGATTTTAACTATTTACGGACGAGTGTCTTCTGCTGATAACTTTTGCAAACAGTTTGGACCCAGATCAGGCCCGACATTACGTTGGGCCTGATCTGGATCCAAACTGTTTGACACTCTGATGGTATTCCTGAAAGAATTTTTTGAAAATGTTGATTTTGAAAAATATCGGCAGACGACAAAAAGCATGAAAAATTACCCATTAGGCAAAGAGTTTTAAATGAGAATAAAGTCTAGTCATGCCAGCTAGGGACTTGAAAATGATCCATATTGATATTCAGACACAGTGTTGTTTGTCTATGGTTTAAATATTTCTGCGCTTTTAGAATTGAAATAATTGTGTGGTCTTTTTAAATGGACGCAAATATGTATGGAGCTAATTCTGGAATAATTAATTGTTCGCCAAGGGAATAAAAATGGATATCTGCTGCTGTTGTAGAGCCTTGGTAAGTAGGTGACAGGGAATAAGCTAGGGGACTACTAGTATAGGGTGAAATAGTCGCCCTAGGGGCTGAAATTCGCCCAAAATGGGACCCAGGGAGAAGTACAATTTTCATTCAGTCACCACATAAAAGCAAGCTGTGGTACTACCACTGCATCTTATTTATCCTTCCATTAGTATGGCTGATTTGCTTTTTTAAATTGACAGAAAATGCTGTAATTTTGTGATATAACTTCTCCCTGTTCCACATTGTTATGTTGAGGCAAATTTAGTTGAAGAGCAGGATAACTGTGATTTCTTGTTGCTACTGTCACTTGTGTGGTGTTATATCAAAAATAGAAGAACTGCCTAAATATTTTGCCCGGACAATGGCATCAACATCTGCAGCAGTGCCTGAAAAAAAAGGTTCTGAAAGTGTCGTCTGCTTAGGTTGTCTGCTGCATATATTTGCTAGCATTATTGAGTATTGACTAATGTAAGTGTAGCCCGGCAAACAGTGTGGACCCCTCCAAGAGGCTTCTAAAACATTTCAGCTGATGACAAAAGCGGACGACTTTTTTGTGATAAGCACTTTCAGGGTTAATTTTTGGGGTACATACACTATTTAAGTAATGTTTTCCTGCATCCGGTTAACAAGGGGCGATTTAAGTGACAGAAGTGTTGTATGATGTCAGAGGGAAAAGATTTTTGATTGGATATCGGACTGTAACCTTTGCAAACAGTTTGGATCTAGATATGTCAGGCCTGATCTGGATCTGTTGTTTGACACTCTGGTGTTATTCCTCATGCGTTACCCAGGTGGGTCCAGGATGCCAGGATACCCAGAGTGACAAGAGAACAATAAGTCATCATCACTAGCAACAACCAATCAGATTAGCTGTAACAGTTTTATGAGGTCTAGAAGATTTCATCACTTAAAGCACCAACCAATCAGATTAGCTGTAACAGTTTTATGAGGTCAAGAAGATTTCATCACTTTAAGCTTCAACCAATCAGATTAGCTGTTACGGTTTTATGAGGTCTAGGAGATGTTCACTATTCGATGTCTATTTACTCCTAAATGCGTTCTTTGGCAAACAGTGAAGACCCAGATGAAATGCCACATGATGTGGCATTTCATCATAGTCTGCACTGTTTGCTTAGAAAAAAATGATCTTCAGAGTAAGAAATACAATTAATTTGGAAATTATAACCTGTAACTCCTTGATATATACAATGGACCAACCCAAGTTTATTGTTTCAAACCAGAAGGAAGAATCCATTAGTGCACAATGGGTAAATTAAAGCATGTTTCATCTTGTTTCAGCTGACGTGTCGTTTCACCGTGAACCTCCCCGGTAAACAGAAGAAAGTGCTGAGAATAAGCCCCAAGGTGTCACTTGGTGAGGTTCGAACAATCATCTGCAAAGAGAAAGCATTTGATCCATCCCAATATGTGTTCAGACTCCCCGGCAGTGCTGGGGAGACGTTGACAGATGAAACGCTCGTCGGAGACTTCAAAACAAATGAAATAGATTTCATCTCTGTAGGTGAGTATACCCTTAGTACAGTAAAACCTTTCTTAAGCGGCAACTCAAAAAGATAAAAATTGTTTTTTAAGACTGATTATCGCTTAATGCAGGTCAAAAGTATGGCAGAATGCTCCAAGGTGAGCATTATGCAATACTTTAGACCTTCATTAAGCTACCATTTGCCAATAAGACCTTTGTTTTGTCTTTTTTTGTATGGCCGTTTAAGACTGGTTTTACTGTAGTCCATACACAATGTATATGCAAATAAAATAGTTCCTGATCAGGCCAGGAACTTCCTTGGCAGCCTCCATATTCAAGAGCTTATATTTATGTTCTTGACTGTTAGGGGATTTTCATTTGGGGAAGTATTATATTAAAGGGGATGGCAACCTTGAAGACAGGTGGATCTCAAATACAAGTCCTTATTAAATCCTGAAATATGTGCAAACCCTATCAAAATGAATTGAAAAATATGAAGGATATAGATGTTTATATAGTAGAAAATTGAAAGCAATGGACAGCAGCCATTTTAGGCTGAGTGACGTTACACAACCTTAGTATAAACCAATAACAAATTTGCTGCTATTCATTTCAACTTCCATCGCAGTTTTATTTATTCATCTGTTGAAAATAGAGGATTTTGAAAAAAAATCTGCAATTTGCTTTGAAAATGGTGATTTTATTGGCTTTTCAAAATTAACAGGAAGTAATTAAATATTCAAAATTGCGGCCTCATGACAGAATTTTTATTTTTAATTTGCCCAAACTTTCTTATTTTTATCCAATTTTGATCGGGTTTGTGGCAGATTGTATGGTTTAATAAGGGCTTGTATATCAGACTCGCATACTTTTAAGGTTGCTGTCTCCTTTAAGAATGATGAGTGGAGCATATAAACACAGTCCAGAAGGTGGCAGTACATGTACCTCATTTTGAGGGAGAATGTCTATAAAACCTATAGCAGATGCTTATCAGCAAGTGCTTTTCTCCCTGGCACTAAATACATGTTTTTTACCATTATTACCCAATGACATGCCTTCCCAAATGAAAGTTTTTGTCCTGGGTATCCTTATTTTGAGCAGATGGCTGCATAAAACCACAAATAAAGATTATACCAGCCAATGAAAAGTCATGTAAGTGATATCTGAGGCGTTCAACAATGCGAGCATTCCCCGGCACTCGTTGTTCTGGTATCTATCTTTGTAATGTTTAAAGCCTGGCATCAGTACAACGAGCACCCGATAGTGCTCACACCGTTGAACTGGCCTCAGATTTATACCAGAATATACCTTTCTGTTATAACCTTATCCAATCAGACAAAATGTTACATTCACAAGTTCAGAAGCGCTTCAGAATGATGCTTCTTAAAAAGGCTCTACTTGAAAGAAATGTAATGCTTTAAATTGAAGTATGATACATATGCTTTCCTGCTACATGTCATGTAGCTAACCATAAAGTGTATGCAATGTGATACTTCCAGATGTTTAAAGTCAGCAAAACATAATAACACAATTTCATCACATGCTACCATATAAGCACACACTAAAGTTTTTTTTATGGTCAAATTGTTTTTGAAAGCACAACAGACAGAAAACTGGTTTTCAAGACTTTAATATCGCTTAATGCAGTGCAATACTTTCGACCTTCATTAAGCTACCATTTGTCATTAAGATCTTTGTTTTTGTCTATTTTTGAGTGGCCGTTTTACACAGGTTTTACTGTACTCTGTATCTGTCTGCAGTCCTTGGCGTATAAAGTTCTGCATACGGTTAATGTTCTAAAATTTCGAACACTTCACCCTTTCTGTTCTTAAATAAAATCTTGGTAATCAGGGCTGGAATTCACAAAATTTTTGTCATAATAGTGTCGCCCGGCGCAATTTAAGTTCATAGCTTACTAAATCAGGGTGGGTAGTCAAGTGGTTTCTGTTAGGATACACTGTACGGAAAAATGGCGGACTTCTTTCCACATGGATGTTTTAAGCAAAAGTAAGTAGATATTTCTGCATGTTTTTTTCATCTTTACACAGAAAGTCATACACCATTTTCCAGCCCCCATTTTTCCCGATCTAACGATGCCAGGATATCCTTATAAAGCTTCTTACTTTGAGTACAGACTCTGTCACAAATTTTTTAGCGGCGAAGATCGGGCCTGAATTTGGAAATAAGCTGTACGGACAACATTTGTGACAGAGTTAGTACTCAAAGTAAGAAGCTTAAAGATGCTATCCTGGTAGCGTTTGATAGGGGAAAATGTGGGCTGGAAAATGGTGTATAACTTTCTGGGTATAGATGAGAAAACATAGAGAAATCTTCCTACATTCGATCAGAATGTCCGTACAGTGTATTCGAACATCCGTACAGTGTATCGAAGCAAAAACCACGTGACTACCCACCCTGTAAATTGTTTTGTCATGTTTTACTCGCTTGGCTGTGAAGGGGGAAAATGAAACTAAAGTAAAAGTTCTGTTTCCAAACTTGTCATCTGTTTTCTTTTCTTCTCCATAATGCAATGTCCACCTGGCAGTTCTAATATCAAACTATTTACAAGTGCAATTTCTTAAATTAAATCTCTACATTTTCAAGCTCAATATTCTTCTCTCAGTAAAACACAGTCTTTCCTTATCAATCTCTAAAGCCTGTCTGCCCACAGGAATTCAAAATCCTGCACCCCCTGCATCTTAATTACTTCCCAGCATTCTCTCTTTCCCTCTCTTTCTGTATCAACCAATCAACATCTCTCTTACCACTCCATCTGAATAAACATCCTTAGAGACAGCCTAATATGGGAGACCCCTCACTGCTGATAAGCTTATCCAGGTGCCAATTTCTCCAAGAGTGTCTAGACTCAAGGGCCTCTAATTAGGAAGACTCTTAGGGTGTAATTTGATCTGGCCAGTCTGCAGCCACTACCAAGCACTTTACACAGATATTAATTAAGAAATGCTGATTTCTTCATTTTAAACAATATAAGATTATATGATAAAATAAAAGTTAAACTTAAATATTTATTGATTTAAACCCTAAAACTTATGTCTTGAGTGAAATATATTTAAATTTTAATAAATTTACTGAAATTCTAATGAAAGAATTTTAAACTTTAATTAGCCTGGTGATAATAGCAAACAGGGAACTCTGATCAGACTCCGAGACTGTGCTGTTTGTCTTGACCTTGGCAGGCAACTAGTGTTAAAATTTTAGAATGTCTAACTAATTTATAAAAGCATGCTATGTATGCCAAACCACTTTTGTGTAACATATAGGCATTTTCATAGCAAAGTTCTTCTCTCATTGGCTGAAACTGCCTGCAACAGCTTTGTACAAATTTAAAGCTCATGCTTGATAGAGGTTTACTAAATTTAGCTTTCTGGTATGTGAAAAATCTGATGTCAGGAATCCCAAAAACTTTTTTTTAGCTGTCAGGCAGCCTTATCAAAAGTAATGTCTACCTGTCCACAGCTAATTTTAGATCTGATGTCAGGTATCCAAAACAATTTTAGGTGTCAGACAGCCTTGACAAGTCATTTCTACCTGTCCACAGCTAATTTTAGATCTGATGTCAGGAATCCCCAAACCATTTTAGCTGTCAGACAGCCTTGACAAGTCATTTCTACCTGTCCTCAGCTACTTTTAGATCTGATGTCAGGTATCCAAAAAAAATTTAGGTGTCAGACAGCCTTGACAAGTCATTTCTACTTGTCCACAGCTAATTTTAGATCTGATGTCAGGAATCCCAAAACTATTTTTGCTGCCAGGCAGCCTTGTCAAAAGTCATGTCTTAACCTGTCCAAAGCTAATTTTAGATCAGATGTCAGGAATCCCAAAACCATTTTGGCTGTCAGGCAGCCTTGACAAATGTCATGTCTACCTGTCCAAAGCTAATTTTAGATCTGATGTCAGGAATCCCAAAACTATTTTTAGCTGTCAGACAGCCTTGACAAACGTCAAGTCTACCTATCCAAAGCTAATTTTAGATCTGATGTCAGGAATCCCAAAACTATTTTTAGCTGTCAGGCAGCCTTGACAAACGTCATGTCTACCTGTCCACAGCTAATTTTAGTTCTGGATAAAAATAAAGCCTAAAAAGTAATATACATGTAACTAAACAAAATCTTTTCCGGTTAACATCAGGATTTGTCTACCCGAGAAAGTCAAATGTCATCCTCGGCTTCGCCTCGCTGGACATCACTTTTTGGGGTTGACAAATCCTGATTTTAACCTCAAAAGAATGCATCAATTGTAATGTCCTTGAAATTTATATCACGTTCTGTGTTTTATTTATAAATTCTTTAGTTTAGTATACATAAAGCAAAGAATTTATTTTTCGTTTGTGCACACCATTTATATGGTAATATCATATGTATATAAAATTGTGGTTTGAATAACTTTTAAGGTTTTCTATTCACCTGACCAACTTTTAAAATTGCATCTTAACCAGGACATATTGAAACATACACTATCAGACTGAATTTAGGACTTTGATCGTCAACAACTAATATTTAGTATAAACTTTAAAATGTCTTTTATAATTTGCAGCAGACACTTTTTAAGATAATTCTTTCTCTTGGAGTAAATAAGGCTGGATTGTGAATTGTCTGGATTGTGAATTGTCTGGATTGTGAATTGTCTATTTCCTTTGAACCAAATTCAGGATGAAATATTGGCCTCGTCGCAAGAAAACCTGTCTTAGGGGTGTCCGACAAAGCGTGTTTCAAACCAGTCTCGTCAGCTACAGAGACTATAGCTAGAAAATTTGAAATTTCACCTGTAGCAAAGTTTACATACTATACTTTCTAAAAATGGAATAACAAAGGCGCTGATCAGACTGTGCGGATGCGCAGGCTGGTCTGCGCCTGTGTTGTTCGCAAACCCCGGAAGACAGTTTTTCTCGCGTCGAGGCCCATATAAAACTTGATTGGCTCTCATAATATATGAAGGAAAACATCGCAAAATTTGTCGTCAGCTGCAGTTGTAGGTTATGGCAATCCAAAGCTAAGAATCATGTTTTATAAGGTAACATTTCACTGTAGGCTGACAAATGCATGTTTTCACAATGTGTTGTTAACACTTTACCGGCTTGTGTTGTCGTTTGTCGTCTGCTGATAACCATTGCAAACAGTTTGCTTGATATGTATCCATACTGTTTGACACTTTGGTGGTATATTCTTGAAATTTTCTTTTTTGAAAAAATAATTTTGAAAAAATCAGCTGATGACAAAAATGCAAACAATATTACTTAACATGCAAAAAAGTTTAAGATAAATTTGTGCAGATATATGTGTTTGTTTATTATACCAAAATGCAGGATTATTCTTATTCTGGTGGAACGTTGTAAGATTGGACAGGAGTTTTTAAAGATCTAAACGGTGATTTACCTTTTGGTGGAAGAGACACATGCATTATTATAGTTAATGCCATGATATCTGGATAATACCAGAAATTTTAAAAAATTGGGTCCAGCCCATGGTACTCAATATCACACATCCAAGGTGATGTGTGATGGGACTGAGCCCAAGAAATGATACTGCCAACTTGCGGTTGAACCCAGAAAGGAAACTGCTGTGAAGCCGCAGCACCATCAAACTATTACAATCAGACACCATTACAACAACCCGACTTGTGATAAAGTTTGTTGATTATTTGCATGCTGGGTAATTTTTGCATTGCTGGACTTTACCAAAATTTACTTTTTCAAAAAATACCTTCAGGAATACCATTATCGTGCAATAGGGCCAGTTAAGCAAAGAAAGATTGCATACAATTGCGATTTTTTTCTTATCCATCAATTTAAACATGTGTTTTGGGTGCTCAAAAGAACTGTCTTGATGAGACGGTTCTTTTGAGTACCCACAACATGTTTTGGTTGAGAAATAAAAAATCAAAAAATCATTTATACACTCTTATCTCGGGCCTGATAGTTCAGGCCTCGAAATATGTCAAAATAGGCACTTGCCCTGCATCACAAAAATATTGGTTTATATGGGAAAATAAATTAATTTTCACTAGAAATATCAAAACTTTCACTTACCCTGCAGCCTGAGGCACTGGTAGATACGAGCAGAGGAGTGCTATTTTCGAGCCCTGTAGTGTCAAACTTTGAATGCAGAAAACATCAGACCTGGTCTGAGCCCAAACTGTTTGCAAAGGTTAATTATCAACAGACAACAAAAGTAACCGCTAGTAAGGAAAGAGTTAAAATTGCAGAAATGGTAAACTTCATTGAGACTTCTTTATATTTTCATGAACCCAGATTCTATATCTTCTATGGCAGAAAGTGCAAAAATGCTCTCTCATCCTAGAGCCTTGAAATAAACCTTCATACATTTTTGCAGCCATGATGCAGGCAGCGGCAACCAAGTCAATGCCGGAGCTGGCCCAAGCTACCACAAAAGCATTATCTCAATCCAATAGAAAGACAGAGGACGGCTATATGCCCTTGGCCGGGGAGAAGAAAGCCAAGAGAGGGTTTCTTTCGATACTAGGCAAGAAAGATAAGAAGTTTAAACCAGTGAGTACCACAATCTTATTGAACCTTTTGTGTATCAATGGTTTTTCCCATACATATTGATATAATAAGTATGGGACTGCTCATTGTGTATTTTAAGGGGTCACCGGTAGAATTTTCTAAATTATGTTTTTATGTCCCTGAAGGTTGTTTTTAATCTTAGCAAACAGTGCAGACCCTGATGAAATGCAGCATTATGCTGCATTTCATCTGGGTCTTCACTGTTTGCCAAGGTACCCGTTTACAGGGGTTTCCAGTGTACAAAAGGTTTACCATATTCTTGCATAAATACCTATGAACGCAACTGTTTGAAGCCATTGACAAATGAAAGAAAATCCATTTCAAATTACGAGATTCATGTGCTGTTTGAACATGGCTTTTTAACTTGACATTTCTTAAAATGAGGCCCAAGTTGTTCGCATGACAATATACAGAAAGAATTGTGGCCCAGAGGTATCATTTCACCAATGTGGAGCACAGTGGCTCACTGGTAGTGTGCTTGACTCGAGATCGAGGGGCCGTGGGTTTGAGCCTCTCCAGTGTCACTGTGTTTTGTCCTTGGGCAAGACACATTTATCCTTGCTTAGTACTGTTTCAACCCAGGAAGACCCGTCCCAACATAACTGAAAAATTGTTGACTGGGAAGTAAAGAATCAAATCAAACAAAAAAAATTTTGCCAATGCTTTTATTTTACAAGTTATGACTTTCGAAAGTTTACAGCTAACACCATTTTGTTTAGAGAAATCTTGTGTAAGAAGGAGGATATTAAATGTTTCGGCAGCCTTTACAGCACCGTTTTGGTTAAGCTCAAGTAAAATATGCAAGAATAACGATTACACATGGTTTTTTTCATTTCTTTAACATTTGCTTGGTCGTTTGGGAGATGGGAGATGTTTGACTCAGCTTGGTGTAGCAACCTTGGGGTCAAACAGCTTCCTCGGACAAGGGAAGTGTTAATGCATGAAAAATCATGTGTGATCCCTATAATAATTGATATGGATTGAATCATTCTTTGTCATGCAATAAAACTAGAAAACAAAAGACTTGGTTTGGTATGGAAAAACCAGTGAGTTTGACCAGGAAAAGCCACAATCCAAGGCACTGCGAGGAAGAGACACAGACAGCAAGAACACAGTTAAAGGACGGTAAAGCAACTAGCTCTGGCTACCTCAGCAAAATGATTGCAAAACTAGAAAGGACACTAGGTATTAAACACAAAACTCCTTCACACAATTGGAGCAACAATAAACAATGAATCTAGAAAAATGGGTCCGAATCTACAAAACTAGAAAACAGAAGACAACAAGTATGACCAGGAAATGCCACAATCACAGGCCACAGACCAGCCCAAGGTACCGGGAGGAAAAGACGCAGAACACCGACTGTGACATTGCAGCAAGAACACAATTAAAACAACCAGCTCTCTCTTCCTCAGCGAGTTGATTGCAAAACTAGAAAAGACACAAGGTACTACATTACAAAACAAGGACCACCCACAAAACTCCCTCACAAAATGGGAGCAACAATAAACAATGAATCTAGAAAAATGGGTCCTTCAGAAACAAAAAGAACCTAGAAAACATTAAACTTGGTATAGAAAAACAAGTATGACCAGGAAATGTCACAATCACAGACCAACCCAAGGCACTGCAAGGAAGAGACACAGAACACAATATAATTAAAGCAATCAGCTCTCTCTTTCACATTGAGATGATTGCAAAACAAGTACTACATTAATAAACATGGACTAAACACAACCCCCACCACACACAAGAAGCAGTCTGGTTAGGGTCTTCCCTGTTTGCTTGTCAGGATCTTGCCTGTTTGCTATTCTGACAAGCATTTAGTGAAATCCAGCCCTAACCAATATTTTATTTGAGAACAAGAAATATCAAAGTGTTCGAATTTTTTTTTTAGAACATTTGAGTCGCGACATGAGATTTCCAACAATGTGGTATGTGCGACCAGCAAAGCCTCAGATCAGCCTGGGCATATGCGCAGTCTGATCAGAGCCTTTGCTAGTTGCTTGAATATTCTCTAGAGTTAATTTTCTAAACATCATTTGAAGTTTCTAAGCTTAAAAGGAGGATGCACAGGCTCATCTGTGTCTACACTTGTCAAAATGCCACATTGTTGGAAATTACGGTTCATTTACCATGCTTATTTTTTTTTTTAGAACACAGATTCTGGAGCTGAAAATAAACGTAAGACACAAAGCTTTAATGTTCACAATAGAGAGACGGAGCAGCAGATGAGAGCAAAGTCAATGTACGTAACAAGTGGCGACAGTGAACCTATTGATTTTAGGAGAACTACGGGTAACTTACATACTGTGTCAAATACTCAAACTGCGGACTTTCGTAAAAGCCTAGACAGCAATCTAACCCCTGTCATAGAAAATATTTCAGTGGAAGTAAAGAACGAGGTTCAAGAAAGTGTGCCGGACACATCGCAGATACTGCCAAAAAGGAAAAAGCGTGCGGCACCCCCTCCTCCACAACAGAAACAAAACACGCCTCAAACAGTGCAAGTTGAAATTGAGGTCAAACCTAAGGAGGTAGCGGAGGAGAGCCGCATCGAGGAAATTTCCGAAGTTCGTGCACCGCTTAAGAAACTGCACTCTAGGAATAGTTCAGACTCAAGTGGTTATCATGAATTGACTCTGAGTGGTGCTGAGTCCCCGGAAGGGGCCAAGGTAGATAACTTACAGACTACCCTGGATACAACCTCGATAGACAGTGCTGAACACTTTAATGGTGATAGTGGTATTCGCGACATGTCGCCACCTCGGCGGCGAGACAAAGGGGAGGTTATTAAAGGTGCTAATTCTGATGTGACATCGCAAGAAGTTCCGGTTGTTCCGGGTCGAAAGAAAAAGCGAGCCCCACTTCCACCACCAGGAATGTCAGGTATGAAGATGTCTACGTCATACATTAATATTTTTTCTTGCAAAAATATGAGGTATCAGATGAAAAAGGGTTCTTTGACCATACAAAAAACAGTGTACACCCTGATCAGACTGTTCCTTTTAAGGTCATAAGGAGCAATCTGATCTGGGTCTACAGTTTGCTTAAGCTTCTTGTCAAAACTGGTGTTCAAAATGCTATCACATTAAATTCCTAAGTGAATGTCCACCAGGCCTTTAGTTAAGAGTGCATACCAAAAAGGTAATTTTCTTATTTCTCAACCTAAATATATGTTGTGGGTACTCAAAAGAACCGTCTCATTGAGACAGTTCTTTTGAGCACCCAAAACATATGTTAAAACTGATGGGTAAAAAATTATTCACGATTTTACGCTCAAAAATTTTGTTCATCTTAACCTATGGTCCACTTTGAAAAGAACAAGCTAGGCCAGGTCGCGAGATCTACGTACTTATCGCAGAAATGATCAGTGAAGGCTCAGACAAGCCACCACATATGCGCAGTCTTGCCAGAGCCTTCGTTTCTGGCATACACAAAGTTTATGAGTAGAGGAACGCACAGACAAAAAATTAGCCCACTAGCCCCGCTTGATATGTCTGCATGGGCATTTATTAAATGCAATAAGTTCCAAAATCTCGAGTGCTGGTTCAAATAAGGATCAGCACTTAAGCATGCAGCTCAGTCTTTATATCGCTTTCCTTGCTAGCAGTGACTTTTGTCGTCTGCTGATAACCTTTGCAAACAGTTTGTAGCCAGATCAGGACCATGTCAGTCCTGATCTGTTTCTAAACTGTTTGCCACTCTGATAGTGTTCTTGAAGGAATTTTTTTAAAAAGTAAATTTTGAAATTAAGTCGACAGACGACAACAAAAGTATGAAATAAATTTCTGACCGTATATCCGGCGATATACCTCCCCAAATGAAAATTTTGAATACAGTTATCCCCTAATTGTTGGTATATGTTCAAAGAGCCCTTTTCTAGTGTTTTGAATCCTTTATTATTGTATTTTTTTTTAAATCGTAATTTCATCTTAGGCTGGGGTATTCCAATTTGGTGATGGAAATCGTATATTAAAGAAATTTAAAGGGAATTCCGTGTGTGTGGACCTATTTATCTATCGTTATTTATTCAAACATAAGGGCAAGGATCATATACAAAAGAGCAGGGATCACTGTAGTCTATTCTAAAAAGTGCACCTCCAAACTGTTTCAGAATAACAGCACCATTATTCTAAAAAGTGCACCTCCAAACTGTTTCAGAATAACAGCAACATCATCAACAGCAACATCATCGTACTGATTCGGAAATTACACAAGTTCAATGAAAGACTCTGATAAAATCTTTCCACTCACTTTCAGAATTTTCAATTTGGTCTTCAATACATCTTGTTATTTGATCAAACTCGATAGATCTTTGATCAAACTCTTAGTTCTTTGATCTATTAAATTCTAGTTGAACAAGGATATGCTACTGTTCAGTTGAACTGAATAAATGAAATAACATTCTGGTTATACCTTATTTATAGGAATTTATCTTACAAATAAGTCAACATTTTAGAAAAGACATTCCAGCACCTATAAATTTCACACATTTTATGATCACTTCTCCGGGGACAAAAATATTTAAATATTGTGCTTGTCCTACAGGACGAGTGACTTACATCTTCACTCATCCTGCAAACACATGCACTTGTCCTTTAAAAGTGTATGCAATAAAGAACATAAGGGAGAAATATGTAATATGACTTCCTCCAGTAATTCTTTCCAAAGGACTCGTCCTACAAGATAAGTGACTGAGAAGAATTACTCGTCCTTTCTAGATTTCACTCGTAATTACGAGCGGACGAGTAGAATTTTTGTCCCCTGCTTCTGACACCAGCTGAGCTGCAACACCAACTTTGACTAAAGGAGAAGTGCCTGTTTAGATAGACTACAGTGAAACTAAAAGGAAGGGGTGTGCAGTGAAAATGGTACAGGGGAACAAAACTATTGCACAAAAATTGTTTTATCATATTAATACACCTGTGAGACTGGGATGTCTGTTTCAAGATAGCCACAGTGTATGAGACTGTGGTTATCTTTTCAAGATTGCCTCAGACCAGTGTTCTGTAATTTTTCTTTTTCTCTGTGATTTTCTCTTCCAAAAATATCCTGAAACTCTAAGTTCCTCTGTTAGATGGAGAGTAAACCCTTCCATTCACTTGTCAGGTCCACTAGTATAGGACTATATTACCCATAGGACAGAGACCAATTGCCTTACTAGTTTCTAGTAAGTCAATTAACATTAAATCTATCTCCACAGCAGCAACTATTTATTTAATGTCAACTGCTCCTCAAAACTGCAAGATTAAATGTTTATACAGTGTGCTCCCTGGGAAACTGGAAGTTATAATGCTTATAGCATTAATAAATTGGTATAAAAGCTATGTTTTATTCCATTGTCACAATATAGATCACAGCAACACCAATAACAGGTAGAGATGTCTCAGCTTTAGTACGAAAATAAGTGTAAGTTTATACCAAAAGGGATGGCAGTTCAGCTGCTACCTAATAACAGATATATATATTTGTACTAAAACAATACGAGGTTAAACATTTACCGGTGATAAATCCTTCACATTTCTACCTATTATTAGGTGGCAGCTGAACTGCCTACCTTATTGGTATAAGCTTACCACTATTACCATACTAAAACAATATGAGTTAAAATATTATCTGGCGATAAATCCTTAAAATTTCTACAGGTTATTAGGTGGCAGCTGAACTGCCATCCCTTTTGGTATAAACTAATACTTGTTTTCGTACTAAGGCAATATGAGATGAAAAAATCAAAGTGATAAATCCTTAACATTTCTACCTGTTATTGTTGTTGCTGTAATCTAGATCGTGACAATCGAATAAATCATAGCTTTTATGTTACACAAGGATCAGTTGCAGTTCTGCTGTCACCAAATTCTGAAATGTATGCTATTTAACTTTAAGTTTATACCATAAGGGGTTGCAATTCAGCTGCCACCTAACCACAGGTATAAATGTTAACGACTTATCATTGGAAAATGTTTTACCGCATATTGTTTATTGCACAAAAATAAGTGTAAGTTTATACTATAAGGGGTGGCAGTTCAGCTGCCACCTAACAACAGGTAAAAAAATTAAGGATTTATCACTTGAAAATGTTTTACCGCAGATTGTTTATTGCATAAAATAACTGTAAGTTTATACCATAAGGAGTGGCAGTGTAGCTGCCACCTAACTACAGGTAGAAATGTTTAGGACTTATTACTGGAAAATGTTTTACCGCAGAATGTTTATTGCACAAAATTAAGTGTAAGTTTATACCATATGGGGTGGCAGTTCAGCTGCCACCATATTACTTGTAGAAATATTAAGGAATTATCATAGGAAAGTGTTTTATCGCAGATTGTTTATTGCGCAAAAATAAGTGTAAGTTTATACTATACGCCTAAGGGGTGGCAGTTTTTAAGCTGCCACCTTACTACAGGTAGAAATGTTAAGGACTCATCACTGGAAAATGTTTTACCGCAGATTGTTTATTGCGCAAAATTAAGTGTAAGTTTATACTATAAGGGGTGGCAGTTCAGCTGCCACCTAACTACAGGTAGAAATGTTAAGGACTCATCACTGGAAAATGTTTTACCGCAGATTGTTTATTGCACAAAAATAAGTGTTAGTTCATATTATAAGAGGTGGCAGTTTTGCTGCCACCTAATTTGGTTTAAAGCTTACATATTTGTTATACAAAACACACATAAATTAAGATTACTGTTGTGTTATTTTTTTTCTTCAAATGAAACAGTATTTAGCCACTTATCGTCTGCTTCCCTAGTCTGTTGGTGTTCTTATGTAGCTCTTATGTAGCTTATATTGCAAACAATATGGACCCAGATCAGACTGCTCCCCCGAAACATTGTCTTCCATGAAAAGAAATCTCCATGAAAAATCTAGTTTGAAGTGCATATAAATGTGTGCAGAAGACTAGAAATGCAGAAAACATTTTAAGAAAAAAGTTATTGCTGGCTAAACATTAATCAAGCTTTCTGTTGTAGATTTGTAAAAATGCTTGTCACAATGTAGGATGCCGATTGTTATTATAACAACTGAGAGTCTTGCTAGCAAATTGATGTTGACGGATTTTTAACACTAAAACAAACACTGATTTTGAAGCTCCTCCCCACATTTTAAACTCTGCTCGTGTGTCTCCTGGGTATATATCTAATCATACTTCCATAAGCAAACAGAGTAGACCCAGATCAGGCAGCTCTTACAAGAGCTGCCAGATCTGGGTCTGCTCTGTTTGCAAAAGTGTTAAAAGGTGTCTCTATGAGGTAAAGGGTTAACAATATTTAGCTTCAATACAATTACCAGTAACTATAGACAGTTTAAAAAGCTTTCTTTCACATTTAGAAAAGATTTGTAGAAATAATTAATTAACCTTAACATGCCAATCAAAAGTGCAGCAGACATCAAATTATGTCAAATGATTTTGAAGGCTTGATGTTACATTTGAATTATTATGGGAGCGCAGTGGCTCAGTGGTAGAGTGCTTGACACGAGATTGAGGGGTTGCGGGTTCGAGCCTCACCGGCTGCACTGCCTTGTGTCCTTGAGCAAGACACATTAATCCCTGCTTAGTACTGGTTCAACACAGGAAGACCCGTCCCGACATAACTGAAAAATTGTTGACTGGGATGTAAAGTTTCAAATAAAAAACGTTTGAATTATCAAGCTTTATAGATTTCTGCTGCATTTTATAGGCTGCATTTTAAGGTTTAACGAAGTAGATGCTTTGACACTAAGCTTGTTTCCATAGTAAGATTTTCCAAGTTTATTGCATGGGTGAAAGTTTTCAGGATTATTCTTGAATTCAGGATTTTGAGGCTGACTTTCCATAGAAAGTCAGCCTCAAAATTCTGAATTAAGCAGATTCTAATAGCTTCTTTGATTTATTTTCAGTTTATCTAAAGACGATTGACCATTTAAACTTGAAATTGTTGATATATAATAATATGTGTGCAAGTTTTAAGATTTGATTTTAAAAAGTTCAGGATTTTGGAAATTTGAACTTTCACCCATGTTGTTGTATCAAACCAGAAGGAAGAATCCATTAATGCACAAAGGGTTTAAGGGCATGTTTGGTGATAGTTTGGTGTATATTTCATTTGTTTTCACTTTTCAGCCAGTTTTAAGATAAATAGTAGCACGGACCAATCAGATCAACCAAAGGTTTCTATACAAACACATAAAAGTAAGTGAAAGTTCAATGTGTCTGTCTGATTCTGCGTAAAAAATATATCGTTTCTGTCTAGGCATGTTGTGGCAATCTATGTATCTGAAGTTTCCGTACATACACTAATGACATTTGAATGGCTCAAATTGTTTGTCTGCAGAGGATGTTCCACAATTCATCCATATTAATTAAATCACCTACTAGAAATTGTAGCAAACAACATTTTCAAATCTTGTCATTCTTTAAAAAATAAAAATAAGACTTGATATTCCATGTCACGATGTGAATCGTCTGCCAGCAGACGTCAAGCTTTAATGTAACTGAAAATTAAGAGAGATAATGCAGAACTTTATGTTTGGTGTTAGGCTCTTTACCTACGAGTGTCATTTGCTGATAATTTTTGCAAGCAGCTTGGACCCAGATCAGGCCGGACAAAATGTCAGGCTTGATCTGGATCCAAACTGTTTTACACTCTGATGGTATTGTGATTTATTTTGACGAAACAGTTGATTTTGAAATAAAATCAGCAGATGATAAGAAAGCATTAGGCAAAGAGTTTAGGGTTAACTTCAAATTTCGAAACTTCTGTGAAGAAAAAAATGTTCAAAAGTGAGCTATATAAAGATATTTGTATGAATTTTAGCTGCTTTTCTCTCCTGATGTCAGCTTTTTTACAGAGAGAACTGTCAGACAGTCCTTACTGACCTTATGGGTGTTGTTGGGATGGTTATTAAACACTAACAAACATTTATATATAGTACATGTAGTGGTGCTTGCTTAATTAACCCTTTACATGTTGAATATTTTACCCCATAAAAGGCAATCACTTCTGCAGTATACAAAAAATCCCGTGATATTTTTCTTGATTTTGTAGGATTAAAGATTTCACATGAATCGTCAACTGGCATATAGCCTTATCTGGTTTCTGAAAGTAACAACAGTGCTTGTAAATGGTGTCTGTGAGTTTGATTGGGAAACGCTACAATCACATACCACAGACCAACCCAGGGAGCGCAGTGGCTCAGTGGTAGAGTGCTTGACTCAAGATCGAGGGACCGTGGGTTCACGCCTCACCGACGTCACAGCTTTGTGTCCTTGAGCAAGGCACATTAATCCTAGCTTAGTACTGGTTCAACCTAGGAGGACCCGTCCCTACATAACTGAAAGATTGTTGATGGGACGTAAAGAATCAAATCAAACAAAAAACAGGCCAACCCACGTACTGGGAGGAAGAGACACAGGACACTGACAGCAGAACACAATTAATGAGTAAAGCAACCAGCTCTCTCTTGTTCAGCTAGATGATTGCAAAACCAGAAAGGGAAAAAGGAAAAAAAAGAACTACAGCGCAAAACAAGGACCAAACAAAACACACACACAATTGGAGCAACAACAAACAATCAACTGACAACAAAAGAATCACCGCCTTAGAACGGCAAAGCGGCATCATATAGTCGCCACCTTGTCCATCCTTATATCTTTCCAATGGCATCCTTCCATCCCTTAAATCTTGTCCGTGCATTTTGCAACAATTAAACACCAGATTCCAGCAAAACTTAATTGGAACCTTCAAGAGTAGATGCGCATGTCGTCTGCATGATGATTTTTCTTGCAGTTTCTCTTGTTTTTGATTAGCTAAAAAGTGGAAATTTATTTGAAACTGATCAAGGTGATTCTTTCGAAACAATAATTATGAAGTTTAAAAAAACAACAGAACATGACAGCAAAATATATGCGGAAGTTGCCATTAGGTATATTGAGGTCTAACATTTAGAAAGTTATTAATTAGTAGGAAGTCTATAAATGTTTGATGATGTATTATATTGTCATCTCTATAAACCATTTGGAGTGCCAAGACTGCAGCAGACAAAAATGTTGCAATATTTATAATAATTTTCAGGGAAAATGAGACTTGACACTCCATGTGAAATGCAAGAAATGTCAAGCCTTAACCCTTAAAGCGCCAATCGTAACAAAAGTCGTCTGCTTTTCTCGTCTGCTGAAATGTTTCAGAAGCCTCTATGGCAAACATTGTGGACCCAGATCAGACTGCTCCTATAGGAGCAGTCTGTTCTGGGTCCACACTGTTTGCTTCTATACTTAATTTGTCAGTAATGTTAGGCAATTATTTGCAGCAGACGACTTCAGCAGACATCATTTTCAGATTTTTTTTTGCGCTTTAAGGGTTATTCTGCTGTGAAAAAAGTAACAGGATTTAAAAATGTCTGCAGCAAATTTGGCTTTAAGGGTTAACACTTAATACCAGATCAAAAACTGAGTCCAAACTATTTGCTCAAGTTATAAACAGACAACACTAGCAGGCAAAAAAAGAATGCAGACAACACTAGCGGGCAAATAAAAGAATGCAGTAGTGCTCTCCACATACCTGTATGTGGAATGGCAGGGCCAATAATTTTTTTTTTGATATTTAAACCTCTGCTATATTTATAAGCCCTGCACTGCCGAGACTGCTATTTTTTTTAAAGCCCTGCACTGCCCTGCACTGCCGAGACCATACAATGGCCAATGTCCGCTCTTCTTTTAACAATGATAAATTTCTTGTGGGTACCGGTAAATTTGAGTAAAAGCACATGCTCCGCACTTACTGGCCTAGGCCCTCCCAAGTATTCATTATTAGAATAGTTTTCTCGCTGTTGACTAATTCTGTTTTTGCACACAGATTGCACTTACAGTAAAACCGATGTAAAAATAGATAAAACAAAGATCTTAATGACAAATTGTAGCTTAATGAAGGTCGAAAGTATTGCCCAATGCTTTCTTAGAGCATTCTGCAATACTTTTTTGACCTTCATTAAGCGATAATCGGTCTTTTTGAGTGGCCGTTTAAGGTAGGTTTTTTGTATTAGGGCATAAATAGTATTTAACTCTTTCCTTGCAAGCTCTGCCGATAGCCTTTGCATACAATTGAACCAAGATCAGGACCGACATTATGTCGGTCCTGATCTGAGTCCAAACCGTTTGAGAAGGGAGCACAGTGGCTCAGTGGTAGAGTGCTTTACTCAAGACCAAGGGGCCACAGGTTCGAGCCTAACCGGCGTCACTGCGTTGTGTCCTTGAGCAAGACTAATTTATATGTGCTTAGTGGAAGACCTGTCCCGACATAACTGAAAAATTGTTGACTGGGACATAAAGAATCAAATCAATCAAACAAAAAACAAACCATTTTTACACTCTGAAAGAATTTTTGAAAAAGTTAATTTTGAAAAAAGTCTGCAGACGACAACAAAAGCATGCAAAATTACCCAGCATGCAGAGTTAAAAGATTGTTCTATATTTAGATGATGAAGATGAAGCTTTGAAAGCCATGGAAGAAGTCACGATGAAGTTCAACATCGAAGACGATGACGACGACATGCACATGGTCGAAAATTCCTCAATACACAGCGAGGATATTGATCTCGACATGCGGCGACAACGACCTCCGTGTAATTTTATCGCTCCACCCCCTCCGACGGAACCACCGCCAGATGACTCCGAGCCCGTTGATATGTCTATGGTAGTTAGTCAGGTTGATACGATAGATATCGGAGTAGGTGAGGGAACGACGTCGCCGGGTCCGGACAGTAATAAGAGCTCTCCTCGAAGTAGTAGTATGTATCATTTCTTGTCTTACTTATTCAAGTTTGAGAAAATAAAATTACTAAATACATGTACCTTAACTCTTAAAGCGCCAATCACGCCTGCAGCAGACAACAAATTTTCCGACATTTTTCCATATTTTTGTAAATAATAAGGTATGATATTTCATGAGAGTCGTCTGCTGCCAGACGATTCTAATGAAATAGCATGCCGTATTTGTTATTTTAGAAAAAGCAGCAAAATTCGAAATTGTCCTCTGCTGCAAATGATAGGTGGCACTTTATGGGTTTGATATTGGAGATACTACCCTTGCACTCAGAATGGCAGGAAAAGGAGTTGAGGCTGTTCTAAGTGCTATGTGGTTGAGAATTAATCTAGCGAACAAAGTTGACCTGTTTAGAAGTTTACTAACTGCATGGTAATTGATGCCAACTCGTGACATTTTGGTACTTGCATGGGAAACCTTCACTAAAGGCTTTGCTGACAATGAATTGCACAGAGATTCAGAAAATAATTTGTTTAACCCTGCTAGAAAGCCTGAAACTTTGCATGTAGGTAACTTAGCTGCTGCATGCAGAGGATTTTTTCTGTTAACTACTTTAACCATTTAAGCCAAATGGACTTGCCTACACTTATAGGTAGGATGAACCAATTTTCAAATTTTAGGGGTGTTGGGTAGTATTTTTCATTTTTTTCAAATTTCAATAGAACATACTGTAAGAAAACAGTGAAGATCCTGATCAAACCACATCACAAGGTGGCAGATCAGAGTCTGCACTGTTTACCTATATGCTATGCAGGTTAAATAAAGAACATAATCAGAATGTCAAACAGTTTGGATTCACATCAAGTACCACTTTATCATGTGCTGGCCCATATAATGTACATGTTTGCATGATGATGCTTGGCCCATATTTGGAGGCGGGATCTATTTAACAACAATGATGTTGGCTCTTGTTCTGCATAATTTAAGTTTAATTACAGTAAAACCTGTGTAAAACGGCCACTCACAAAAAGACCGAAAATTGGTTTTCAAGACCAATTATCGCTTAATGCAGGTCAAAAGTATTGCAGAATGCTCCAAGGGGAGCATTCTGCAATACTTTTGACCTTTATTAAGCTACCATTTGTCATTAAGATATGTGTTTTGTCTATTTTTGAGTGGCCGTTTTACACATATTTTGCTGTACAATACACTGGAAACTTGTTATACGTTGCGTAGCGGGAGACTTATGAGTGATCATGTCACTATGATGTTACGTGTGTATGACTTTCTGGCCGAGCAATCATAAACTTTAGCATCATTTTGAATGCTCTTATATCAGGTGAAAAATGGTGAAGTCTGATGAAACTGATATATGTTATAAACTAAAATGAAATTCAATGAGAGATACTGATATACATTATAAATAAATGAAATTCCATATGTAGGGAAAATCTGAGAAACTGATATACGTCTGCTCATCACCTTTGCAAAACAGTTGATACCCAGATCAGGCTTGACAAAATTTTGGGCCTGATCTGGACATGAACTGTTTGACGCCCTGGTCACAGGTATTCCTAAAAGAATTTTTCAAAGAAGTTTATTTGAAAAAAAAATCAGCAGACGACAAAAAATCATTAATTAACCCAGCATGCAAAGAGTTAAAGTAGTAATGTAAGGATTGAATACAATATGGGCCCCTACCGTCTTTGAGGTTCGCTACCATGTAAGGCTCAATCCAGCCTTCTCAGCTTCAGAGACTAGCTTGAATATTAAACTGTTGCTTATGGCAAAATTACAGGGAGCACATAATGCAGGCACTGATCAGACTGAGAATGCACAGACTGGTCTCAACCTTCGTTGTTTGCATGCAACAGCATTAGGTTTTCTCATGACAGGTGTCCATATATAACAATAGAAAAACATTATTTAATTCTTTGCATACTGGGTAATTTTTCTTCTTTTTGATGTCGTTTGCTGACTTTTTTCAAGATCAACTTTATTAAAAGATTCTTTCAGGAACACTATCAGAGTGGCAAATAGTTTGTATCCAGATCAGGACCGACATTTTGTCCGTCCTGATCTGGGTCCAAACTGTTTGCAAAGGTTATCAGCAGACAACAAAGCCGCCACTTACAGGGAAAGAGTTAAAAAGACAACAATTAAAGCCATACTCCCGATTTTGAATCAAAAATTTTCCAGTATAGATAGAAATCGGTGTACTCGAGGTATTTGCATTAAAAACCCTAAAATATGGAGTATTAAATAACACTCAAACTGTATTCTAAGTCAAATTCATGATTTTTCATTAATTTTTATTTTCTGTGGACCCCACAAAAATTCATCGTGTATCTTCTTGGAATTTCCAGTCTGTACACGCGGGCATGCGCAGTAGTCTCGAGTTCTCAAAATAGATAATGGAACCGTATGCGCGAAAGGCAACACGTGGTTGGTAAAAACTTATTTCGCAAGAGACTAAATTAATTTATGGAAGGAATAAGAAGCACCAAGATGTAAAGTATTCATCGGAAAGCTGAAACCAAGGTGGGTGAGGTTAGTAAGCGAATCTGGGTTTAAGACACGAGACTATTTGCAGGTCTTTTCTGGATTTAAGAGAATCTCGTCTGGGAATATGTAAACATCTGGAGGCTTCTGAAGGGAAATTTCACATTGTTTTGTAAGTGACGTAACATCACTGTTTGAATGATTATGTCTGTGATTTTATCTACCAAATATTCTTCGCTAAAATGGCCAAATCTGAAAGAGTTGCAAACAACATAGAACATTTGCGTGTAAAGACGGTCCCCCTCATGGCTGTATCATTCCCGGGGTATCATTCAGCAGTGTGTATTAAACTGCCGCTCGCATAATACTATAGATCTACCGATTACACTTGCCTGTGGAGAGCCTCACTTCCATTCATGTAGTATTCTGCGTCATTTCAAGCGAATAGCTATCACACAATTTCATCTATGAATGCAAAATCATTCTTTGTGGTGTAGCAAAGATATGCAATGGTTTTTGCAACTCTCAATGCTAATTGTTTTGCAAATTACAACAAATAGATTCGGGGAGTCAGCTGACTCCAAGGACCGTTTTGTTTTGAAATATTTTGCGCATGCCCAGTGTCTATTTATAAAATGCAGTGAACTCAGAGGAGAAATTGTCTTTTGCTTCTAAAAGTTTGTTTGTTTTTCATGTTTTTTGTAATTACGATATTTGCATTTGCCGATAAAAGTTCAGATCGTCCTTATTCTTTATTCTAGACGTCTAGAAAAAATTTGATAAGTTTCTGTGAAACAAAAAAATATTTTTCAATATAGGGTTTATCCCTTTAAGGCATGATAAATTGAATGTGTATTGATTCATACATGTCTAGCCTTTTCCATACCATATAGCCGAAACCCTCCCAAAAAAAACATGTATATAGCGAGGTTCCAGTGTATTTGACTGGGTAGTATGACAAATGAATTGGACATCGGGTGGTAGGGCGTTGCGCTCTCTGCTGCAGCTTTCAAAGATGGCCCTGTCGTTTTATGGCTTGTTGACAGGAAAATTTGCTTCACTGGAGGCAAATTTGGGTGAGGTTGTGGGGGTTTAGTTTATCCAATTCTTCTTTTCTCTCTCCCTCTGGGGGCAGTCCCAACAAGATTGAAATATTGTTTACTAGTACTTTAAGCCTTAACTCAATCAAAAACAGCAGAACAAGAGGTCTGGGTGCTGTTCATGAGAAAATACATAATACTAACATAATGTCTGTTTATTACCACAAGGGAGACAATTTTTGCAGCTACTGCTGCAAAATTTGCCTCCCTTGTGATAATGACACAAATCAATGCTGCATTGCATTGGAGGAGTTATCTCCCATAGTATATTTATATCCATTTAAGTTTTCATGCAAAGGGTGACCGAAGTGAAATGAACAGTTAGATTGCATATCATTCATCTCCTTTTGTATCATATAAAGGGGACACAATCTATAAAATTATGTCTTTTCTCATAAGCCGGCGAGCAGGTTATTAATGTTCAAGCTTTCAGCAAACTCCTCCTTATAATTAATTGTGCGTTTTATTTTATTATTCTGCTTACATGCTTACCATATACAGGTTATCTTGATGCGAAAACCCACTATATGCCTTGATTAGCATACTTGTCATAAGAATTACTCTATGTTTAACAAAATTTTAGGGTGTAAAAATATGAATATTTTCGTATCCATCATCTTTAACATATGTTATGGGTACTCAAAAGAACTGTCTCAATGAGACGTTTTTTTGAGTACCCACAACATATGTTTTAGTTGAGAATTAAGAAAATTAATTTTAATTTATCTGGGGGGAGGGGGGGGGGGCTTACTTCAATTCAAACCACATCAATAGTCTAGAAAAACAGATACTTAAGAAATAGAGAGATCCTACAATATTTGAAAACAGCAGACTCCCTTTCATCAAATCTGTTCATTAGTGCAGCAATTTTCAGCTCACACTGCCTTAAAAATCATTCTATTAAGAGCAAAATTGTTAATTATCGTTATTAATAATTCTAAAATTGTTTTTGTATTGTGATTTTTTGTCAAATTTAGGAGTTTTGACCACTTGGAATGCAAAAGGATTGTTAGATAGAATCTGTCAGTGTTTTAGAAACGCAGCTGTGGTGTTCTATTATTAGAACAAGTATGCTAATTACTCTGTCTTAAGCGGCCACTTAAAAATAGACAAAACAAAGGTCTTAATGGCAAATGGTAGCTTAATGAAGGTCGAAAGTATTGCAGAATGCTCCACTTTGAGCATTCTGCTATACTGTTGACCTGCATTAAGCGATAATCAGTCTTGAAAACCAATTTAGGGTCTTCTTTTTGAGTGGCCACTTAAGACAGGTTTTACTGTATATGGTAATGTTTCATATATTCAATGTGACTTTGCATATAACTATCCATAAAAGCAAGTCCTAATATTTAAGGAAAATGACTAAAGTACAAAAACATATGGGCCTCGATGCAACAAAACCTGTCTTCAAGGTTTCCGACAAAGCGAGACTCAAACTAGTCTCCTCAGCTACAGAGACTAGCTAGAAAATTGAAATTTCACTTGTAGCAAGTTAAGATATGATACTTTCCAAAAAGTGAATGACAAAGGCACTGATCAGTCTGTGTGAATGCGCAGGCTCATGGGTCTGGGCCTTTGTTGTTTGCAAACATCGAATGTGTCAAGGCCCATATTATAATATGTACATTGTATTTCAAATTAAGTCTCGACTAGCAGAAGACATATTTTTTTTGCGTGCTGGGTAATTTTTTATGCTTTTGTTGCTGTCTGCTGACTTTTTTCAAAATTAACTTTTTCAAAAAAAAACTTTTCCAGGACCACTATCAGAGTGTCAAGCAGTTTGGATCCAGTTCATTTGTCAGACCTTATCAGGGTCCAAACTGTTTGCAAAGGTTATCATATCATCAGACTGACAAAAACCGTTGTCGCTGCTTCTGTCAAGGAAAGAATTAAAAGATTATTCAAATATTAGGTCACTGTATCGCCGTGTGGTATGCAGTGTCCCAGTCTCTTGTAAAGCTAGGAACCAGTTGGGGGCGTGGCTAGACAGTGACCTAATAGCTGAATAATAGCATGAATTGTTCTTAAAGTGTTTCCATGCCAGATATGGTTACAAACAGTAAATTTCTGACATAATCTGTAATCTGTGTTTCTCAGCTGTCAGATTTCTAACTTCAGAACACATTTTACACAGTAAAAAGAGATTTTATGACAGTAATGAATTCTAGATGTCTATGTCATTGTAAAATCCTGAAAAACTTGCTTACCAGTACAGTATAACCTGTCTTAAGCGGCCACTCAAAAATAGACAAAACAAAGATCTTAATGACAGATGGTAGCTTAATGAAGGTCGAAAGTATTGCAGAATGCTACCCTTGGAGCATTCTGCAATACTTTTGACCTGCATTAAGTGATATTTGGTTTTGAAAACCTATTTTTGTCTTCTTTTTGAGTGGTTGCTTAAGACAGGTTATATTTACTGTACATGTCCTTGTTATTTCCTTGCCTGCTATTGTCGTTTGCTGATAACCTTTGCAAACAGTTTGGACCCAGGTCAGGCCCGACAATACATTGGGCCGCAAACTGTTTACATAGGTTATCAGCGGACGACAAAAGTCGCAGCTAGCAAGGAAAGAGTTGACCCTTCAAACACCAATCACAACTGCTACAGGCAACACTTTTTGGGACATTTTTAGGAAAATAATGGCTTGAGTTTTCATATGAAAATATCTTTTTTTAACCCTTTCCTAGCTAGCGTCTGGTGATAACCTTCGAATTGGACCCTGATCAGGACCAACAGATCTGGATCCAATTGTGACACTCTGATAGTGTTCCTGAAAGAATTTTTTGAAAAAGCTAATTTTGAAAAAAGTCAGCAGACAGCAACAAAACAAACTTGTATATTAGCTGTTTGAACCTTCAAGCCCAATTACATCTGCAGCAGAACACAATTTTTGCAACATCTCTTCATTTTTGCAACATCTCTTCATTTGTAGGGAATATAAAGCTTGAAATTTTCATGTGAATCATCTACTGGCAGATGATTTACATGAAATATCAAGCCTTATATAGTTTCTAAACTCTTTCCTTGTTACTGGCGACTTTTGTTTGTCTGCTGATAACCTTTGCAAACAGTTTGAATGTTGGCCAGGACCTTGATCCAAAGGGTATGACACTCTGACAGTGTTCCTGAAAGAATTTTTTTTAGGGAGCGCAGTGGCTCAGTGGTAGAGTGCTTAACTCGAGACCAAGAGGCTGCGGGTTCGAGTCTCACCAGCGTCACTGTGTTGTGGTCCTTGAGCAAAACACATTTATCCCAGCTTAGTACTGGTTCAACCCAGGAAGACCTGTCCCTATTTAACTGAAAGATTGTTGATGGGACGTAAAGAATCAAATCAAACAAACAAAAACCTGAAAGAAATATTTTGAAAAGGTTAATTTTGAAAAAAAATTCAGCAGAAGACCAAAATATCATTAAAAAAATACCCAGCATGCAAAGTTATTAAGAAGCAAGAAAATTTGAAAATGCCGTCTGCTGCATATTTTTGGTGGTGTTTACCAGATTGATAAAGATGTCATATTGTCTTCATTGTAAATATTGCTTGAAGTGTCAATAAATATTCAGTAAATATTTTAAAAATTAAGATAGTACCCTTAAGGAAAAATAAAATATAGGCAGGTATAGTGAAGCAATTTTTATCTTACGATTTGATGTTTTAATCACACAGTACGCAGTCGGCGAGATAGCGAATCAAGCAATAGCTCGGTAAACACATTGGAAGACTTGAGCCTCGCTTTCAAACTCACAATTGCAATGGGAGAGGAGGCTTTAGACGATGAAAGCGAGGATGAACAAGTTGACGATAATGTGCAAGGTATCCCAAATGAACTAGGCTGACTGGTATACAGGCATTTTGTGTTTTTCTGGACTGGTGCTTTACGCTTTTCTGTTCTTTAAAAATTACTTTACTTTGTTGGTACAAATATAAAGAGGTTTTAATTTTCTGGTGAAGGTAATTTATTCTTTTTAAACATACATGTATTTTAGTTTTATTTAAATAAAAGAACAACAGATAATTACAAGTTTCAGTTATAACCCGAAACAGATAATTCTTGAAAGCACCATTTCCACAAAGACATGGAGAAGTTTTGCCAGATTTAGAGTCTTTTTTCCCATAGAGTGGGCCTGCTTTGGCCTTTAGTGTGTCTTGGGCCTCGACTATTATTGGCCATTTGTTTATACATTCTTCTAGTACAAATGTGGTATATCAACATTGGAAACCCTTTTCTCGCTTTCACAACTATTTTTGTCTACTCACTCATCTATATATACACTTTGGAAGTCTATGTTACAAATAATATGGAGCCAATTTAGACCGCACCCACTGGGTTGATAGTGTTTGTTTCTATGATTCTATGAGCAAAAGTAGTCTGAAGTGCATTTGAATGTATCTAGCAGACGTAAAAAGTAGACAGTGTTTTCAGGACAAAAAATTATTAGCATGATAAGGGCTAACAGAAAATGTTTTTTGTTTTTATTTGCATTTTCTGAGAAAGTTTTGCAAAAGAAACTTTTTCAAAGTCTTAAAGACAAAAGATCTGATTTGCCCAAAATGGCAAAAAAGAGCTAGGTTTCTGAATTAGATCTACATAATTTTCAGAAGAAGCATTGTTGTTGCCACATTAAAACTAGAAGGATTTATTTTACAAATATGTTCAGTTGATCAAAGCTTTGTCTGCCTTACTGTTGTTAACCTTATTATGGTAAATGTTTTACCATAAATATGAAACAATGCAATCAGGCCTCCAGGTGAGGGACCATTATGAATAAACTTTCTTATTTCTTAACCAAAACATATGTTTCGGGTATCCAAAAGAACCATCTCAATGAGATGGTTCTTTTGAGTACCCTAAACTTATGTTTAAACCAATGGATAAGAAAATTCTTGTAATTTTGCATACAAATTCTTTGCCTATCTGGGCATGTGAATGTGATAGGACTTTGCTATTGAAAATGCTGCTCACTTTTATCTTGAAAGACTACAGTTAAATTACAAATTTGGCTGTTAGAATTAACAAGTTAGTGTTACGCTTGTAACAATCGATTTAGTGTTACACTTGTAACAAAGCTTTGGACAACTGGACCTAGAACTTTTTCACCTGCTTACACAGGAACAACACCTTACTGTCATGCCAACCAAGAGTGACAGTGACATAATACATGTACTTTGTTTACAATTGCTAAGTAAAACACTAACGTGTACACTTCACTTGAGCTAACATGAATCAATAGATCACTTGTGTATTAATCCTATCCTGAGGATAGAATTTATACACAAGTGATCTATTGATTATAAGTCCCTGATAACGTTGTAAACAAAACATGAAGTCACTGTCACTTTTGGCTGGCAGGGCAGTAACAATTTACTGTACCAATTAGTGATCCAAAAATCCTCATCTGAAATCTTTTTTTTATTTTGATTTTGAATAGTGTATTTATTCTAATAAAATAAACACCCAGTTGAATTACAGTAGAAGAGTAATGTGAAAACTTCATACATAAAATGAATTATTCTGCTTGCTTTTAGCCAGTTGTTGTGCTATTTGGCCACATTTTTTAAAAGGTGGGAAGAGCATTTACTATAAGGGGGGGGCACATGTTGTCAAAAAGATGGGGTTGGCTTTAAGGTCAAATAAATTTAGTTTTCTGCTAGATGTATAAGTTATTCTGTACATTTAACTTGTATACGCACTACATCTTTTAATTTGAATTAGATGTTTGTTTTTTCTGACACAAGATATTGAATCCCAGACTCCCAAAACCCTGTCTGGGACCATTGTGAAAAAATCTATGCTTCATTGGGACACCAAAATACAGCAAACAAGTTTAGTATGTGTATTTTTTTTGTTGAAAAATTAAAAAAGACTTCCAACTGAAATTTCACCTATTATCACAATTGATAGGACAGATTTGATGTGTGAGTCAAAGGAGGGCCCTTTATTATACCCGCTTTTTCCTTAAGAAAAAATAGTATATTTATATCACACTTGTACCTGAATAGGTCACATTATGCAGAGGGTACTGAGCAACATTTTGTTTGACCTTGACCTCAAGTTCAAGGTGGAAGGTCAAATAATGTATTTTCTTGTAAATGCATCTCCTCCTAAACCGTAAGACACAGCAGCTTCAAACTTTGCAGTTGCATAGCAGGTACTGGATAACATTTCAAAGGTCAAATAATGTATTTTCTTGTGAATGCATCTTCTATATAATCCGTTGGATGTAGCAGGTGCATGATGCAGACAGTACTGGACAACAACTGATGTCACCTTGACCTTGGGGTTGAGGTCAAATACTGTATTTTCTTGTAAATGCATCTACTCCTAAACTGTGGAACATAGCAATTTCAATCTTTGCAGGCGCTTAGGTCACATGATGTAGAGGTGACTAGGCAACATTTCATGTGACCTTGACCCAGAGGTCAAATAATGTATTTTCTTCTAAATGCATCTCTGCCAAAACCATTGGACATTGCAACTTAAAACTTTGCAGGTGCATAGGTCACATGATGTAGAGGGTGCTGGGCAATATTTAGTGTGACTGTGATGCCAATGTGAAGGTTATTGGTTAAAAAATGTATTTTCTTGTAAATGCATCTCGTAAACTGTTGGACGTAGCAAATTCAAGCTTTACAGGCACATAGGTCACATATGTGAAGGGTACTGGGCAACATTTGTGTAACCTTGACCCAAAGTCAAGGTCAAAAGTAAAAAGGTGTGTATTTGTGATGGTCTAGTTTTATACTTCAGAACACTCAGCACAATAAATTGCGAGCTACAAGGACTCTTAAAATTCCTAAGGGAAACCCCTGTGTAACATGTCTAACCATTTGACTTGAACAAACTCTAAAACCTGCCATTTTGACAGTTTAACCTAATCCTAGTAAAAGTACGCAGTAGTGTTTTTAAAAAAAACTAGGGATCACCACCTATTGACAAATTTTATATGACACTTGCATTTAATATCACAATTCACAACACTCTGTCACTTCTTTCCTCTGTGATTACATTATTTTCTTGTTTGTTACCCAATCAGTGATCGTAAAAAACCTGTACTTTTTTGTGGCATTAACATCAGTAGTAACATTTCTTTCATCTTATTATATAATGTATCTAATATTTTTTTACTGAATAGTGCCATATTTTATAACATCACAAACTCTTTTAAAACCTTAATAATGGGGCTGCCTGCAGCTTAAATTTTTCCAACTTTTTTTGTCAGATTTTGTCCAAATATTAGTATTCGAATGTTTATATGTATTCCTCTTTAACATAATATTCTCAGTATTTTTCTAGTCTTTTCTGAAGTAAAAATAAGTAGTTTACATATAAATAGACTACCCATCCTCAACCCAATAGCTTGAATGTTCTTTCTTCTGTTTCTAAACAATTCCTAGTCCTGAACCTATTCAATTACATTTACAGGACCGTCACTTTAACAAACATCAGGGACCAAGCTGGCCAAGAATTTTAGGGAGAAGTGACTTCTCCCTGCAGGAAAATTAGGGAGAAGTGACAGTCAGATAGGGAGAAGTTATAACACAAAATTACGACATTTTCTGTTAATTTAGAAGCAAATTAGCCATTACACATACTATGAAGGAGAAACACAATGTAGTGGTAGTAGATTGTCTGATAATGTCACAACAGCTTGCATTTGTGTGGTGACATAATGAAATGAGTCTCCCTTAAAAAAAAAAAAAAAAAAAAAAATTTTTTTTTTTTTTTTTTTTAGGGAGACTCCCACTTCTCCCTGGGTCCCATTTAGGGCGAAATTTCGGCCCCTAGGGGGACTATTTCGCCCTAGTCGCCCCCTAGCTTGATCCCTGAACATACATTTAAAAAAAATTGCAGAATAATCATAGGACATTTTCCCATAAATGAAGGCATATTATTTAATTTTCAGGGGCGGATCCAGAATTTCTGAAAAGGGGTTTATGTATAAAGGGGTTGGGGTTTGTTTAACTGATTTTATCTCATTTTTCTTAAATATCCAATGAAAATGAAATAATTTGGTCTCAATGATGCATCATTCAAAATGCATCATTTTCATAGGATATTTAGAAATTGGGGACAGGGAAGGGGGTTTGAGTGAACCCCCTCTGGATATGCCACTGATTTTAGAATGAATTATTTTAACTTGGAAAACAATCAGTCTTGAAAACAATTAATTTGATGTTCAGAGCAGGTGGGTTACAGGATACTGTAGTATTTTTTCTTTGCTTTTCTTGTGGTTTTAGGCTTTTTTACCTTTGAGCAATAGTTTAGAATAATTTCAGAATTTATTTGGCTTTGGCTAGGTTTTAGACAAGGTTCTTCTTAACATGAATTTATCTTAAGTTAAATATAATTAAGATAAAGCACTTTATGTTTCCACTGATTTATATTTTAGACATGGTTCTTCTTACCATGCATTTATCTTAATTAAGTTTCCACTGATTTATATTCTTGCTCATTGCACAACAAGTTCATTTTGCTTTTCAAAATGCAAGGTTTTGCGTTTTCTCAATCTGTTTCTGTAAAATAGAGATACCTCTTGAATTAAAATGCTTATTAATAAATGCCATGCAGTGGAAACTGAACTATACGAGAGTAATATGTTTATTGATGTATTAAAAAAGGTTCATAAACAAATTATTCTGAGTTTTTTACATTTTATTTATTTCCTTTCTTTTCCATAAAACACATACTTTCTTTAAATAATTTACTTATAATGAAATTATGTATGATATGCATTTGAAGAGGCTAAGATTGGTAACATATGTATTGTATTCATAATGAACTTGAAATTTGTAAACTCTTTAAAATTTGCTCTACAAGTACATGTACAATTATAATTCTACAATTGGAGACCAATTCTTTAGTTCAAGAAGACAGAACATTTGGCTTTGCTATGAACATTGAATGAGCCAATTCACAACAAAATCTGTTTATGCCATATGCAAGCAACAAAGGCTGTGAACAGTGTGCATGTCCATGCACACTGATCATTGCCTTCTTTGCTTGCTGCTATATGAGTATAATAGCTATACATGACCCCTTAAAATATACAAATTGGACCATCCAATCTTTATTGTATGGAAAATTACGTAAGTCTAAGTTGGGTAAACAAATTTACTTTTTCTTTTTCAGATGAGCTGAAAGCCGAAATGTCTGAATTTAAAGACAAGATTTCATCTCTAGCTGCAGAGGACAGTACAGATGCTGGTGCCCCTACCGGCCAGAGTGTTCAGTCAAATACATCAGAGGAGCCAGGAACCGAGAATGATATCAGCAAAGATACAGCTTCAGATACTGGTTCCCTAGCTAATGAAGAAGTTGAAGAAAGGAAAGGAACAGAGGGCAATAGAGAGTCATCTGAGATTACATATGGCTTTACCATAGATTCTGTTCCCCCAGATTTCCAGGGCAAAGAGGCCGAGGAGGAGCATCATTCGGAGGAGGAGGAGATAGAAATTTGCGAGGAAATTACTATCTATCCTAATAGACCTGACAATATTGAAGTCATGGAAACTAGTAGTCCAAGGAGAATACCCGATCTAGAATCGCCAAAAGAACACAAAGCAATTTCTCTGCCTTCTAAGGAAGTTCTAAGTGAGATGCCTGTTGATAAGAGTACGCCTTTAGATAATGTTCAGAAGGAGATAATTGAGGAACCTAAAGCTCCTAAGATTGAAGAAAAAGAAGAATTTGTTATCTCCTTGGACGAGCTTTCTAGTATAGATTTCAGTGTGTCTAAGCCTGGTGAGAAAAAAGACAATGCTAACAGAAGTCAGTCTTTTGATGAAGGAAAGATGGGTTATAGAATTGAGTTTGTTAAGGCAGAGCCTATTCAAACTGAAGATGGTGTGACTGTTCCTAATGCAATGTTTATAACTTCTGATGATGATGATAATGTGGACGGTAGTTTCGAAGAACTAGAGGAATCTTTTGAAGTAAAAAATAAGTGTTCAGAGTTAAGTTTCTCTCCGAATGGTGAAGGAGAGGTTGAACATGTTATGGAAGAGAAATCTATTTCAATGATAGCATTGCCTGCTGAACGTACACCAGTGAAATCTTCCAATTTGAACACTGACGATAGTGGTATTTCAGAGCCAGATCAACACACATTTGCTTCTTCTACAAAAATAGTTTTATCACAAAGTCCTGAAGGAGATAGATCAAGTAGAGAAACATCCCCCCGTAGTAATGTAAGTTCTCCGAGGAAGGAGGAAAATTCTGAAACACAACAAACTTTACTTCAAGCACAATATCAGCAATTACAGGAACAATTCACAGTGTGGCAAAATCAGTTGGCATCAAACCAAAAACTATTGGCCAGTCAAGGACATGATAGTGATATTTCCTCCAATCAAATGTCAGGATCTGATAGCCAATCAAATCTTCAGCTACAGCAGCTGCAGTTACAGATGCAAATGCAGCAACAAATGATGTTGCAGTTGCAACAGAGCATGCATGCTCTGACGCTACAACAGGCTTTGGCTGCTAGTCAACCGGTGCAGCCAGTTCAACAGAAGGCTCAGGCACCCATCCAAATAAATGAACAGATAACTCCTTCTGTTGTAAGATCCGTGGAAAGTGAGCCAGCAAGGGAGCGATTTGAAGATAAAAGGAGAGCAAGATCTCCCGAACAGGCAACATCCATAGTTCCTAAGCCTCCTCCACCACCAGTAGAATCAGCAAAACCAAAGGTAGTAAAAGCAGACGCAAAATATAGCAAGCCTAAACAGAAACGATTTGAGCGACAGCTTGACCCCAGAGAGCAGCTGATGTTGGATATAAGAAATAGAGGCCGTGGTGGCCTTAAAAAGGTAATAAAATTACAAAACCGAATAATTAAGAAAAATCTTAAACATCCACAAATTGAGATAATGATGGACATAGAAGACTATGATACGTCATGTGTATATGTACTGGCTCAGGCCTTTAATTAAGAGTGCGTACCAATAAATTAATTTTCTTATTTCCTAAATGAAACATATGATGTGGCTACTCATTGAGACAGTTCTTTTGAGCACCCAAAGCATATTTTAAAACTGATGGGTAAAAAAGATTTAAAATTTTACGCTCAAAAATTTTGTTTATCTAAACCTTACTTTCATTATCATCATTTACTTAATGGACCTTTTTGGATGGCTTTTTAAGCAAAATACAGTTTGCATTTTTTTCAAGGAGTTTCTATATAAAATCAGAGAATCCAATTTCAGCACAAAAAGCAATCTGAAAGTAATTGAGCCATGGCATGAGATTTCCAACAACTTGGTATGTGCGACCAGCAAAGGCTCAGACCAGCCTGCGCATACGTGCAGACTGATCAGAGCCTTTGCTAGTCGCTAGAATAGTCTATGAGTGTTAAGCTACTGACTGAACATCATTTGGAGTTTCTAAGCCTAAAAGTAGGCTGCACAGGCTCATCTGAGTCTACACTTGTCAAAATGCCACATTGTTAGAAATCATGTGTTATGGCTCAATTAAATGTGTTCCAATATTTTACATAAGCACCAGTCATGTATCTATATAGGGATCAAGCATAGGTTTTTCGTGCATCATTATTCTCCAGGTTCGGAGGGGGCCTTGCAATTGTTTATGCATTGAAAAAATGTTAGATCTCTATTAATGCTTAAATTCAACAAATTTCACCAAAATTTATGACCAGGAAATGCCACAATCACATACTACAGACCAACCCATGGCACCGTGAGGAAGAGTCAAAGAATGATAACAGCGACATGACATTCAGAACACAACAAAAGTAAAGCATACAGCTCGCTCTTCCCCAGTGAGATAATTGCAAAACTAGAAAGGACAAAAAGTACTGCAAAACAAAACAAAGACCAAACACAAAAAACCCACAAACAATGGGAGCAACAGCAATGAATAAACAACAGCAGAGCCACTGCGGAAGCTACTGGGGGGGCTTAAATTAATTTTACTGGCCAAATCTTTATCCTAGATTCTGCTGTTGTAAAAACTCAAAATAAGTTTAGCTCGCATGGAGCCTTCCTAACTTTAGCAATGTATCATCACAGGGAAACAATTAAATAAGTTAACAAACTGTGATGAAACAAAGAAAAGGGCTCTCAACACACAGACTGTCAGAGCCAAAGAAAACTCCCAGTTGAGCTACAGCGGGCCCAACTTTAGACAAGTTTGAGAACAATTAGACTCTATATTTTGTAGCCATTTGACAGCCAACAAGAGGATGGACATTTAAATTAAAATACATCTTTTAGGACCAAGTGATCAACAGATCTTCACATGCATGGCTATTAATAGGGTTACCTGGCTATGACACCAATTTTTACACAATATTTTCTCAAATATATGTTGTAAAGACAGTGGATAAAATGCAATGTTTGAAAGTTATAAGTTTTGAAACATCATGATGTTTATTAGCAGAAACCTCAGCCTCAGAAAACAGTTCAGCCTCAACTTCAACCTCATCGGGATGGAACTCTACAAATTTGGTAAAAAAAGGGAATAATGCGTCTGCTGGTGTTCAAAACATATCCTAGGCCTGGTACTCCTTATAGATTTAATACTTAAAATTTAGACTTCAGTATTCTGAAAATCAGATCAGATTATTGAATTAATAAATTGTCTCAAAATAGAAATTCGGCTTATGTACTTTTGTAGCTTATACAGTAAAACCTGTCTTAAGCAGCCACTCAAAAAGAAGACCAAAAATTGGTTTCAAGACCAATTATTGCTAAATGCAGGTCAAAAGTATTGCAGAATGCTCTCTTGGAGCATTCTGCAATACTTTTGACCTTCATTAAGCTACTATTTGTCATTAAGATCATTGTTTTGTCTATTTTTGAGTGGCCGCTTTAGACAGATTTTACTGTATTGCAAACAATATGAACCCAGATAAGACTGAGGGAGCAGTCTGATCAGTGTTCATAGTGTTTGCTTTCTTGATAAAAGCAGGACTTTAGTAAAGAGTGCGTAACGAAAATTTGATTTTCTTATTTCTCTACCAAAACATATGTTGTGGGTACTCAAAAGAACCGTCTCAATAAGACGGGGTCTTTTGAGCACCCAAAACACATGTTTTGACTGATAGGTAAGAAAATATTTGCATTTTCAGGCTGAAAACTTTTGTTTATCTAAACCTGTGTAAAAGTATTCTGGAATGCATTTGAAAATATGCAGTAGATGTTCTAAGCAGACACAAATTTCAGGACATAAAAACAACATTGGCAAAATAAGGGTTACAAAAGAAAATGAAAAGAGTGTACAGTCTTTCAGTGACCAGTTTGTTTTGAACACTTAGTTGACAAGAAAAAAATGTCTGAAATATAAACAAAGCACAATGCTTTCCTGGACACCAACTATTTTCCCACCACCTTCCCCAGTTGTCCTTGTAGAAAGTATCTATAGGATACACACGCAAATCCCCAAAAGGCACAAAAGTTCACATGGCTGCATCTGCACAGAATTTAGACCTAGAAACCCTTTTCACTTTTATTTGTTGCTTATAATGAGCCGATAAAGTGACTTCTAATAACTTGCAGCAGACAAAGTTTTGATTCTTTGCATGCTGAGTAATTTTGCAAGCTTTTTTGGCATCTGCTGATAATGTTTGCAAACAGTTTGGATGCACATCAGGACCTACAGAACATTTGCGCAGCATGCAAAAAGTAATGTCACCTGGCTGTTGTAGTTGCTATGTTGACCCTTCTTATTCCTTTCCCAAACAGGTATTTTAAGGCCGTCCAATATATAAAACAAAATGCACAAGTCATTTGTATCCAATGTATCCCCCCTACCCTTCCCCAGTTATGGGGATTGGCAGGGACAAATTTCTCATTAAACCCTGCCAAAATCTCTGCACTATGCATATGGAGACAAATGAGTAGTAATTGCCATGTTATTCCCCCACCCGCCCACTCTGGCAGACATTGTAAAGGAGCTCTTAGCCTGTTAATGCCTCATACTGACCAAGCTTTTCCATGCCTGAATGGGCTGCTTTTGCAGACTAAATAGGCGTTTGCAAAAGACTATGCTTGCACATATACTTAAACTGTTCAATAGTTAATTGAAGGTCTTCAACCTGCCGAACACTTGAGTGTTTGACATCAAATTTCAATAAGTAAGTCATTCTGAAGAAATCAAACCTTATGTGATAAACCCATTGTGTACTTAGTAACTTTAAAAAAAATACGCTTAGGGAACCAGGAGTAAGCATATTTGTAAAACTTTTCACACTTTTGTTTTGTGTTGGACCCACCATATTGTCCTTGTGATTCTTTGTGCTCTATATAAAGATGGCCATTAGCAGTGTCACATCAAGAGGGGGTTCCCTAGACAAACAGCGCAGACCCAGATCAGACTGTTTCTGAAGATGCAGTCTGATCAGGCTCTTTCCTGATAAACACCAAACAAACAGCACAGACCTAGATCAGGTCCTGAGGTTAAAAAACTTTTTTCATACTCAACTCAGCTGAGCACAAAATGTATCCTGCTCATAATGTTAAAAGGCCAACAATTGTTGGCATTTTAACAATTTATTAGCATGATAAATACATCATCTAAGAGACTTAAAGGAAGAAACTTCTCTATTTGTCGGTATTTTAGTTTTTATGAGCAGTAGAAATTTCTTGCTCAGTTGAACACAAAAAAAGTGTTATAACCTTTGGGCCAGACTGCTTCTTTGGAAGCAGTTTCTTCAGGGTCTTCCCTGTTTGCTATTCTAGTAGGCTCAGGGGTGTAAAATTCCCAAATATGTTACTCGCCCTCATATCCCATTTTTTTTCCAGAGATGTTGTAAATTAGAAAGTACTACACAAATTGTCAAAACTTTTACTCGCCCTCCATAACATTTTACTCGCAAATGCGAGCGGGCGAGTGGAATTTTACACCCCTGGGCATTCAGCAAATTTCAGTCTTGATAACCAACATTTTATTTGAGAACAGAAAGAGGAAAGTGACCAAATTTTAGAACATTTCCTGTAGATAATTATAGAAAAAATGTACTTTTTTTATTTTGCAGGTACCTGTGAAAGCCACCCACTGGCATAAGTGATTTTGTGACAGATTTTCAGGCATAGATTTGATATTTCTTGTCAGCTTGTGGACTGGTCCAGTGAAACAAATGATCCAGTTACCGCGATGAAATCTATTTATAGCATATCATGTGACATCGGCACGATTCCATTTGAGCTGGCAAAACTTTGATATCCACAGGGAGACGATGTTATAGGCTGCTGTTGGTGTTCTATTTATAGCATATCATGTGACATCGACATCATTCCAGATGAGCTGGCAAAACTTTGATATCCACAGAGAGACATTGTTATTGGTCAGCTGATGGGCTGCTGTTGGAGTTCTATTTAAAGCATATCATGTGACATCGGCATCATTTCGGATGAGCTGGCAAAATGTTGGTATCCACTGAGAGATGATTCTTTTGATCAGCTGATGTGCTGGTCAAGTGGTCCAAAATGATCATGTGACAGTAATGGGGTTCTATTTATAGCATATCATGTGATAAAAGAGTAAGAATAGATTTTTGTGTGAGATGACCAAAGCAAAGATTTTCAATAAGGTAGATATTCTATAATTTCGAACACTATATGCTTACAAAAATGCCTAGACAAACAAGACAGGCCCAGATCGGACTGCTTCTGAAGAAGCAGTCTGATCAGGGTCTTTCCTGCTTGTTATTCTGACAAGCATTTTGCAAATTCCAACACCAATAACCAAAATTTTATTTGGAAACAGAAAGAGAAAAGTGTTCAAAATTTTAAATCATTTACCATACTTTATATAGTCTACTATTATAACACAGCTGACAATCTGTCGAATGGGAAACCGGCGGTTCAGCAAAGACATCCGGGCGATTAATTTCCGGTTTCGCAAAGAGGATCCGCAAAAGGTAATCAAGCAACGAGTGCTCGCGTTTAAAAGCCCTTAATTTGAACTAAAATGAATATTTTTGAAATTAAAGAATGCTATTTTGTCAGTTTTATATCGGTTTCTTTGTGCACCAAAGGATATGGTTAGGTGTTTCCTCGTTGTTGTGATTTTTCTTCCGTCCCGTGAAACACTTGTTAAGATTAGGAAAATATGGGATAAACACGACAATATTTTGCTAGTTCTGACAATTATTGCCTTGTGGGCTACAAACAAGACGCCATGCTGAGTGAGTATATAATGCGGGGGGTCTGTAATAACTCCACATTGGCGTAGGGTATTACATTTTGCAGATTTGTAGGCTAATGCGGTCTCAAGTTTTTGGTTTCGCATGTAAATGCTCCATAAGGGTTGAAATAATTCCTTCATATTTTAATGATTACATGCCGAACCAGGAACAATCTTCCCTTTCAATCAATATTCTAAAATATGCTAAACGCTATGTTAGTTGGGGCGCAACCGCCGACTTACGAAAATATAATTCAAACAATTAGACAGTGAATTTTTTCATCAAGACTCACTGATAATGGCAAAATGCTTTATTTTCCTTTGTATTTTTGGCGACCTTGACCGTGTTGAAACATGAGTTTCGGAGGAGGGAATAAATTCCTCGAAAGCCTTGCCGAAATCAAGTAAATTACTTTGGTGTGTCAAAACACTAATTATTAACTGACAAAATAGCATTCTAAGATTTTTTATTTACTTTCTGGATAAGTAAATATCCATCATTAAAATTGGAACAGGTACACTTTGTCTACCTTTTGCGGATCCTCTTTGCGAAACCGGAAATTAATCGCCCCGATGTCTTTGCTGAACCACCGGTTTCGCATTCGACAGATTGTCAGCCGTGTATAACATGCTTGTCTTTTGGCCCTAGAGATCACAAAGTTATTGACACAAGATGCATGGGCTTCTTACTAAAAGGCAGGAAATATTTATGAAAAAACAAAACCATGTTTTTTCTTTTAAAAAAGATAATCTACACCTCCATCTATTGCAGTTAAAGCTTACTTATTACATGAGCATGTTGGCCATTCAGATTGCGCAAATTCTTTAAATCTGATTTTAAAAGTTAATGTTCAATGGGGAAAAAGGAGCCCAGTGAAAATCACAAAATATGCAAGGGGCTGAAAGTAGTCCTGGACTAATGAAATGCTATCTTTTTATAGATTGTATGTTAATCATATGCTAGCTGAAAGCTTTATTCCTGTGAATCAAACGAATGAGATAGCACGCCTGCTATACCTAAGCACCTAAACAAGCAAGAGCATTTTGATCTGAATTTGCATAGGCAACACTTTTAAAAAGAAATAAATTGTTGCAACAGAAAGCAGTGATATATTTATTACCAGCTGATATTATGAAGATAGGAGCGAGGGGAAACTAGCAGGATTTCATCTGGGTCTTCACTGTTTGCCAAAGTACCCATTAAGGGGTTTCTGGTCTTCAAAGGGTTAAGACGCTATTTCTAGTTTTCATATATTTTGCTCAGTATTCAGAATCATTTACATCCTACCATACAGTAAAACCTGTGTAAAACGGCCACTCTCAAAAAGACCACAAATTGGTTTTCCAGATCAATTATCGCTTAATGCAGGTCAAAAGTATTGCAGAATGCTCCAAGGGGAGCATTCTGCAATACTTTCGACCTTCATTAAGTTACCATTTGTCATTAAGAGCTTTGTTTTGTCTGTTTTTGAGTGGCCGTTTTACACAGGTTTTACTGTATTTGTCCATCTTATACTTGTCCTAAATTTTGATCTGGATCTACCCTTTTAGAAGTTGGATGTTAAAATATTTAAGATAGGTATGGGCATTTTTGAGCTCAGCGCACATTTAACTTGATTGCTTGAGATAAGAGAGATATTAAAAATACATGTGTATGTTACTTTACCATATAATGTAGGCATAAATCGCAAACATGCCAATTTATATACCAAACATTTTTGATTGCCCCAAAAAAATGTTTTTGATTGTCAATACAATAAGCATTGAATTCAAATTTAATGTTATTGATTGCCAAAATGTCTACAGTACAGTCCCCTTTATAACACTGGGGCCTATTGTTATAAGTGAATCGTGTTATAAAGTGACCATTTTACAAAGGAATTATAGGAAATGGTCATTTTTTTTAATCATTCCTTTGTAAAACTCCATAGTGAAAACAATTTGGGGGCCACCTCATGGCCATGTTATTTGCAATCTGTGTTATAATGAGGTGTGTTAAGGGACAGTCACTGCACTGTGTTTGGATAAATTGGACAAAATATTGGTAGGATAAAGTTTCAAGCTGTATCATCCACATTCTTTTGCCACAAATGATCTTAGTTACTCAGATTAGTTAAGCCATATCAGTATATTAGAATTTAGAATTATATTTTATTCAATACGATCATTGTTCTAAAATTTCAAATTCTTTTTCAAACACTTTTACTGTGATGTGGTCTTGAGCAAGACACTTTATCGGATGCTAAGTACTGGTTAAACCCAGGAAGACAGGAAGTCATCCCAATATGACTGAAACATTGTTGACTGGGATGTAAAGCAACAAAACAAACAAGTTATCAAACACTTATTTACTGACAAAATTCTTCAAGCAAACAGTATAGACCCAGATCAGACTGCTCCCAAAGGAGCAGTCTGATCAGGATCTACACTATCTGCCATTCCTACCAACCAATATCAAAAAAGCTGATAATGATCTTTTTAGATGAAAACAATAAAACAACACAAGTTTTTGAAATTTTTGAACACTTACCGTAAGCCTTTCATCAATTTAAATGTGTACATTTAACCAGTCTAAGAAATCAGACTGGAATTCCCTGTAAATAAAGAGAATATAACTGTTCCCTAATTTGTTATGTATAGTCTGATGTAGGGTACGTGTATAAAAAAAACGTGTACATATTTCACAAATTTATTTTTCAATTTCAGTTCAGATTCAAAACATTACATTGTAATGTACGTTAAAAATTAACCTTATTTTATTCCTGTACAATATACAGTCAGCTTTTTTCCTTCTCTTTTGCTTTCCATTTTGTTGAAAAACTTACAATGTGCAATTTTATTTTGCTTTTTGTTATATGCAAAAATGTAGCCATTTTGGAACAAAAAAAACATTATCTTGTTTTATTCCTTGAAATGTGGTATGTTTATTGATGAAATAAAAATGTATAAGGTCTGGCTCGCAAGATTTTAGTAATTATCACATCCTCTAACCCTTTACTGCAAAGAGGCGCCTTTTAAGGCTTTTGCAAACAGAGCAGACCCAGATCAGGCAGCTCTTGTAAGAGCTGCCTGATCAGGGTCTACTCTGTTTGCTTATGTGGAAATATGATATATCTGATCATATACAAGTAATTTCATTGCTCTATGTACCAACATGAAAGTTTATATACAATTGTTCATAGTGGGTGGAGCCTAGCATGAATATTCATGATGGAAAGGGTTAAACGCCCATGGTGACATCAAATAGGGCTAGAGGTCATATTTTTAATCTGCCCCTTCCTCTCCTATACTTCCATGCTTTGCGTATGTGAGAAGTGAAGGCTCTGGTGAGACTGTGCATTTGCACAGGCTCATCAGAGTCTTCACAGCTCGCTGATTCGATGAGTACTAAAATATTGCACCGGGCCGCGTAGTGCAGTCAGTAGCGAGTCCGACTGTGGATCCAGAGATCGTGAATTCAATCCCGGCCCGGTCCCATACTTTCGTGGAGATTGATCGTGAAATCATTTAACAGTCATTCTCCTCCTTCAGCTGATTCATTGTATTAGTTACAAGCGAAAGTATGTGCACAAAGTACATGTACTGGTTAACTGCTTAGTCAAGCTTGCCCAGGAAAAAAGTGTGGTTAGGTAAACTGACCATCTCCACATGACCATAGCTGTTGACTGGGACGTAAAACCTTAAACAAAACAAAATCTTGTGTGCTGACCCATATACTTGTAAGGTCATATTTCTAAGTGTCAGTATACATATTTGCCCCTGTACTGTTTTATGAAAAAGCATGTGTAATATATTGATATGTATGACTGAAAAGTATTGTGTATACATAAATATTGACCTTTGTCATGCTGATATAGGGTTTACCTTTTGTAAACTGTGTAGATCTTGATTAGCTGGAAGCCATCTGATCAAGATCCTCAGCTTTACAATCAACCTAGGATTCCACAGGATCCTGCAAGCCTAAGTTATTTTATGGTTTGCTTCTGCACGAGAAGATAATCCACGAGCTTTAGTGATTGGATTATCGTCCATACAGACACACAAACCATACAGTAACTTTCTTATTGCACCAGCATGCATTTGCACTTTGTTGCGTATTGCAAGATCTTTAAATGAAAAGATTGGAATATAGATTATAGAAATTAAAAAATATTTTTTTACTATTGGTCGTGTACATAAATATCTCCTTTGCAGAAATGAAATGTAAATTATGGTTTAATATCAAAACTATACTTACAAAACTACAGTAGAACCTGTCTTAAGCGACCACTCAAAGAAGACAAAAAGAAGGTTTTCAAGACCAATAATCGCTTAATGCAGGTCAAAAGTATTGCAGAATGATAGAGCATCCTGCAATACTTTCGACCTTCATTAAGCTACCATTTTTCATTAAAACCATTGTTTGTCTTCTTTTGAGTGGCCACTTACGACAGATTTTACTGTATGTATGAATTGTTGATAATATAATGTTATATACTTTATAAGTGAGCATGTGAAAATATTTGTTTATATCAGCCATGTCAAGAGACAAACCAAAGCTACTGAGGCTTGCTTACCATATATACACAGCATCAAAAGTTAAGCATGATTAACTTCGAAGCTACCTTTTTCAAAGAATGGTTATTTGATGTATATAAACCTTATAATTTATGATAAATGTATCATATAAGGATAAGATAGTGAAATAATCATCCTATTTTGTCAAAATATGTGATTGTGAGTTCAACAGTAAGCACATAAGGGTCAACTTATTTCTATTGCAACTTCGTGTACATGAATAGTGGTTGACAATTTTGTGTGAAAAGGGCGCAAAATTTGCTTCAATATGTTGGTGATTACTTCTTGAAGATTTTATGGCAATATCAAGAAGTTTTGATAAATCGCATAAAATCAAGATTTTAATCTAATATCACATTTATGTTTTAGTGTTCATTTGAATATTTATGCACAGTTTCACAACAGATAAAGATTTTTCACATTCAATAAAATTTCTTCATGGTAGTTTGAAAATAATTTCAGCAAAAAATTTGGTGGTGCTTAACTTTTGATGCTGTGTATATTTTGAAAGTTTGGATAAAGCAAGACATATCTTTTATGCTATTCAGGTAGCGGACAACAATTGCACAGGCAGGTTTTCTTAAGACATGATATTTGAGAGGGTGTGAATGAAAAGTAGCATTCTTTCTGCAAGAAAAACTTTAAAACATGTATCAGGCCTCCAGATAAGAGTGCGTATTGGAAAACTATTTTCTTTATTTCTCATCCAAAACATGTTGTGGGTACTCAAAAGAACCGTCTCAATGAGGCGGTTCATTTGAGCACCCAAAACACATGTTTAAATTGATGGGTAAGAAAAAAAAATAAAAATTTACGCTCATAAAATTTCCTTTTCTAGATCTATGATGTTTCCCATATTTTTTCCTTATATACACTTCACGGCACAAAAATGTGGCATCTTCTCGGGTTTTCTCTTTAGACTTTTTGAGCTACAGTAAAAACTAGAAAATTGAAACGCCAATTTTTCAAAATACTCGCTTATTAAAAATAAATTGGGAACACACTGGACCTATATGCGTAGAGGGCCTTTTTATGAACTATTTGATTATTTGTCGATAAAAACATACTTTTTTGGTGCGTAAAAGAAACATCTCCCTGAGACGTTTCTTTTACACACCAAAAACGTACATTTGATAGGAAATAACTAATAATAATTTGGGGGGGGGGGGGGGGGTATATATTTTATGTCTACCTCCCTTTAATTCGAACATTCATTTCTTCAAAATAAAACCTCTAGTCCCCAGTAATTTGAATTTACAACATTATACTGTTTTTGTTTAAAGTAAACCTGCAGTCCCCTTATAAAGAATATTGAACAAACAGACTAACAAGTATATAGAAGATCTTACTTTATTTGCTTTTTAAAAAAATGATCAAATCAAATTTCAATATTGTATCAAAAACGTTTCTTTCAAAAAATTTTAGTAGAAATTCTGTTAAAAGAAATGTACTATTTCAACTTTATCCCTGACATTGGCCTTTAATTATTGACCTATGAAATAATTAAAATAACTGGCTGCAAATTTTGATTAGGTTGAGCAGATTAATTCAACCCATATAAGCCTAGCATCTTTTTTGTGGGACAACGGCAAATAGTGCAGGGTCTTTACTGTTTGCATGCAGAATGGTCTATTAAAACTTGAATAAAAAATACCACCCAACATCTGTTAAATCAGAAATGGACTGTTCTAATTGATAACATGTGAAATTCCATTTGGCTTAAATGGGTTAAAAAGCAGGACAAGGGTTAATTATTATTTTATAGTCTTTTGTTGTAGAAAGAAATGTTACAATAGTTTGTATGTTGTGAGTGAAAGAAAATTCTAAAACAGGCCAGTTGGACAGAGAGAATTATTTACCTATGTTATTTGTATAAAAAATATTTATGTACAAAAAAAATGCTCCTTGTTATCTCATGGATGCCTGGTAAATAAGATAATGGACTACTCCATGTTGTACAAAAGAAGAGTATTCTAGATATCATGGTTATGATGGTATCAAAGGGTTAACTCAATATATCAGGTTTAGATTGTATAACTCCAAAATTCTACGGGACATAATTATTTGCAACTTTGCGACGTCACCATATTTTTAGGTGACTTCAACATTAGCGTCAATACAAGTCATAAAATTTTAAAAAATTACATTTACATGTTCTACTTGAGAACCAAAAAAATAATTTTTAATATTTTATTAAACATTTGAGCCCTGACGTGAGAAAACCTGTCTTCGGGGTTTGCAAACAGCAAAAGAGCAGACCAGCCTGCAGGTACATGCAGTCTGGTCAGCCCCTTTGTCATTTGCTAATTGGAAAGTATTATATCTAAACCTGCTACAAGCGAAACTTCAATTTTCTACATGTATTTAGTCTCTGTAGCTGAGCTGTTTATGTATGACCTGGTTGGAAACCCCGAAGACAGGTTACCTCGCGACAAGGCCCATTACTATTTGCTTATCATCCCTATAAGTTTTGTGAAATTACATCCATTGACTTTGTCACAGTATTTTTTTTACAAAAAAAATCTAGAAATGCACTGTTTTAAATGGGCAACATCAGAAATTGGAAAATAATTATGTCCCATGACTGTATGTCAAAGTTTTGAATCTTTTAAGAAATTTGTAGATACCGATAGCTACATTCAAAGTCTCATCAGAGTAATTTTCACCCCTGTGCATGGCTGGACCCTGATGAGACAGACAGTGCACTGTTACATGTATAACTCATTTATATTTTGTTTTTGCAACAAAAAAGGCCTTAATAGATCCTTATGCATATTCTGATCCAGTTCTGTGATACATTTTGCTACACACTGTTTATACTTCCTATTAGCCCTCGTCATATAGAATCTTTTATGTACTACACTCCTCCCCAAAAATGTTTTTATTCTGGTAACCTGCTGCATTTCAGTTGTAAGCATGTGTCAATCAGTGGAGAACATTGTTGATCCTGATCAGATTGCTTCCTCAGAAGCCAGCTGATCTGGATCTACAGTGTGTTCAAAAATTTTATCATGCTAATCCACAGCATTCTGGTTGTAAGCATGTGTTTTCAATCAGTGGAAAACAATGTAGATCCAGAGCAGAAGCCAGCTGATCTGGATCTAGTTTTTTTTTTTTTTTTTTTTTTTTTTTTAAAAAAAAGGAAACATTTGGGTTCGGTACGTCAAGCGTTAAATGTAATCTATAGTCAGTGGTCTTGTGAATAAAAATTTGTTAGCATATATGCATACAATTTTTGTACAGTGTTCAAAAAACAGTTTTTGTAACTTTATAACACATACTTATTTAAAGGCATATACATATAAGTATTTTATATGAATTTCTTTGTGTAAAATATAAACACATACAGATCAGACCCTGAAAAAGTGGCACAAAATGATTGGCAACCCTAAGTTCATCTTCACCAGCGAAGGTTTCGTCGTATCTACCTTTTGACAAATCCTTCGCCTCACGACCCTCAAAATTTAATAATAGCACAGACTAATCGACCAATGAAAACGCCAGGAAGGATTTTTTCGATAATCCCTTCCTGCCAATCAGATTAAATGTAGCAGTTTATCGGCATCTAATGTACACCACCTGCTAAGTCTCCATAAGTCCAGATAAGCAAAGATTTTGGTCGTAAAATTATTTATTTTTCTTCTATAAGTTCAAAATTATGTTATGGGTGCTCAAAATAACCATCTTTATGTGACATTTTTTTGAGCACCTTAAACGTATAATTTAGTTGTTAAATAAGAAAACTGAATGTAAATTAATCACGCCATCTTATCTGGAGGCCTGGTGTATATCGATTTTTGCCCCGCTTTATGATCAATCATATTAATTGTTACTATTTTCGGCTTATCGGAGAAAATCAAAGCTGTGAGGGCAAGGGTTAGATTAGGCAATCGGAACCCTTGGTAGGACAAGATGCCCTAAGTTAGAAAACAAGTTTCTCCGACTGAATGCACACAACGTGACCACCCTCAACTCTAAATAAATTATCCCAACATGTTGACCTCTTCCAAGAGATCAATAAAATTGTTTTCCTCTCTCTAAAGATCATTTTGCCTTAAGCAAACAGTATAGACCCCAATGAAATGCTGCATCATGCAACATTTCATCTGAGTCTTCACTGCTTGCCTCCAAAGTACGCATTTAGAATTCACCAGTATACAATGGAACATTTAAAACATTCCATTTAGACTCCTCTTATTTCACTGTGTGCTAAAAGGTATCTGCTTCCTAAAACAGGGACACTTATCAGAACCTTGGTTGAAGGCAAATTCTCCAAACGGTCTATTTCATGTTCTATTAAACTCAGAACGACCAAAATTCTTTATTTTTTACTCGTTGCATGCTGGGTAAATTTACACATGTTTTTTGTTGTCTGAAGATATTTTTCAACATAACTTTTTTCAAAATATTCTTTCATGAATAACATGGGTGTCAAACAGCTTGGATCCAGATCAGGCCCGACATTCTGTAGGACCTGATCTGGGTCCAAACTGTTTGCAAAGATCATCAGCAGACAACAAAATTCACGGCTAGCAGACAAAAGGTTAAATGATGTGAAAGCGATGCACTTACATTATATTTGCAATATTTATATGTACTTTGATATCAACATATGAACTAATTTTGTTACTGTGTAATAAAGAAAACAGTTAACGTTATAAATTTTTCGTTGTTCATGCTAACCACGTTGATAAATGGTCAAGGAACTTTTTGAGTTAACTTTTCTTGGCATTCACAGCAATTATAGTCTGGTCTCTCGTCTGCTAATGTACTTCGGTCACCTTTCTTGCCAATCATATGAACCGGATCAAACTGCTCATTAGGAGCAGTCTGATTAGGGTCCATAGTGTTTTATTCCATGATAAAAGTACATGTATTCCATGATAAAAGTATTCTGGAGTACTTTTGAATACATGCAGCTGACATTATAAGCAAGACATTTTGAGGACAAAAATCAGTGTTCCCACAAGCTCTGGGAATCATGGAAAACCTGGAAAATCACTAAAAAAAAGTTCCATGCATTGAAAAATCATGGAATTTGAAAAAACCTGAATAATCATGGAATTTTGTGAAATAATTTGACAAACTACCAGTAGCCAGAAAACTAGCTGTCGGACACACAAGTGTCCGACAGCTAGTTTTCTGGCTACTTGTGGTTTTAATTATATCAAAATGCATGCTGTTGTTGCTGCATTCCCCATTTATGCTCAGCGTGGTGAAGATGCTGCTAAAAGGGAGGTTGGAGGCCATTAATAGTCATGGAAATTACATTGTTGATCATGGAAAAATCATGGAATTGTGTTTTTGAATTTCTGTGGGAACCCTGAAAAATGTTGGCATAAGCAGTTTCAAAATATGGGAAATAATTCCAACAAACGTTGTTAGTTTAAAGCTTGGCTTTATTCCTAGAAGTAAACTTTTAGGAAAAGTGCTGCGACTCAGTGGTAGAATGCCCGACTTGATGTTTAGGGATTGCTTGTTCGAGCCTCAACAGAGGCACTGTGTTGTGTCCTTGTCTGAAACTTTATTCTCTGCTAAGTACTGGTTCAACCCCAAGAAGCATTCGGACATGCAGAAAAACCTGTCTTAAGCGGCCACTCAAAAATGGACAAAACAAGGTCTTAAAGACAGATGGTAGCTTAATGCATATAGAAAGTATTGCAGAATGCTCTCTTGGAGCATTCTGCAGTACTTTCGACCTGCATTAAGCGATAATCTGCTTTGAAAAACAATTTTTGGGGTGGCCACTTAAGACAGAGTTTACTGCATGTCCGAATGCTCAACGTAAGCAAACAAAACTCCTTTAGGAAATAATTCCTATGTTTTGAATATCTACTTTAATGGGAGACCATACTGCCTAGGTATAAATTAGTTAAGGTTTTAACAAAAAGAATCTACAGAAAAATAAAGCAATAACTTTCAAAACAGTTTATTATGATAGATAAGTTTAACACAACTTCTGAAGAAAAGTTCTTATAGTGAAAATTGTGGAGTCAGCACATCAGAAAATGGTACTCATCGCATTGGTCTTGATTAGCATATAAATGTAATTATTAACATATGACGTCGCCTCTGGGAGTCAAATAAAGCCATGCGTTAAAATCGGTTAACAGATTTTGGAAAGGTTATGAAATGACGTCCACAGCAACGTTGCATACTTTTTTTACGCCAGAAATGAGATTTTAAAGTAATGGAAATGTCGTATGGATAAATAGAATCTCACCTTTTGTGCTCTTCGTATTATTGAATTTATAAAACTCGGGGGAAAAAGAAAAAAATGCCCGGCAAGCCTCACATTTTATCGCTTTTCCTAAACTCATTTAATAAATGATTAAATAAATAAAAACAAGCACTCATGTAAGATCCTCTATTATTTTATCCATCTTGTTTGAGCTATATAAAAAAAAGAACCATCAAAGTGAGACGCTTCCTTTGAGTACCCACAAGAAATGATTTTGTTGGGAAAAACAAATATCAAGCCAAACTCATCGGCTGCTAATCACAACTAAATATCCTCTTCTAGTCCATTTTTAAAAATCCTATCTGTAGCAAACAGTGTGGAGCCAGATCAGACTGCTCCTCTAGGAGCAGTCTGATCTGGGTCCACATTGTTTGTATGCCAAAATTAGTCCTTGACGTAAGCGTTTACATGTGGCAGATGACTCCCATCAGACAACCTTTTTAGATGCATCTTTTCATAGCAGGCAAATGGTTAATTAGGCTTCTTAAAGAAACAACATTTAAACCAGCCATTAGAGCAAAATCTTTGTTGAAATAAGTACCATTTTTTCATGTGCTAGCTAGTAACCCTCGTCGTGCTGAATATTTTTCTGTAGCCCTCCCGAATTTATATCCTGTTGACTTTCAGCATTCCATATGATAGTATGTATTTTCAACCAGGTGTGGATCCTGATCAGATGGCTTTGTGGAAGCCAGCTGATCTGGATCTACAGTGTTCTCAAAATAGGATATATCCTGGCAGGATGGATCAGCAGGACAAGGGTTAATAATTGTGCCTCTTAATTATTTGATAATTATTATTTTATTAACATGATTTAATGCCATAATTCACCCTAAAAGATTAAATAAAATCATTTAAAATCCAAGAAATTTCAATATAAACACTTATGAGCACCTTAGTTTACCCAAAATTAACATGAACAAATATCATCACAAAAGTAAAACAACAATTTGATATCAAATGTAAAATTTCACTGAGGAAAACACATGAAATACAGGCCCCCTAGTGGAACCTTTAAAACCTTTAAAAACCTTTATTTTGGTTGGAATCCTTTAATTTGGCTGAAAAACCTTTAATAACCTTTATTTTGATTAATAAACCTTTACTTTTGCAAGATCAGTTTGAACATAAGAAATAGACCATAAGTATAGTGGAGTAAGCTAATTTCGCCAAGAATGTAATTTCGCCAATTAAACATTCCTACCGTTTTTTCACTTGTGTGACATCACAGGCTCATTCTGAAAAAAGGATTTCCAAGGGCAAAAGAAAAGCTGTCTGTTAAGTTGTTTTAGCAGTAAGAAGATGCATATCTGAGAGGTAAAATAATGGTCACATATCTGCTTCAATGTTTTCCTGCCATTTTCACTAATTCTTTTTAACCCCAATCTTTAAGTTATGATCCTGATATGTTTTATTCATTGAATACATCGCTTCCTTCGTCTTCATTTGCGTTGACTACCTCACGATGGAGGTAAGAAAACTCAGTGATGTATTGGGGCCCCAAGTGGGGAAAATCATTGATTTTATCATAAGGGGGTTCTTATTAATGTTAAGACTCAGAAACAATGGTATGGCTAATAAGCAGCTGTACGGACCATATATCTAAAAATGATTTTTTGTTAAATTATATCAATCTTTCGCCTGCAATTGCTTGATGTATCCCTTAAGTACATAAAAGAAAGTTTTTATGTCTACTTTTTCATTTACTGTCTGTGTGGTAGCACCCCAATGAACCTAGGGGTTCAAATCAATCTGAAATTGGATTGAATATAGAAAAAAAACATGACTGACATATTTTTGATTACAATAAATTAATTAATAGAAGATTCACAATAATTTATATTCATTGAATATAAAAAAGGGTTTGTCTCATAACATCTATTGATTTTTTGTCTATCCAACCCTTTTTGAGGCCTCTTTTTTCAGGTCAACAAGAGTTGTCGAAATTAGATTACTATTTTCAAAATGGCGGAAAAACGGGTGCACAAACAAATCAAGTTTTTTGAAAATTAAAGAACATATTTTGATGGTCTAAGATAACACACATTATTATAAAAGGTTGAAATTATATGATAAAATCATTTTCTGGTCAGGTTGTATTTTGTTTTGCTATCCTCAGAGCCATATCTGCTTACGTTGGCGAAAACCGATTATCCCAGTATATGTTGACAAAAAAGTCTGTGAAAGCTTTAGTTTTTCAGAGAGCTGTATTCATCCTCAGACCTAACTCTTGCACCAGGGTGACTCTATAGTGGTCTGATGGTCAGTTTTCCTGAGACTTCAGATAAGGCAGCAATAAAAAAAAAGTGAGGTAGGGTAAATATAAATGCTTTCAGTTTTGTTTTTGTTTTACATCCATGCTGAACAGCAGAGGTCATGTCAGAATGACTACACTTTTCCTAGGCTGGCTTAACCCAAATTATTTCATATGTACAAATGTACTCAGTGCTAATCTTTCACCAGTAACTGACAACTAGTGAAAGAATGTGTCAGACATGGGAATAGAACCTGCAAAGCTCCTGAACATTAGGCTGGACGCACTACCAACTGCAATGATAGTCTGTAAAAGTTGGGCTAGGCTCATCCGTTGAACTCTAGGCTCAATTCATTTTGGTCTCAGATGAACAGGGTTAACTTGTGAAATGTGCTGATATTCAAATGTTAATGTCTTAGGTTGTCAAATCTGAACAGTGATATCTGCACACAAACGAGACTAATGCAGACATATGCATAGTTTTCTAAATCTTTATTTAAAAAGAGCATACAATATAAATGGGAGCAACATCCTCTGAAATTCTTCATTTACTGAAGGTAAAATTGCCCCTAAAAATAACCACAGATGGCCTCTCCTGCTTTCTTGGTTTTCAAAATTTTCCGGGGGAGGACCCCCGCAACCCCCCCTTCCAGACCAGGAAATGTGATTAATTTTTCAATCCAACACTGCACAATACAAGCATTAGGTTAAAAAGTAAGGTTTTCAACTCAGGGAGGGGAAAAACAGGGGGATTTGCTATTGATTTGTGATAAGATGGCTATATATTTGTTGCCTAAGGATTTCCTGTACCAGAAACATACCATCATCTATCATAGCAGGGATTTAAAAATCAGGGTCTGATTAAATCACTCGGATATTTGAACTTGATTTGCTCTTTATTTTTGGTTAGAATTTCAATGAAATAACCTTTATTTTGCCTAAAATAGCCTTTATAAAAAACCTTTAATTTCATGAGAGTCTGCTAGGGGGCCTGGAAATAGCACCAAAGGGATATAACTCTTTAAGCACCTAGCATACTCTTGCTGTCTCGCCTGGGGTCTCGCCTCTAAACTGACAATTTGTTACAGTTTACATATTCTTGAGAATTAAAGGCTTGATATTTCATGAGAATACTCTGCTAGCAGATGAAAACACATGAAATAGCACCAAAGGGATATAACTCTTGAAGCACCTAGCATACTCGTGCTGTCTCGCCTCTAAACTGACAATTTGTAACATCTTTCATATGCTTGAGAATAAAAGGCTTGATATTTCATGAGAATCCTTTGCTAGTAGATGATTGCCATAACATATCAAACCTTTTCAACAAGCCCTAATTTCATGCGCTAGCTCAATAGTGCATGATAAAAAATTTGATACCATAATTTACCAATAAGAATATAACAAATTTAATTATAATATAACAATTTGTAACAAACAGAACCCTTACCTTTATTTACCCAAACACACGGCCACCAATCCAGCTCCTTCATCGCATATACCAGATGGATTAAACTTTCTATTTCTTAATTTTGAAAGCAAAATTTTGAAATGGGCAATGCTATTCGATGAGACACTCATAAAACTTTCCGAGACTGATATCTTTTTTTAAGAGAATATTCTGCTTGTCAGTTTAAAATGGTTTGTTATGAAGAAAAGTGGCATTTTTTTTTTACTACAACACATTCTAGATTCAGTTTGTGTGCCAGGGCACAGTATTTAAGGTGTGTAGAAGGTAGACAAATGCCATAGAATAGCATTTTTGTATTTCTAAAATTTTGTATTGGTTAGAAAAAAAAACGATTTTGCTGAATTTAAGGTCCATCTCATTCATAGGAAACAGGTCCCCCTTCTTCATAACACATATTTGATTTTATGCGATGAAGGAGCTGGATTGGTGGCCGCGAAACAGATTTAACATAAACATAACTGTTAACAATGAGAATGAAGATCTTATTTTATCGAAACTGATTTAATACTTGACGCTTTGTCTGCTAGTGTCTTCTATCGTGTTAAGCTATATGCAAACAGTTTGAACCTAGATCAGGCCTGACAAACGTCTGGCATGATTTGGATCCAAACTGTTATCACTCTGTATTCCTTGAAGAATGGCCAGACAGGTATGGTGGAAAAGGGTTAGATTTGATCTCTACTGTACATGCGTGGATCCAGAAAGTTTTGTCAGAGGGGGTCCAACTTCGATAACGTTTTTTTTTTAGTTTATGAGGGAGGGAGTATCAAAATGCCAAAATAAGCAGGCCATCATCGGCCCACAGCACAACGCCATATAAATGGCGTTTTGCTGGCATGTCGAAGATGATCGAACATTGAATTCTGGCTTGGTATCTATGTGATTTTTCAGGGGATCCGGACCAGAATTAATAAGAAACCCTAAATTTTTGTGATTTTTTCAGGCAGGGTCTAGACCCCCCTCCTCCCCCCCCCCCCCCCCCCCCCCACTGGAGCCGCGCATGCTGTACACTCAAGTTTTTTCACAAGTTGATCCTAAGTGTCTGATTCCTGAGATGATAGGTTCAGAAGGCCTTGAACTGCTTCATCTACTGAGTCTCTACTCTGAAAAAAATTGAAAATACAAAACGATTGTCTAAATGTCTAAAACAGTCATACACCATATAAAATCTGAAATTTTAGAACAAGAAAACCTTTTAATTTGCTGAGGAGGCTTACAAAGCACATGAACTCAGCAGGCTGAACATTGTCAAGGATTTTCCTAGGCCTGATTTGGGGCCAAATATTGGCCCCTTCCCAATTCAAGAATGAGCCAAAATTTCCCAAAATGATGAATAACATTCCCAATTTCTTAGTTCTACATTTTGGTGAAAATTAAGTAATTTTAATGTCCTGTGATAATAGAATCTATTTCATTTGTGCTCCTGTATTATTTAATTTATCAAAAAAGTTGAGGTAAAGAGATAAAAAGCTCGGAAAGCCTCACATTTGATATCTTCCTCATCTCATTTAATAAAACATGAGCACTAGTTAGTTCCTCTCTTTCTTACCCATTCCTTTAGTTAAGAGTGTGTATCAAAAAATTATTTTTCTTATTTCTCAACCAAAACATATGTGCGGGTACTCAAAAGAACCGTCTCAATGAGACGGTTCTTTGAGCACCCAAAACATATGTTAAAATTGATGGGTAAGAAAATATTTACAATTGTACGCTGAAAATTTTTGTTTATCTAACCCTATGCTTACCTCAAGTCTTGGACTGGTCCAGTAGTTCTGTTGCACATGGTGATAATCTTGGTCACAACTGATGCTTGGTAAATGTTGGTTTGGGCTGAAATGCAAATTTATACTTTAAATAGCACAAAAAACATACTCTACCTGCTTAACCCTTTGTGTACTAATGGATTCTTCCTTCTGGTTTGATACAATAAACTTGGGATAGTCCATTGTACATATCTAGGGGTTTCAGGTTATAAATTTAAAAAAAAATATTGTGTTCTTTTGCATGAAGATCTTTATTACCTTTACAAACAGTGTAGACCCTGATGAAATGCAACATTGTGCTGCATTTCATCTTGGTCTTCACTGTTTGCTAAAGTACTCGTTTAGGGGTTTCCTCGTAACCAAATACAAAGGGTTTGCCTGCCAGTGTCATCTGCTGACAACCTTTACAGTTTGGATCCAGATTAGGCTGGCAAAATATCAGGCCTTATCTGGATCCAAACTGACATTATTATGGTATTCATGGGAGAATTTTTCATAAATTTTAATTTTGAAAAAATAAAAAATGCAGCCAAATGAGGGTCTTTTCTCAGAAATTATCTGTCATGACATGTTCAATACATTGTATACATAAAATATGTAACTCCTATAACTAACCATATTGGTCATTGTTTGTATGAAGAGAAATTTATTGAATACCAGAGAACTGGCAGAGGTTATAAAACTTATTTTGTGCTCAACTCAACTGAGCATGAAATTTATCATGCTTATAAACTTAATAAGCATGATAAATACAACATCTGAGCATCTGAAAGCACATCAGAGCATCTGAAAGCAAGAAAAGTCTTTTTTTTTGGCATTTTCGATTTTGTGAGCATTTGAAAGGGGGAGTTCCACCCTATATGGAATTTACATAGGGTTCTGCCCAAGCACAGAATTTTATAAAATTTTGTGGAGAGATTGTCTATTACATGTGTGTTCTATTTTTGAGATATTTACCCATTCATCTATTTCAATTGTTAAATTTAAATAGTTTTAAATTTTAAAATTAAAAAATGGACACCTTAATTAAAAGAGGCCCAAGGCGACACAATTTTTGAATTTTTCAACCTTATTTGTTCTCAACATGATGCCTAATAATATGCAATTATGTATGTAAGATACATGTATTTCAATGTATAAAATAAACAAGTCCACATCAAATTTTGTTTGAAGGTTGCCCTAAATTTAACATTTTGAAAATATTTTTAACAAATTAAATTGTCAATTTTGCCTAGTTGCTGTTCTTGTCAACCCATGAAATTTATATCAAATTTGTCCACACATGTGTTTGTTATAATTATAAAATCTCAAGAAAAAATAAAACCTTCTGAATTTCAATCTTAATGGTTAAAATTTTGCAGAATGTAAAAATCAAGATATATTGTAAACTTCCAGCAGTATGCTCAATTTACATAGAGTTTTGCTCTGCACAGGCATAGATCTTGATGATATTATGCACATTGACTGTTTGGCTTATAAGTATTTTGTTTTCAATCGCTTTTCATTGGTTGGTTACAACATTTGGTATTGTGTAGTATGTGATTATAGGGGTACCCCCCAAATCAGCCCAATTTGCATCTATCCGAAATCAGAATGTCTATAAATGATAGTTATTAGAATAATCTGTGAGTTCTAGCTTATGTGTGCGGTACACACATAACCATATCTTTCACATAAATTGTTTAAAATAATGTTTCTTTTAGAATATTTACACAAAATCAGCTGTACAAATTATATCAAGGTTTTAATTATGGTGTGTTACAGTTCGTGTCAACCTTTCCCATCTATATATAATTTGACTATATGTATAAGGATAATATTCACAAGATTTGAAGCCAAGAAATATATTTTGTTTGAATGGTGAATCAGACTTTTGTTAAATGAATAAATATTTTTGAATTCATCATAAATATTTATGCCCAGTTTTACAGAATTGTTTAGTATGTCAGCATTATGATTATGAGGTGAATGGAGAATAAAACTCCTTATTCTATAACCACGATTGAAATAACAGCACAAAGACTGTTTCACCTCGTCTAATGCCAGTTGCTCAGTATGTATACATTCAAAAATTCGCAAAGTGTTTCTTAATATTTGAAAATCCATTTATAATCTTAAAAAGTATCATTTTTATTTTCATCAATTCCATTTCTATTTATTGGAGCAGTTTTAAAGTTTTTGTTGGAATATTAATGATTTTAAATGGGGTTTATGGTAAGTATTTTTTGATACGCTTTTAATGCAGGAGAAATAACCACAATGCAAATCAAATAAGATTCTGTAAACCATTCATTAAAATGTACACATTGAGTGACTAAGGGACTGCAAAATAAGGATACTATTTAAATAATGTGGGAAAACGGATCATTCCATATTAGAAATAAACTATAAAGTTTTCAAACTTAAGACTCAGTTTCACTCAGTCTCTGCATGACACTAAATGGAAAGTGCTGCAGCTCTCATGCCTCCTAGCACTGGCTTAAATTATCTTCTACTTTCTGCTGAAACTAAATATTCCAGAAAAAAACAGAATATGAAAATACAACACTTTATCAATGTACGGGGGGTGGGGGAGTTTAATCCAATACAAAAACAGCTGGCGTGAAATCCAAGTTCTCTGAAAAACGAACCTACCAAAATAGTGAGAACATACACAATTTCTTAAACACTTGACCTGGTTTCACTTAGTTTATGAGAGTTAATGAGAAGTATGCACATAGTCCTGAACCAATTTACCCTCAATATTTGATTCAGAAGGACATAAGATAGAGGCAATTTTAGGTGCAACAGGAACATAGAATGTAGATGGAGACGATGAATTACCTAGCATGAATCCTAATCTGTTTGAATTTTTTCAATGGCTGAAAGACATTAAGAGCATAAACACCTGTTGGCTTGAGTCCAAAAATAATTTGGAAACCAGTGGAAGATCAATTCACAAATGATACCTGCTGGACATCTACCAGTACAACTAAGTTCTATACCAAGTGCTACTTATCAAGTGCTGCTTACAAAAATGCCAGTTTTATGCTATTTTATTAGCTAAAACTTCTGACACCACTGACTTAACTCATTTCATGCAAATTATAACACTTTTACCGGTGTCCAAATTTTATGAATATTTACATGCATAAAGAGTATGTATTTGACCTACTTTTCTGAAAATATTATGGGTTGACAAAATCTGGAACATGGTAAATATTAGGACAGAATCCCCTATAGACACTAACTTAAGTGTTCAATATGGGGATAATTCAAGTTTTGATGGGTCAGAAAAAAATATCTAGATGTATTCATATACATTAATGGTAGTAAGGTATACCCTGGGAAGTCTTCTTTCATATTCCATTCAAAGAATGTACCAGTCAATAATGTCCCCTCATCCAAGCTTTAGTGTAGGATGAAGGGGCATTATTGGAGTAACGCCTGAGGCGTAGCATGTATTAATTAAGCAATCCGTTCCGGTTTGTTCGGTTCGCGCCTAATTCAAAGAATCAAGTACACCCAATATAATCACGTGATAACTGTCAACACAGAAGCCATTTGCCACGTTTATTCATATTTCAAAGCTGGTTTTGTTGCATGCACTCATTAGAGGAGGGTTAACAAAATAAATGTAACCAAATTTACAATACTGGGAGGGTGCATACATGCTACGCCTCAGGCGTTACTCCAATAATGCCCCTTCATCCTACACTAAAGCTTGGATGAGGGGACATTATTTTCGTACCGCCTATCGGCTTCGCATGTATTAATTTAGCAGCTTCAAAGGCAACAAAAACATTCTAAGCCAAAATAAGGCAATACCTCTCATTTATGCCCTCCAAATACTGCATTCACATAAGACAACTGATCATTTTTAACAGATTGTCTGCAATAAAACTTTCTAAAGTTTTTATCAGAAGACCAGTCTGCGGTTTTTAAAATCTTCTGTAAACTACAACCTCCTGAAAACGCTGCCGAAGCAGAAGCTCCCCTATACGAATGCGCCTTAAACACTTTAGTATCAATACCAGAGAGATCAAGTATCGTCTTAAGCCAGCGTGCAACAGTACTAGATGTGACAGCCTTAAATGTAACATAACTAATGAATACTTGTCTGGATAGTCTAACCTTCTCAGTTCTATCAATATAATATAATAACGTGTGCATAGCACATAAACTTTCCTCGCTGTAATGTTCCACTTTTAGTGAATAACCATGTCCCACACGTGTAGTTTTTAATATATGGGGGAAACAAAAATCTACTTGATTTACCCCTTTAATCATATAATCTAAATCCATAGACACTAGAGTTTGTGCTCGTGGAGCCACAGCAAGAGCTATCAAAGAAATAACCTTTAAAGTCAATAATTTCAAAGACAATTTCCTTAACGGAAAAAGAGACCTAAGAAATTTCAGCACACATGTAACATCCCATGTAAAAAGGTATTTTGGACTTGGCTTCCTACAAAAATAAACCCCTTTCATAAATCTAACTATGAGAGGACAGTTCTGAGTCCATGAATTACCAAAAAATGGCAGAGTAACTAACAACATAGCTTTATGCGAGTTTATAACTGAGTAAGATTTGTTTAAATGAACTAGATAATTTAAAAACTGTAAGACTACAACCTCAGTCGTGTGAAGGGGATCCATAAACCTGAAACCATTCCAAGCCATCCACATCTTCCAGGCTGACTGGTACTGCTTCCTGGTCCCTGGACTCCATGAGTTGAGAATGAACTTCGAAGCTGATTCCGGAATTCCTCGATGATACAGGGTCTGCCGGATATAGTCACAGCGATCAACCTCATCTGTTGACTCAAAGGATGACTTCCTCTGCTGTGTGCCATCTGCAACAAGTCTTTGTGTCTTGGTAACCTGACCGGTAAAGAACACATATTACTAAGTAATAGTGGAAACCAAGACTGAGCTTTCCAAAAAGGAAAGACCAAAATAGCTTTCTCCACACTATCTTCATTTATCTTATTAATTATTTTTCCCACCAAAGAAATAGGAGGAAAAATATATGGATGGAAATTATGCCATGATATAGTAAAGGCATTACAGTGCATCGCACCAGGCTCTGGATACCAGGAAACAAAACTAGCCATTTGTTTGTTTAACCTGGAGGCAAATAAATCAATGTCTGGGACAAAAAATTGCTTGCATAGTCTGTCAAAAATTTCCCTTTTTAACATGAATTCAGAATGATCTGTAAAACTCCTTGAATAGAAATCCGCTGTGTTCAGGGATCCAGCGATAAAAACAGCAGATAGGACAATACGTCTTTTTAAACACCAATCCCAGATATCATATGCTAACCTATCCATAGACTTGGATGTCATACCTCCAAGGTCTGTAATATATTTGATTGAAATAACATTATCTGATTGGATCTCAATATGCACATCTCTTTTATTACTATATAAAGATTGTAATGCATAAAAAATTGCTAACATTTCAAGAATATGGATAGGATTACACGATTCCTCAGCATTCCATCTACCATTAGCATGTAAATTTGTATCCAGATCAATTGAACCCCAGCCTTCAAGACTGGCATCTGTTCTACAATGTATTTCAGCTGCTTTATGTCTGATCACCTTTCCATTTTTTAATCTTACATTATCAATCCACCAATTTAACTCCTCTATGCTTGTCTTAGACAAAATAACCTCATTATCAAAATTGTTCTCAACTCCTAAACCTGCCAATTTATTTCTTTCCAAACCTCTATAGTGTAATGGTGCCTCAAACACTGCATAAAATGCATTAATAATCAACCCTATAAAGGATGCTAAGACTCTAACAATCACTACACCTTTTTTAAGCAATGCTATTGCTTTTGTTAAAATCTTTTGAATTTTTTCCTCTGTAAGATACACTTTAAATTCTACTGAATCTATAATGAACCCAAAAAACACAATTCTCTGTGCTGGTACCAAAGAAGATTTAGTAAAATTGATAGTAAAACCAAAAGAGTCTAAGGATTTTACCATGAAATTTGTATTTCCCTGACAAACAGCCCTATCTTGATCCATGTTCAAAGAGTCATCTATGTAATAAGAACACCTAATATTTTGCTGTCTGAACCAGGCATAAACAGGTTTTAAAACCTTAGTAAACAAAAAAGGTGCCGATTTCAAACCAAAACAAACGCAAACAAATTTGTACATTCTACCATTCCAAAAGAACTTTAAAAATTTTTGGTCTTCTGAGTGGACTGAGATTGAAAAATATGCGTCAGTCAAGTCTATCGATGTTAGAAAATCATTCCTCTGTAACAAATCTAGAACAACTTTAAAAGTTTCCTGCTTGAAATGATCATAATGAACAAATTTGTTCAGATGTCTTAAATTAATAACAGGTCTATATTTTCCATTAGGCTTTGGTACAATAAACAAATTTGAAATAAACTCTCCTGGTTCTGAGACAGATGGCACTATAGCACCCTTTTTAAGTAACTCTTGAACCTCATTATCAACTATTAGCCATTCTTCCTGACTAAAATCAATTTCCCTAGGAACACGTTCCTGATAAGGCTGTTCATCAAAGTTAATTCGATACCCAGAAATGGTCTGGAGTATCCAAGGATCCTGAGTTATTTTTAACCAATTATTCATTTTATACTTGACCTTGCCAACAGAACTTACCTTATCTAGTTCTGCTGCCCGTTTGGGGAAGTGACCATAGCAGAAACTCTTTTCATCCCCCTTGGTCGTGACATTGGTCTATACTGACCCCTCTGTGGGTATGGTTGGTACCTGCTCTGAGAAGGTCCATTATATCCTCCAGTCCCACCATAACCAGAGTAGCTGAGATTACCAAAGCCTCTTCGTGGATATCTACCCATCCTACCTCTAAAATTGCTATTCATTCTAAATGAGGCCTGATCTTTTCCAAGAGACACCGTGGAATCACAATTCTTTACGTCTCTAGCAATATCGTCCCCAAATAACTGGGTAGTAATTGGGGTAGAAATGTTACACAGACTGTGATACTTCTTTTTTAAATTTGGTCTTATCATATACCGTCTCCTAGCTGACAAATTGTATTGTACTTGTCCAAGCAAAATAAGAGAGTCAGACAAAAGATCTTTAGCTTGTTTGTTGGAACTAATTTGAGGAGTGAGAATTTCAGCTAGCTTAATGATTGGGGTAATCCCTGTGGCGACCAAATTTTGAATATCAACGATACCCCTATCCTGACTCTGGGCTCTTCTGTCTAAATCCTTCCATATCTCTGAATTGACAGATGGAGGACAAGCCTGATCGCAATTTTGTGGAATTTTATATTTAGATAATAAAGTTTCAGTGTCACACTGAGATGTACATGACATATTAATGAGTCTAGCTAAAGAATCCGATACAGGCTTGCCCTTCTCTGGAGCCTTAAGTCTGGGAGGTTCCCAATCACAAGCCTCCACTTCCACTGTATCAAACAATGCTTCACTAAAATTCTGATTTAAATTAGACGAAGGATTCTCCTCCGGCTCCAGGACTACATCTTCATTATCTACCTCCACTCTAAGACTTGGCAGATTCTCCAGTGACTGACCAAACACAGACTCAATATCATTTTCATCAGCATACTGCGTATGCTGGGGAGTCACGCCCAGAACTTCTCTCAATTTATCAATGTCAGCTTGAGAAAGCTTCGAAATATCAAAAGCACTAGCTACGCTAGCACTGGACTGAGTTTTGCTTCCAGCAGCGCTGGTGGAGGCCTGAGCATTTTCTTTATTCAGTGTAGATTTGGTTTTCTTGGGTTTACTTTTCGGTTTTTTAGAGACGACCTTTTTCTTCTTTTTACCCAGACTCAGGGGGCGAATGCCTTCGTCCCTCTCAGAGGACAGAACGGGACTAAAACCCGAAAATTCCCCATTCTCATCGCTAAGCTGATGAATGGACAGGACGTCGTCCTGTTCCGAGCCCATTTCAATTCAAATTATATTAATATCATATAATGACACACACTAGAACTATGTTCTAGCAAGGGCAAACTAAACAAGTCACCAAAATCGAATGACTTAGTCAACTTACCGAACCGAGTGAAGAGAGAGAGATGCTTCTCCCTCAACGCCAGAACGAAATATGAATAAACATGGCAAATGGCTTCTGTGTTGACAGTTATCACGTGATTATATTGGGTGTACTTGATTCTTTGAATTAGGCGCGAACCGAACAAACCGGAACGGATTGCTAAATTAATACATGCGAAGCCGATAGGCGGTACGAAAATAATGTTAATGATTTGAGACTGATATTTAATAGGTAATATATTAGTACAAAGAAGGTGTATATCAAGGTGCCCTCCTGTGGCCGAATGAAATAATTTCATTTTTGTAGTTGTTATAACGTAGGTATTCAACATACAAAATATTATTGAAATCCATGCGTGGGCAGATTTGGAACTCCCCCTTTCATGCTCAGTTGAGTTGAACAGGAAAAAAGTTTTATAACGAGGTCTGGTTGACAGCTCAATCTTGTTGCCAAATATTCCACTTATCTTGGATAAAATTCTTATCAGCTTTAAAGGAAAATGCTAAAAATCTAAATTACTAAATATTTTTAGGGATCACTGGTTACAAATTGCCATGACATCATATTTTTGTCCCTCATAACAGCTTTAGTGAGCAAACAGTGCAGACCCTGATTCTGTGTCATCTTCATCTGGGTCTACAATGTTGTCAATGTCTTCTCGAAGATGAAATGGACAAAGATGAAACGGGCCTCAATGTGAGAAAACTTGTCTTAGGAAGGTTGAGAACAACACAGGTGAGACCAGCCTGCGAATCCCCGCAGTCTGATCAGCGCCTTTGTTTTTCATTTTTGGAAAGTTTCACATCCAAACTTGCTGCAAGCGAAATTTCAACTTTCTAGCTAGTCTCTGTAGCTGAGCAGGCTGGTTTGAATCTCACTTTGTCGGAAATCCCGAAGACAGGTTTTCTCGCGTCGTGGCCCAAATGAATGTTGTTTTCTAAATGGAGAGCTTACCTATTTCCCAGGACATCCAGGCTTTCACCATAGTAACAATAGTTAATAGGGTTAGTGTTTCCATGGTAAACAGAGGTCAATGTTGGAGCCTGGTGAGCATGACCTGGTGCAGTGTCTGCCCAGTTTGGATAAGAGTACTTGTCTTGCCAGCTATAACCTGCGGTGTGTTGTAAGTTCTCTGCCCTCCCTAGCTCGCCGGGTAGCTGCTGCTTGTCCTTCACAGTAGCAAAGTAACTGGGTGACCAAAGGTTGGAGGACATGGAAACTGGAACAACTATAAAAAAAACGCAAATGTTATTTATATTAAAAATGTCTAAAACAATAGAAAGCATTAAGAATACCTGCCTAATGGCATCAGGTTGCCTACAAAACAATTTCAGAAACCTAAAGATCTAAACGATTGAAACCCAAAAATATAATTGAAAAAAATTATATAGTATAGATCTGTTGTTGCTAGTTTTCAACATTGTTTCAGTCATCTTGATAGTCAGTTTACTTTGTACACTATTCATCGGCAGGCTGCTCTTGAGGTGTTTACAGCAGTACTTAACCCTTTGTATACTAATGGGTTCTTCCTACTGGTTTGATACAATAAACCTGGGATGGTCCAGGGTGTCAGGTTATAATATTTTGAAAATATTGTATTCTTTTATCTGAAGATCTTTTAGTGTAGACTCTGATGAAATACCGCATTATGGGGCTTTTCATCTGGGTCTACACTGTTTGTAAAAGTACCTGTTTAGGTTTCCCCGTATACATCAAAGGATTCATGTATGATGTGTTTTTTATATCATTTGATTCATTAAATGAAAGGTGTACAGATGAGTGAAATCCATATGGAGCAGTCTGAGCTGGGTACATACTGTTTGCATGCAAGTTAAATTTGATGTTAAAAGAAAATCTCTGCATACGCAAACATTTTCAGCTGCAGTTTAAGTTGCTGAATTATATTTTGTTTTGGACATTTTTTAGATAGGTATACTTCTACCACGACCTCTAAGTAATGACCCTCAATTTAATCAATGCATTTACCGTACGTACGTTACATTCATGCCTCAAAGCGTTTTGTGGATGTATAGTTGCAGCACTCCTTTTATAACGATGACATCACCGACTAAATGGAAAGAAGTGTGAATCCTGATCAGGTTGCTTTGTCACCATTTTGAAGAAAGGATTTATACCCATGTTGGTAAAGAGCATTGGCCAAAAATAGAAGTGGTGCCTTAACGTACCTTGGGAGGCGTTCTGTGGATAATTCTCTCTGGGATGAAACTCTGCTGGATTGCTTCCAGTTTCTGCCTCATCTGTAATGAAAGTGAAGCATACCATCTTCAACCTAATAAGCACACATGCTCTTTACCTTTCATCACTAATGGATTCTTCCTTCTGGTTTGATACAATAAACTTGGGACAGTCATAAAATGTATCGAGGGGCCACATTATATTATTTCAAGATAAAATAGAATTTTATTGTATTAATTTTGTCTTGGAAAACCATTTAGACTCTGATGAAATGCTGCATGAATTATGCTGCATTTCAGCTGGGTCTTCACTGCTTGCCAAAGTAAATTTATGGGTCACTTCAAGTCCAGTGGATGCAATTTCATCATAAACTGTATAGTGGGGATGGCAAAAAGTCTTGATCCTAATCAGCTGCTTTATCAGAAGCCAGCCGATCTGGGTCTACACCATTTTCAAATATGGTATTAAAGTTATCTGCTCAGTGAATATGGTAAATTGAGGATGATCAAAATAGTGAAAAACAAAATATTTTTGAACATGAGTTTTTGCCTATTTTAAAAATGTGTAAATATAATCTGTAGTTGGACGCATTCTGATTAGCTTTGATGCTTTATGTCTAAGTCAACAATTTTTTCAATTATGACAGGACAATTTCCTCACTGTCTTCCTGGGTTGAAACAGTATTTAAAGCAGACTTGCTCAAGGACACAACACATTCTACCATTTTCAATAATAAGAGGGGAAAGAATTAAAATTTCTTCGTTGTAAAATGATTTTGTCTTCAATATTATTTGTTTAACTCTTTGCATGCTGCATTATGAAATATCATACCTTATTTTTTTGAAAAATTTGGAAAGATTTTGCAAAATTTGTCGTCTGCTGCAGTCGTGATTGGCACTTTAAGGGTTAACTTTTTTAAAGACTTTCATGAATACCATCACAGTGTCAAACAGTTTGAATCCAAACCAGGCTGATCTGGTTACAAACTATTTTCAAATAATTTGATGATTCTTGTCTAGATCCACTACCGTATTTTCAGCAGACAATAAGATAGTGGATCCAGACAAGACTCATCATTTTGTTGGGCCTGGTCAAGGTCCAAACTATTATCAAAGGTTATTTACAGGAGATAAAAGCACACACTAGCTGCAGAGAGTTAACAAAAGATCATCAACATACCTGCAATTTTGGGAGACTGTAAAGCCATCTGGTTGGTGGCAGAATGGTGTAGATGTCTGTAAACTTGAGTAGATGAAAAATCAACAGCCCCACTCTTACAATGACTAGTCTTACTGTTGTCTTGCTTGTAACCCGATTTTGAGTGGAACCATTCCAAAGAAAAATTCTTAATACTTTCATTCCAGGCTGTCCTAAACCTCTCTGATAGCTTTGGTCTCTTGTGTGCAGCCTTCCTTCTCGATGGCTGAAGTAATGATGAAGTTCTGTTATATTTACATGCAGGATCATATTCAATTCTATTACAAAGCTCAGATATGGCTGTGAGGCTTTCAAAACTATTGTAACTTTTATCACAACAGCGATTAGATTCAGTACATGACTGACCAGTAGCTGTAGTAAATTGTCTACCAGCATTTTGGTGAAACTGATTTGAGCATTTATTATTAGCTTGTTTATCTTGTCCTGATGTCAGTTTTTGTCTCAGCAATGACTTTATATATTCTGCAGAATATTCCCTAGATTGACTATTTGTGTCCAATATACTACTTTTTTCAAATGCACTATCATTAAGGTCTTTGTCAACAGCTTTAGTAAATCTATCAGTTTTGGTTGTATCAACATTTTTAGTAAATCTATTCGTTTTGGTTGTACTAATAGTCTTAGTAAATCTATCTATTTTTGCTGTATCAGTATTTTTTGTTAATCTATCTGTTTTGGTTAAGTCCAAAATTTCAGTTGATCTGCCTGTTTTAATTCTGTCAAAATATTTATTAATTTTAAATTTAAAGTCATCTATTTGGGTTTTGTCAGTGCTTTTTGTAAGGCTTCCATCTTTGGCTGTCTCAAAATTTTCAGTTAATCTAACACTGTTGGTTCTGTCAGCATTTTTAGTACATTTACCGATTTTGGTTCTAGATGTCACACTAGTACATGTACATGCATTTGTTGGCTTTGATCTTACAAATGAATGGTTGCCCGTAAATTTATGATCAGCATCAGATTGTCCTTGCTTTTCACTTAATGATCCCAGTCTTCTAAGCTTTCTGTCAACCTCTTCTTTTAAAACATTACCTGATCTTTTAAGGGTTTCTTTAACTGCAATTTTTTTATCGCGTCTTTTAGCCAGCTCTGTTAGATCTCCTTTATCTGCTTTTTCAGTTCCATTCATGTGAACATGATTGCCATTCTCAGTTCCCTTCATGTGAACAAGATTGTCATTCTCAGTTGCCTTCATGTAAACATGATTGTCATTGTCAGTTCCCTTCATGTGAACAAGATTGTCATTCTCAGTTGCCTTCATGTGAACATGATTGTCATGTGCCATGTCTCCTTGACTCTGAGCAGGAACCAATACAGTTTCTGCATTTATTGCTTGATCAAATAAGTAAAGGTTTGTATTTTCATCATTTTCATCATTTCTAGCTATGGAAACATTCTGAGCATTGTTTTGGAATTCTAATATATTTGCACCAGATTTTGTAATTATTGTTTCATTTCCTTTGCTTTGAACAGAACTGTCTGACAGATTTATACATGCACATGTAACATCATCTGTATTTCTAACATGGGATAACGGTATTTTAGAAACAGTTTCAGGATTAAATGTATCAGATTCTGGATTTAGATCTTCATTTTCTTTGTTTTGAACAGACACATCTAACCCATCTGCACTCATAGCAGTGTACAAATTGTGAGCTACAACAACTGGTGTTTGAGAAACTATTTCTGGATCATTAGCATCTGGCTTTGTACTTATAGGTTCAATTTCTTCGCCTTTAACAGATTCGTTTGTGCTTGTAACAGTGTGATTATTGTTAAGTTGAATGACTGGTATATTAGAAACAGTTTGCACACGAGTACCGGGATCATCAAAAACTTCTAAATTAAGTCCAACATGATCCATAGTATATTCATAAGTCTCAACCACTGACTTTCCAGCTGCCTCATGATCCTTACTGTCAACATCAACTTCATATACTTTCCATTCATTTATATCGGAATCAGTCTGTGGTTTAGGTGTATGTATCAGCTGTTTGGGTGGTTGTTCCTGAATTTTTATAACCTTGTTTCGTTGTTTCTTATGTCTTCTGGCGTTGGCAAACCAGGTTTTAACCTGAAAAAGTGGACAAGGAAGAAAAAAACATTAATTCGTTTATAAAAGTTTTTTCATGCCTGATCATCATCCTGCTCATAAATTTTAACCCTTGAAGCGCCAAGAAAAAAAAATGTATCTCAAAATGTTGTCTGCTGAAGTCGTCTGCTGCAAATTATTGCCTTTGATAACCGACAAAGGGGTACTGACATCTGTGCCCACGCATGGATATTCTTTAAACTTTGCATATTAATGACTCATTATATACAAACTATGAAAATGTATTTATCGAATTAGACAGTTAGGAATAAGGCTTAGAAAGCCACTCTGATGTACTCCACCTTTGAGGTGGTACCTGTCTCTAAATTTCCATGTCCTAAATCTATAGTTTTGTTTATTTCTATAATTTGTCATCTTGATTGAATCCAAAATACCTTAGGCATTATATTGATACCAGGAAACCATTTGGATAAATTATGGTTTACGTTTTCTGAAGAAGTGATTATAAAATTTCAATATTTTTTCTCAAAATTTTATAAAACATTCAGCATTCAATTCCAAAGATAGATATGTTCTAGTCTTTGTCAAGATATCATATTATCACAAAAACATGCCATATATATCCTACTGATCTGAGCCAAATTTCATGAAAATCCAAAACCGATAACTTTGTTTTTAAATCTACTTCCACTTTTCTTAAAGAAAGACATGTTTAGACAATTTCAAATGATTCAATGGCCGGAAATGCCGTAGGTCATGGCCCCATGTTGTGGCACTATGGGGCCAAGACAATGTTATCACTTCCTCAAGTCCTGCATTATATTGTTTAAGAAACAATATTCTATCGATAAACACGTGAAAACAAGAAGACCAAATATTTCCTTTACATCCCAACTGAACTAGAATAACCACATTTGGGTGTCGTGACCAGGATTAAGTGTCTTATTAAAGGTATCATAGAACAGTGTTCTAAATGAATAAGTGAGGTCCAGAAACGAAACTGTATGCCTGGAATATACAGCCAACTAAAGTATAAATGTTGCTATTTGATGGAAATCAGCATCAGTTTTACAAAACAGAATGAACAGAGAAGATTTAAGCATTAAATTAGCAATACTTTTGAAGCCAAGAGTTCTCTGTGACCAAAATGGTAAATTTTAACCAATAGGTTTGACAGGGGGTTATTCTTGTGAACCAGGTTTATTAATGAGGCTTACAATTATAAAACCATAGATATAAGGTTCTTCTCCTGTATGAACTGACTTGTCATAAGGTTTCTCTCCTGTATGAATTAAAATACTTAATAATGTTACATATTAAGTGTAACATTGGTTAGATGTAGTTTTAACGTTAGAAACTAGATGTGGTAAGTCCGGTGTAACCATATTGTATCGTTTTGGGTAATATTATTGTGTACGAACTTCATTAAATAAGAATCATGGCAATTAATATCAAAGAATATTGTTTTTTTCTTTTTCCAATCCATAATAGGGAAAACACTGAACATATCTACTTCTACCAATAAACATACTAGCATGGTGATTCAAACTAAGCAAGTATTCAAGTATGTTTACACTGAAACATAACTATTGTATTTTTTACATTTCGATGAATTAGGGCCATGTGTTTACATCAAGTTGAAAAAATATGTTACCAGTCCTTGAATTTCATGAAATTTGATCTACATATTCTTAGCATATATGGATAGTTTATATGTTGAAATGGTATCTTGACAAAGACCGCAACGTGTAAAATTTTAATTCTAAATTTGACTGAACACAAAATAAAAAGTTGAAAATTTGGGTACCATGTCATAAAAATGAATGCCCACCGGCTATCCTAATACATACACAGCCATTTATAGTATCAACGAACTTATTAATGATATAGTGATTTAAGGCCAAAAGAAAAATATGTCTTGTTTCCAGTTACATGTCCAAAATTTTTAGGGTCGGTAGGTAGGCAAACTTTTTATGCCCCCGCCATTTGTAATGGGGGGCATATAGCATCACCCTTGTCCGGAGTCCGTACATACGTACGTACATACATACGTACGTCCTGTCCCGTACGTACGAAAAATGGTTTCCGGGCGATATCTTTTGAATACATTGGTGTATTGGATTCATATTTCATACACAGGTAAATAATCATAAAATACAGGTCAAGTTCGATTACGGATAAAATCCACCAATTTTTATTAGAGTTATGCCCCCTGATTTCCGAATGAAAAATGGTTTCCGGGCGATATCTTTTGAATACATTGGTGTATTGGATTCATATTTCATACACAGGTATTTATTCATAAAATACAGGTCAAGTTTGATTACGGATAAAATTCACCAATTATTATCACAGTTATGGCCCTTGATTTCCGAATGAAAAACGGTTTCCGGGCCATATCTTTTAATATATACATTGGTGTATTGGATTCAAGTTTCATACACAGGTATATAATCATAAAATACAAGTCAAGTTCAATTTCGGATAAAATCCACTGATTATTATCAGAGTTATGGCCCATTGTTAATGACAATGCTCTATTTATGCGAATTTGGCAATAGCGGGGGCATCCGTGTCCCATGGACACATTTCTAGCCTTTTATAAAAACTTTTTTGTATGGAAAAAGTATGAAAATCCTTAAAAACAGTCTAAAAATAGACTTTAATATCCCAAAAGTCTTCAAAAAAAAAGTTTGAGTAGGCCCCAAAATATTAGGGTCGGTAGGGTAACCGAAAACAAGACATTTTCTATTTTTGGCCTAATCAAATATTTCTGGGCCCGTAAGATGATATGTCAATTACTTTAGAAATGATTATAACTGGGTACCCTAAGGTATTGTAATGATATCATACATGACGTCATGAATTATCAATGGAATTGCATAAAAACTCAAATGCACCATAAATATAAAAGTCATACCCTAGACAATTAATAAACATAATATTATCAAATTCCAAGCGTGTAAAAGGTATTGTATATGAATGGAAGACCCCATACCATGAAGGAGCCCCTTAAGTATAGAAGCAAACAGCATGGCCCCAGAACAGACCTGGGTCCTGATCTGGGTCCACCCTGTTTACCATAGAGGCTTCTTAAACATTTCAGCAGACGAGAAAAGCAGACAACTTTTGTTGGGATTGGCGCATTAAAGGTTAAAATGCCTACAATTCTTAGCATTTTGAAATTTTATTCACATGATATATACAACATATGAGAATTTTAAAGGAAGAAAAATCTTTATTTATCAGCATTTAACTTTTTATATCAATATAAGCAGTTGAAATTTCGTGCTTAATTGAGTTGAGCATGAAAAATTATAAAATTTTAAGGCCAGACCCAAAGGTTATAAAAACTTTTCATGCTTAATGCCATTGAGCATGAAATTTATCATGCTCATAAATGTCAAAATGCCAACAATTGTTGACATTTTTATTAACAGCATATATACAACATATGAGAATTTTAAAGCAAGACAAATCTTTAATTTCAGCATTTTAATTTTTATAAGCAGTTAAAATTTCATGCTCAGTTTATAGTGTAGGCCGCTGTGTCGAAATTTGGGCTCCCGTGGGAATTTTGGGGTAAAAGTGATTAATGTCAATTTTCAACTAGAGAAATATATGCAGTTTAAGGAAAACGATGTTTCCAATTTTTTCTTGCAGTATTAACGTCACAGTGACGTCACAAAATGACGTACCGTATTTTCACATAAATTAAACAGTTTATATCTGCTAGTGCTGTATACACCTAAATTAATTGCATTGTAATGTTGTTTATTGCGTTGAAGTGGTTGAAAACGTCGATAGGAGGACCAAAATGAAAATTGATTCAACATGGACTTCAATTTTACGTCAAAGTGACGTCAATTTGATGTCAGTATGCAGCAAAAAATATTGTTTACAGAAATATAATTCTGGAAAGATTGTGTGTGTTTTGCGATTAAAATCAAATGTTAGCATAAATGTATGTTTCTAGCTTAGCTTTTTGAAATATGTTAGCTCTCTGACGGTTGGGTGTTTGGCTGTTACAGCATGTTAACTACGTTACCCCTCAATTGTTTAGAACACAAATAATGTAAATAAGGTTGTTAATGTAGTACCGGTATAATCAAATTGGCCCAACATTCATTTTTGTAGGAGAACATTTCATTTCCTGCAAATATTTATGTTTAAGTTATGAGGGCCCATTGTAACGTCAATTATGTTACATTTAAACTACCCCTCCTCCTGTTAAACCATTGAAATGTTGTAAAATAGTTTATTTAATAAGCTTCTCATTTAACATTCATGTTTTAACTTTATGTTCCAAAAAACAATTAATGGGCCATTTTTTAACTGCAAGCAGCTTGTTTTTATAAAAAAAACTTTAAGAGTTATATGCTGTTTAATATGATACCACCCAAAAGCACGTTAAATAAGGTAAGAATATTTTCATTCTAAAATTGTATGTAATGCTGTATGAAAACCTTTATACACCATGTATGAGCATTATATTGAAATTCAATAGTAAAATGCTGTAACCAACATCGTTTCTGGTGTTAATTATCTTTTTGTTATTTGTGTGCCAATATGTAACGTATATTACAGCTTTCAAGACTGTATATGGCTTGCTTAATTCCTTATATTATACGTTATATGGTATTTGATATCATTTAAAAAAGCAAGTAAGTATAAATAGGAAATACTTCAATCACACATTGCAGACCAACACATGGTACCGTGAGGAAGAGCGACAGAACACTAGCAGCCACAAGACATCAGGAACACAATTAAAGTAAAGCGACCAACTCTCTTTTCCCCATAAAGGTGATTGCAACACTAGAAGGACACAAAATACTGAATAACAAAACAAGGACCAAACACAAAACCCCCACAAACAATGGGAGCAACAATAAGCAATGGATCAACAGCAACAAAACCACCGGACTAGAATGGACAGCTGCCTGAGTCACTGCAGCGGGAGGGGGGGGGGGGGGAGGGAAGGAGGGGCTTAAATGCATTTTACTGGTACCAAATCTTAGTCCTAGATTATGTTGTTGTTAAAGCAGAACAATTGTTTGGTTCGCATGGAAAATGAATTGTTTTGTTATAGATATCCAGGTTCCTGTTTGTCTGAAAAAGTATCAATTTACCCGTGCAACATTTACAAAATATTATATCTTTTAACTTTTGGTATCTTCAAAAAACGATTTGCCCAAAATTATAGATTTTAAAACTCATAAGCAAATAAAATGATAGCTCTCAAGACCAGTACTTAGAAGTATACATTCCTATTTTCTGTCAAATTTGTTAAAATAACATATAAAGTTGTATAAAGTATATCATAAGGCCCTATGTTTATCAAAAATGTTGTCAAAGATGATATATAATTGAGCCTGAAAAGCGAATATATCATGGTGAGTTTAGAGATTTGTTTTGTAGTATTTATCTGGAGAAATCTAAGTTAAATTGAAATAATTATAATCAGTAAAATCAATCACTCTAAGTAACTGTTTACAGTTGTTCAAATTACGGGTACACCTAATCAGTTATGTTGCATGATACAGGCTAGATTCCACGTATCCATGTTTATTTAGGTTCAATTACCATATAATAGTAACCCATCTAATTACTAAATGTTTTCAGGGAGGTATGCATTATAACTGCCTGTAATCAGTAATTGTTTAAAGAGACTGTCACCAAATCAATTTGTATCCTGGCATCTAGTTGCATATGCAGATAGTGAGGCATTACTGAAGCTTTTGAATTAATTCAAGTTTATATTCAACATAGTTTTTGTTGTTTAATTAACGAAACTGTCAATAACATCAACTTAGTACTTCTGGTCACTAGCACAAGTAATAATGGGAAAATAGTGGTGAGTTTTACTCTAAGGCAATGATCACATTAGATATGACCATATTCAAGGAAACTAGTTAAAGGTCAATTGTTACTTTAATACCAATTTAAATACAAATTTTATCAGCCCAAATTACGTGTGTCTGGCCAAATTTGATCAGGTGACATTAACGTTATTGTAAAATAGATTTTACAATGTTCTTTTAGAATGCTGGATAGAAAAGTGAAATTGTTAATAAGATAGTGCAAGTATAAGCTCTCACTTAATTTAAGCAATACATGCTTACAAACCTGAACTGACTGTGACTTTGACAAAATATTACAGGAACATTGTAAACATGGTAAATGGAATAATAAAGAGTTATATGTGTATCAAACATTTGAATAAGTTGTAAACTCACCAGGATATAGATTCGAAAGAAGCACGCAAAATGATAACTGTTCTAGTTAATATCGGCATTAGGAGGACACTCTACTCAGTTGCTAATGATAGACTCACTTGCAAAGTACCAAAATGGGCTAAATCCTTTTAGTTATTCTTTGCATTACTATTGTTAATCTATTTTGTTTGATTTGAAATATGCAAACAAGTAATTGGATGTATTTTTGGCTAAATATCAAAATGCTATTATCTGAAACAAAATTCAACTTCAAGACTAAATCTAAATGATAGAATTATGCAAAACAAATTAACCAATACTTTATTTGGGTCCATTAATATATCAATGGCTACAATATATATGCTATACTAATAATTCCAGGGAGCTTTTCTAGGTGATAAACCATTTTCCTTCAAATGTATGACTATCATGAACCATTAGAACGAATGCTGTCTGTTCAATGCTTCACAAGAAGAGAACAAGACAGAATGGAAGATAAGTGTAATATGCTCTTTAAACTTCTCTGGTTATGCATTTTACCAACATCAATGGTATTCTTACTTCACCAAAGTAGACATCCTTCTTCAGATATAAAGCGATTATAACTGTATGAATAGGCTTGGTGTGTGTCATACTTGTATTTTGGGAAGTAGTCGTCAAGTTTCCAAAATACTTAAGTTTATTGTTTCAAAAGACAAGGATAAAGCTCAAGATTTAGACCTAAGTCTGAATAACTTACTTTATTTAACGAATTCTGAGTAAGTTTTTGTCTTTATCAATACAGTTGGTGTAATCGATAGTAGGGTTACACAATGTGTGATAGATCTTACTGACTTAAAGCTACTTCATGCTTAATATTATTGTGTCATCTAAAATGAGGTGTAGTCAGTGAAGAAAAGCTTCTTTTTATATATCATTTCATGTGTAAAATGAAGCAAACACACAAGTGTCAGTGAGATAAAAGATATTATTCTTGCATTAAGAAACATTAATGGGTCATAAAATAAGCAGCATCTAAAATGCTGTTTATAAATTTGATAAAATACACGGACTTGAAATGACGTTTTATGTGATTTAGGCTAACATTTCTTCCCTTACTATCAATGCTTTGTTGATATTTCAGTTAATGACAATTACTGGCAGTTAAATGACAGTAAATAAACCACTAGCAGTGTAAACTCATAAATGGCTGTTTTTGCCTTAACATAATGCATTTAAAATAAAATAAAATACATAACAGTAATAACAGGCCTTTTTTGATATAATCATATTGCTAGTCATTTGAATACAATTAAAAGTCTAAGCTTCTATTGTCACGTAGGAATATGGAACAAATTGAAAGGAATTCCTATCATTTTAGGGTAACGAAGTAACTCTGTAACCGCTATAGATATAATATACATTATTATGTGGTTTATATATTTTGGTTTTAGAAAGAGGTAGTGTATAAAACTCTCCCTCAGGGGTATTTTGGCAGCCTATCATCTAGTGATAGTACTACATTAAGTAGTGATACATTTGAAGTAAGTAACATATATAACTGTCATTTCATAGAGGTGTATTGTTTAAACGCATACTTGCTGTTTGCTGCTATTTGATAAAAGCTTTAAAGGCAATCAGCATGTCGATAAATAAGAATTAGATATAACTTGGTATTTGCACAATATGATTTGAAATTATAATAGAGTAACGTAGTTAACATGACTGTTACAGGTCAGAGAGCTAACATGTGTCATTTTGTATCTTATATCATGTAGTTTCAGTAAAGCATAGTGTACAATATTCCAGCAGTGGGAGAGGAGGGGCTATTAGTATATTGTGATTTTATGTCATTTGAGCTTTCACTATAACATACTTTTCATTTTGATACTGACGTCATTTTTTTCCTCTCTTGACATCATTTTGTAGTTAAAGTAATCTCTTTAAAATTCTGAGTCAGAGTCAATGCCCCAAATACAATATATCGCCAGTAATATGACTATAGCTGATCAAACAGTACATGTTTGCGCCAGCTGGAATTCACAGTGCTCAATTTTCAAGCCATAAATAAGCCAAAAATGGATACATCACTTTGTGACATCACCATGACGTTAAAACGGCAAGAAAAAATTGGAAACATCTTTTTTCTTAAACAGGATACATTTTTCTACAAGAAAATGTATGTTTGACACTTTTACCCAAAAATTCCCACGGGATTACACAGCGGCCTACACTATTAGTTGAGCTATGGGCTGGCTATTTTTTGATGAGGAAATTCCATATATGAAATTTCAAAACCCTTAAATTTGATTTTTTTTAACAGACACACACATGCACCCACACAGTAGAACAAGCTGAAAAAGCAATATTTCAAAACAGTGAAGCTATTATAAGCTGTTTTTTTTTCTGGAAAAAAAATATAATTTTATGCATTTTGAAAGGCATTTCACCTTTCAAAATGCATAAAACTACATTTTTTTCAGAAAACCTGAAAAAAATCTAGGTTTCACTATTATCAGCATAATTCAGTATTTTGAGGCTAAATTTGAACCGAATGATGCCCACCTGTGTCAATGTAAGGCCAGTTTCTTCAGCCAGTTGTTGCTTCTTCAACTTGGAGGGGTAGGGGTCAGCCTGGTGCCTCAAGAACCAATTCTTCAGAATGGCTTTAGCTCTGTCTGACATTGCCTTCAACTGTCGACCTTCTGGACAAATACTAGCTGGGGGAGGATTCCTGCAACAGGTACCATGCTAAAAATATCCTGACATAAATTGAGCGTAAAATTTTATTATTATATAACTAAGTAAAACAACCGATTTTCATTGGCTTAGAGCGCTCATGTGGCCAGTCTATATATTGTCATATTCACTAGCTGGTGCGCGCTTGCCGGTGAATATTAGTAACTAAAATTAGGCTCCTTGTGTCTTTTCCCGTTTCAGTTCTGCTTTTCTATAGCGTCGCTAATAATCCTATCGTAGTTGCCGAGAAGCATCAAATCACGCACTGGAGCTCATCTATCTCGATTTTATTGCACAATATTAAAACGAAAACAAATTTTAAAGCTTCAGCCTCTTCCAACTTTCCGCGTTTGCACTGAAGAACTCCCGTTAATACTTAGACAAGTCGCATACGTTTACATGTATTTGTAACGTATTTCAAGTGTAAAAACGACGTTACACCGTCTAGCGCCATGAATGACGTCATTTTCCAGTAACAAATGACGTCAGCTATCACACATTTTCCCTGCGCTTTCAAAGCTGTGAATTATTGTTTGATATATCACACTATTTTAACATTGGCTCTACAGTCGAGGCGTGTTAGACTTTTTGTTAGTAAATGTTGAATGGTGACACTCATGCACAACATATACAAAATAGTAAACGGGTGGTCTTATCTAGGTCTGCACTGAATCTGCTATATGCTTGACTTTTCCAAAATTCGTATATAAGTTCAGTATTTTTTTCCAGGTGAAATGATACCTGTACATCTTTCTTTAAATGTTATATAATAAAACAGTTATTGACTAATGAGGCATTGGATATGATGTGATATCGACCAGAGAATACCAATATTGACCTTGGCTTTGCCTCTGTCAATATTGGTATTCTCTGGTCGATATCACATCATATCCAATGCCTCATTAGTCAATAATTGTATAATATTTTCACATCCATCATTTTAAATATATGTTTTGGGTGCTCAGAAGAACCGTCTCATTGAGACGGTTCTTTTGACTACCCACAACATATGTTTTGGTTGAGAAATAAGAAAAATGATTTTCAATTACAGACTCTTTTCTGGAGGCTTGTAATTTGAGTTTACACAGACCAAAAGGCCAAATAAGCCATCACAAACTGGTCATCATCATGGTCTACTCAATTTTTTAAAATCATGTTTATTTTTCAAAATGAGCCAGCTAAGGGGAGATAAAAAAAATTCTGTGTTTAAGGTAACATGACCCTACCTACCTAGGATTTTTTTACAGGTTTTCTGGGAAAAAATATAATTTTATGCATTTTGAAAGGCATTTCTGTTGATAAAAAAATAAAATGTGCCTTCCCTATCTAAAATTTTCAGACCTGTTAAACACACTTATATTTTTATATGAGATTTGGTTATTATCAATTTAAAATGATCGGTAACGTGTCTGGCTACAGATGCGTGTCTGACTGCAGATCCAGGGGTCGCGAGTTCGATCCCGGACCGGTACCATACTTTCGTGGAGATTGATCATGAAATAATTTCTACGGTCGTTCTCCTCCTTCCGCTGATTTATTCAAGAAGGGTTGTTGTCAGTTACAAGCGAAAGTATGTGCACAAATTACTGGTTAACCGCTTTCTCAAGCCTGCCCAGGAAAAAGTGTGGTTAAGTGAACTGACCGTCCCGCAATGACCATAGCTGTTGACATGGGACGTAAAGCAACAAAAAACAAACAAACAAAACAAAAAACAAAACAAAATGATATTTTAACATGCAAACCATCAAAATGCATACAAGCAACCATTCAAAAGGTATTGTGTATATGAATGGAAGACGGACCATCCAAGGAATGTTTAACAACATTTAGGAAAAACTGTAACCCTCACACAAGTTGCTAAAGTTGCTTTCTCAAACTGTCAATCATTGCTTTGAAATCACTTTTTCAAACATCTGTTCTCGGGCTGCAGGCTGGTTCATAAGGTGTGCACTTTTATAGAATCTAAAGATGTTCAGATTTTTGAACACTAAGGCCAAATAAAAAAAACACACCTGTGTTTAAGGTAACCCAACCCTAACTAAATTTACTGACACAGTGAAACCTAGTTTTTTTTTCAAGGTTATCTGAAAAAAAAAAATGTAATTTTATGCATTTTGAAAGGCGAAATGCCTTTCAAAATGCATAAAATTATTTTTTTTTCCAGAAAAAAAATAATTAAAAAAAATATGTGTGCCTACCCTTCCTAAACTTTTCAGGCCCTTTACCCGAAACACACTTATTTTTTCATTTGGCCTAACTATCAATTTGAACAAAAATCAGATTGATATCCTATCCCTACCATGTCAACATGCGGTCACTGAAACTGACATGATCTGGAGTTTATAGAAATGTACATGCTTTGCAGTATATAACCAAGACAAAAACCAGAATTTTTGTCATTTCCAAAAAATGTGAATAAAACAGACTTAGCTCTTATACCCTTTGTGTACTGAAAAGCCCTAAATTGGTACTTTGGCAATCAGTGACTACCCAGATGAAGTTTCATCAGGGTCTGCACTGTTTGCTGAGATAATATAACCTTCACTGACTGGCAAATTTTTAATTTAACTAAGATTGATACTCGCAGTGTCAACTGTCATTAGACTCTTGACATGATCAAGAGTATTGAAATATATACATGTATAAGCATTACACAGTTTTAGATAAACAAAAAATTTCAGTGTAAAATTGTAAATATTTTCTTACCCATCAATTTTAACATATGTTTTGGGTGCTCATTGAGACGGTTCTTTTGAGTACCCACAACATATCTTTTGGTGGAGAAATAAGAAAATTAAATTTTCGTTAGGCACTCTTAACTAAAGTCTTAACCATTATAGTTGCAGCTCAAAGACAAAAAGCAGATTTTTTTTGGGTCTTATATAACCATAAAAGGGGATTTTTTAAAAACAAACAAACTCTTAGCCCTTTGCGTAGTGCAAAGCCCTAAATGGTTATGTTGGCAAACAGTGAAGACCCAGATGTAATACCGCAAAGACGCAGCATTTCATCAGTGTCTGCACTGTATGCTAAGATAAATATATGATATCAGTCATTTGTAACCTCTGCACCCCACTTAAGGGCTGGGTAGAGGATAGCTGGAATAATGAGCAGGGCGATGATTTCTCATTCTCTTTGCCCCCCTGGGAAATTTTTCATGCTTTTTTGTTGTCTGCGGATCCAAAATTTCTCGAAAGGGGGTTCTGACATATGTTTAAAGATGTGGGGGTTCCATTGCTGATTTTATCTTATTTTTCTTTAAAAATATCCCATGAAAATGAAATAATTTGTATTTCATTTTCATAGGATATTTAAAAACAGGGGGTGGGGTGGGGGGGGGGGGGGCAGGGAGGTGGGTTGGCTTGAACCCCTCTGTCACTGAGACGGAATAATCCATTAATATAGAAATGGTTATAAATACCTACCTTTTTCTGACTCTGAACTTTTCAAGCGAAGTTAGACCATGCTTCAAAAAGTGTTGTCTTTCTAGATAGTGTGCTTCATCCCATATTTCTAGTAACCCCTCTGTATTCTGGAAATTACCCTTCTGAAAATAATACTATACTTATGGTAAAAGTTCTAAAATTTTGAGCACTTTTCTTGTTCTGTTCTCAAATAAAATTCAAAAAATACTTGTTAGATTAGCAAACAGAGAAGACCCCTGGGAAGACCCTGATCAGACTGCTTCTACTTCTTTTCAGAAGCAGTCAGATCTGGGCCTCTGTGGTGTTTTTTCTTGGTCTTTTTTAGCAGGCAGCTATATTCATTATTTGTTCAAATTTTAGAACATTTACCAAATCAGGGAATCAATTTGGCATTGGCCCTCTGACATAGTAACTGCCAGTATGCTTACTCAAAATTTGCTTTTTTTTCTCAATCTCAATTTTTGCATTTTTTCAGGATTTGTCTAACACTGGACTCTTGTACAATTCTAAGTGGAAGAGTTTGCCTCAGAAACTTGGGGGTGAAAGGGTTTAATTGTTTTTACTTTTTTTTCTTGGTCCGGTCCGTACCAATAGCACAAAAAAAAACGCAAAATATGATTGTTCAGATAAGCGACTTCATGTAGAAATTTTATAAGAAACAAGACTTTCTCATTTCTTCAAAATGATGTCTTGTGGAGACAATTCCAATACTTCACAAATTTATACAAGGGACCATAGATTTCCTGCAAAAATAAGAAGTGCTACTCTAAAAGCACCCTAAATAAGTGTGTTTCCAGTAACGGACCTGAACATTTTAGGAAGGCTAGGCACATATATATATTTTTTTCTGGAAAAAAGTATAATTTTATGCATTTTGAAAGGTGAAATGCCTTTCAAAATGCATAACTTTATATTTTTTCCATAAAACCTGAAAACAATTCTAGGTTTCACCGTAAATTTAGGTAGGGTGGGGTTACCCTAATTATGCCTTATTAAGTTGATTGTCCTGGCATGAATGGAGGTTTTAACTTTTTTTTCATGTTCAACTCAACTGAGCATGAAATTTATTATGCTCATAAATGCTAAAATGCCATTGTTGGCATTTTAGCATTATCAGATAAATACAACATATGAGGGTTTAAGAGCAAGAAATCTTAATACTTCAGCATTTTAGTTTTAATGAGAATGTAAAATTTTGTGCTCATTTAATTTGAGCGTGAAAAAAGTTTTATAACCTCAAAGACTGGTCTCTTTCTAGAGTGCATTATATGCAATTTTTAACATGAAAACTTCTACTGTTACATTAATATAATAAGAAGGAAATATAGTAATGCACTGAAAGCTATATGGAAGCTTAAAAACTGACATTTTATGATATTTAAAGCTGCATAGTCTGTAACTTTTGATCTTTTAATTTTTTAAATAATTTTTCTATTTTTCAAGAACACAGTAAAAAAATAAAATTTAGGTATACATTATACCAATTTCGTAAATCTTTACAAATTATCAGTATCAAAACAACAGCAATTATGTTAAAAATTGACAGTCTATAATTATTGGAGGGATGCAGATAATTACCAACAAGAGAAAAACACCAGTTTTTATAAGATAATTCACTTTTCCATGCAGTTTTCAGCTATAGTGAGCAGATCTATTGTGAAAACTTAACTTAATTCTGCTTTTACAAATGATTTAAAAAGAAAAGAAAAATTTTCCAAAAATGTTCATAGTTGCAAACTTAGTCTCTTTAAATTCCATGTAGTGTCACTTCGTTTTATTCGGAAACCCAGGAATTTTTTTAATAAAGTAGGAAATATTTGTGATTCCAAAAATTGAAATTTGAGATATTTTTCATTAAGAACAAAGAATTTGAGAAAAGTATGATTAGATTTTCACACTCAAAAAAGTAGTTTGAGACAAGAGTCTAGAAATTGTAATGAGTGAAAAAGAAAAAAGAAAAAAACTTAGAAAAGTGGAAAATTTTGGAGATGAAAAAACAACAAAAGATAAATCTATTGTTTTCTGAAAAATTGGAATTTGAGACAAGTAGAAGTTTGATTAAGACTTAATAATAACTTATTATAAGAATAGTAGGACATTTTTGTGACAAAAAAAATAAACTTAAAAAAAATTGTGACAAAAAGTTGATTTTACACAAATAGGGTCTCTAGTCTACTTTGAATTTGAGACAAGCAAACATTTTACTGATAGACAAAGAAAAGAGAAGAAAATTTTCAAAAACTGCATAAAGCAAGTTGATATTTTCTTTTGAATAATGAGCCCAACATGTTGGATTTGTTTTAATACCCGTATATGAGTTTGGACATTTGTGCATTTTATTCATATTTTTCATTGCCGGATCCAGACGGGAGGACAGGGGTCCGGAACATCCCCCTGGAAAATCACGTTATATGGGTTTTTATAGTGAATAAGCAAGGCGGACAATCCCTGGAAAATGTTGGACCCCCTCTGGAACCTTGGAAAATTAAAAAAAAAAACCATTGGACCTTTGTAAAATAAGTTGAGGACTAAAAACAACGTCAGAGAATTCCTGGATCCGCGCATGTTCTCAGCACAACACAAATTTAATCACGGATGTATACATCCGTAATTTAATATACCATGGTATTGGGCCGATTTTGCTTGGAGTTGGAAAGCTTGAAATAAATGTGAAAATTGTTAGATATATAATAAAAATTAGAATGCCGCCATACTACTCCAAATTTTTAGGGTTTGCATTCATTTTTTTTATCATCGGACGTTTCTAGCGAATGCTAAATTCGGCCTGTCAATTTAAATATAAACATAAATATAAAAAGTCAAAATGAAAATGTTAATATTAATATTTATGTAAATGATAATAACCGAATTTATAAGTCTCATTTGGTGGGACTACTGCCATACCAAAGCAAACTGAAAATTTAAGAAACTATTGCTAATACGTTTTGCGACAAAACGGCGATTTCGGCGATAGCGAGGGATGTGATTTTTCAAAAGTGCACATAAAATGGTCTTAGACCAGTGTACACCAGGGATTCCATAATAAAATAATAGCTAAATGTTTTAGGATTCTTACAGCAGAAGCCAGCGGCATTTAATAAAATAAACGCTTTATTAAAAAAAAAAAAAAAAATACGCGCGTGTGTATTTTCAATAAAAATCTGAAAAAATCGTTTGTTGGCTTAAAATTGCGAGTTGTTTTGTTGTTTTAACTCGGTCCGAGTTTTTAAGAAACAAAAAAAGTTTGAAAAATATTAATTCCTTACCTTCAGTAAGTGGAATACATCTTCGAAAGAATTCCTGTACATTTTCAGCTGAATGTACGCCTTCAAAAATTGTTCATTTCGTTTGAGCAGCGCCATCACCTCAGGTTGAACTTCTTGTAGGAAAGTTTCAAACATTTCGAATAAATTTTGACTGACAAAAATTGATGCAAAAACTCCCGCAATACTAATGTGTTCTTCACAAAATCCATATTGGTCAGAAGAATTAATGTTACGCCAAAGCTCAATGTAATTTTCAGGACTTAGTTCTGTTATGTCCGTAATGTGGAATTCTGAGAAACTAGCATAAGAGATAGGCTCCATTTTGGGTGTAATTTGCTTTAAAGATTGTAAATTGCCAAAAAAGGTTTCAAATGCCTTAAACTGAAGCATCTGCAACTGCAACGGAAATGGGCGTATCTGCAAGAAATGATAAACGTTTTCATTGGTGTACTGTTAAGGTGGGCGTTTCCATATTTTGATTTTTCCCGCGCTTATAAGATCTAAGGTGCGCCTGATCCAGTGAACAAAATTTTCATGGCTGCACACTAACAATCAACCTGATCCAGGGTGTATGTTAAATTTTCACGAAACACGTTTTGCAATGCCCGTCAATGGTGATTACTTCGAGCAGTTTCAAGTACGCTTTTAGCGGTTATAACGGTCGTTTCGGGTGCTCAAAAGAACCGTCTCATTGAGACGTTTTGAGTACCCACAACATATATGTTTTTGATAGAGCAATAAATAATAAAATAATTATGCACTCTTATCTATACAAGCCTGAAGCTGTGCTTTAATTCTATACCTGGCATCGGCCGCTTACCTTTGCAAACCGTTAGTTTGCCCATATCAGAAACTAAATGAGAACGTCTAGGAAATGCCACAACTACACACTATGTACAGACCAACCCACACTGCCGTGGGAAAGAGACACAGAACACCAGCAGTCTCTTCCTTAGCGGGATGAATTGCAAAACTAGAAAGGACACTAAGTACTGCATAACAAAACAAGGACCACACACACACACACACACACACACACACACACACACACTTCGAAAAAGTCGATTTTGAAAAAAAAACAAACAGCCTATTTACATCTACCCCAGTTAACACATAAAATGGGCCTTTACAATGCATTTGTCCGCCAGCAAAACGAAATTCCAATGGCATTTCGCGGGCTCGGGCCGATATTGGCCAGATACTGTATGCTGGCTAAGCCGCATGTTTTAGTTTGTTTGTTTTGATTATTTATGTCCGAGTCAGCAATTTCCAGTCATGCCTGGACTGGTCTTTTGGGTTGAACCAGTACCAAGCAGAAGATAAAGTGTCTTGCTCAAGGACACAACACCGTCCATTAAGTTGTGCTTGAACCCGGGACCCTTCTATCTCGAGTCAAGCACTCTTCCACTTAGCCACTGCACTCCGCTGGGTAGTGTGCTCAGTAAAATGTGTCCCAGGGTAAGATTCCTAAATTTCCTAAAAGTAATAATGCTGTTATCAAACCATGCGAACAACACTTTCGTTAAAAGAGCATACTGTTTATTACAAGATCTGAAACTGGCATGTCAACAACAAAAGGTACAGGGCTAGTTAGTTCTACTATGACTTGTATGGTAATGAAGAAATACTCAGTGGCACCGCCACTGTGTGTAAGCTTCATCATTTGAGCCAGTTCATGAGAATTTAATACTTAGGGAGCAACCATTTGATTTCTATGGTGGGGGATTTTTTTTAGATAAAACCCCCCAATCAAGACCCAGCTTCGCAATAAAAAATATTCAGGATGGATCACCACAAGATGAAGAACAACGCCAGGACCCTATAAAAGCAGAAAGAACAGCAGAAAGATTGAAAGAGCAAGAGAAATAGAGGGAGACAGAGAAATTCAGAGAATTAAAGTCTGAGATAAGTGTTATATTTTCATACGTTCATTATGTGAAGATAAAGGGATATTCCTTCTTCACAATATGTATTAAAGTGATGCCCAAAGATCACAGTCAACATAAGGCACCTAGCAAACCATGCACGGATCCAGAGGGAAGAGTGGGGGTCAGGAAAATCACAAAGCTATAGGGTTCCTAAGCAATACTGGTCCGTATTTCTGGAAAATCCCAAAGCTACCGAGCCAACATACAATTTCAGGCCATTATCGGCCCGCCAGCAAAACGCCATTTATGACGGCCCGCTTTTTGTGGTATATGGATCCTCGCCACCATCCCCTCCTCAACTAAAAAAAAGGTGGACCCCCTCTGTCAAAACTTTCTGGATCCGCACATGAAAAATGACTTACAAACATGAACATTATGCTCTGTAACCATACAAGAACTCGAGTAGGCAAATTGATGATGTTCTCTCTTTCCTATAGAGATGATCATAATGAAAGGCAAACTCCGATTCTTAGAAAAAATATTGATAGGTGCATTAACCTACTATTAGAAAAAAAGATATATAGATTATTAGCAAACTTCCTCACGATGCCACGGGTTTGTCTGCAGTTCAGTTTGTGATTGTGGTATGTCCTGATCATACTCACTTACTATTTTAGATGTTGTTTACTCAGTGATATAAAAACGTAGTTTTTACATAACAGAATTTTTACTAAAATGGAGTCGCGAAGAAAAACATCCATAATCAAAGTGACCCCCACCCCCAAACACACATTTAGATCTCCCTTCGCATTGTTTAGCCAGTGAGCTAGAACCTACACAAATTATGGATTTAGGTAAAGACTCAGATCAAAATTCCCTAGACCTGCTGCGCATTACAGCAAGGGCATTTAATGGATGCGGTAATGCATATGCGGTAAGCTCAAAAACTAGTGGTGCGCATTCTTACAAGTGCGACTGATTGGCGTTTCCGTGTATCTAAAATTAAACCTCAGCTTCCTGTTCCGCCCAGGTATAAAAAAAATTAGCTGCTAGCATTTTTACACCTATTCAGATCTTTGGGCAACCGCACTAAGGGTCTGTTGGGCAGGTAGTCGCAAGTTCAGCATTGTTGTTCAAATCTAAGTCTAGAATTTAAAGGTATAAGTAATAGTTATACCATGTGTTGTCCGCCTGTACGTAGAGATAATCCACGAGCTTTAGCGAGTGGATTATCTTACGTACAGGTGGACAACACATGGTATAACTATTTTATACCACCTACATCAGTGTAGACCTTGCACATCATGAGATATTTCGTGCTAAAGTTGGTAAGGGTGGTATAATTAAAATTGGAGATAATCACACTTCGTTGTAAAGATTCGATTTTAGCTCACCTGAGCCATAGGCTCAAGATGAGCTTTTGTGTTCATAGCATGTCTATGGTCCATCCGTCCGTCCGACAGCAATTAACATCTCCTAAACCACTTGATGGAATTTCACCCAAACTTCACAGGAATGATCCAATTAGGTGGTTCCCTTTGAAAGTTGCTAAAATATTTCCATTTCATTCAGAATTCTGGTTGACATGGCAACAGAAAGGAAAAAAAACTTTTAAATCTTGTGAAAACGTTTGGGCCGATTCGAAAATTATTTGGCACAAATGGTCCTTGGGCGTCCCTCTACCAGGTTTGATATGTTGAAAAACATGGAGTCAGTTTTCCTATGCATACAGAGGGAAAACATAAAAACCGAAAACAGCTACTGTTCCGATTTGAAAATGATTTTGCACGTATGTATAGGGAAAACACACACAAAATTTTTCCTGTCAAAAACTGCTGGGCCGATTTAAAAAAAAAATGCAAAAATTGTCTGAGTAACCCGATGATCTACCAAGATTGCTAAATAAATTTGATCCGTGACATGTGATTTCCAACAATGTGGCATTTTGACAAGTGTATACTCTGACGAGCATGTGCAGCCTCCTTTTAAATGTAGAAACTCCAAATGATGTTCTGTCAGTAACTTAAACGCTCATTTAATATTCAAGCGACTAGCAAAGGATCTGATCAGACTGCTGGCGCAAGGGCCAGTTTTTCCTTTGTATATATTGATCTATATTGGGAAAACATTTTAAAAAATCATGTTGTCAAAACTAATGGGCCGATTTAGAAATATTTTGGCACAAATGGGCCGCCTCACCACGGGTAGATTCAGTTTGAGGCCCAGGATTAGATTATATTCCCTCTGCAACGAGCAGGTAAAATGATACTAGACGAATGACGAGGTTCATTGGTACTGGTTTCAGAGTTCTAAGTTGGATCTTGCACTTCCTCATGGGTGGTAAACCTAGAAACTACCACGAAATTGTGTTAACGTAATTTTGTTCCCAAGCCACATCCGGGACACGTCGTGGTAGTTTCCAGGCCGAAAAATTGGATAAAGAAAGGTTGGTGTCACTTTCATTTTTGTTTTATTTTACAACTAAGAACGAACAATGGTAAAATCCGACAATGTGGTTCCGTGTAAATATGTCTCAGCGTCCCCTCTAGCACAAAATTTTATTTGAAAAGCTATTTTCTTTCTTTAGGTTCGTGTTTCCCCACTGAACATCGGACCAACTTTCCCCAAAGTTCGAAGGATTTTAGACCATATCTGTCAAATTAAATGGAATTTGATATCATTTGACGATGGAAATGATAAAAAGACCCTGAATAAACATTCCTACACAGAAAAAAATCTTAGCATTTACTCGTAAACCATTCATGCCCCGTTCGTCCTGTGTGGTAGTTTCCAGCTCATCGTGGTAGTTAAAATGCCATCGTGGTAGTTTCCAAGACTATGTAGGAATTTAGTAGTAGTTCGCATCAGCAGATGATCACTATTCAGGGGCTACTTCATTTTTATAAAGACAGGGTGTGCGGGCCGAACCTTGACCTTGAATACCCCTCTTATTCATACGAAGACCTTTTCAAACAACCTCTTGCCAATAACAAATGTCGACTGCCTGAATTTTGATTTTAGTGGGCTATTGAAATGATGAGAAGAATGAAAAGAAGGGATATTCACATATTTTGTTTTTGAATAAACATGCTTTTTAATTATCAAATAACATGCCCGTTCATCGTCGCACTTACATGTATATAAAAGGTGTCCCAACCTGAGGATATTTCCCTTTTTTCTGAAGCGCAAGTACTAACGATACTTTGGGCCAGTAGTCTTAGCCTGCCATTTTATCTTAAAGTTGACTGAAGATCGAACAACGTAGCGAGTGACGCAATTGTTTATATCATTTTTTTTGTTTGTTGCTTGGTCCACCACGGCTCAACTGATTACCTTCTTTTGCTTTAGATTTCCAGAGCTGTTGTTTGGCAGTCCATGGCATGATCTCCACCTGCCAAGCATCACATTGAATCTCTTGTCCTCAGCTTAGCTTCTTCATGATATTGAAAAGTTGATTTATTTGTAAACTGTGGTAATTAATTGACGAGTTCGAGGGTTATCATGCGAAACAAACAACCACTATAATGTTTTGTAACACTTCAGAAACGTATCCTACAAAGTCTTGGAAACTACCACGATAGCATTTTAACTACCACGATGAGCTGGAAACTACCACACAGGACGTTTGGCAGTCCATGGCATGATCTCCACCTGTCAAGCATCACATTGAATCTCTTGTCCTCAGCTTAGCTTCTTCATGATATTGAAAAGTTGATTTATTTGTAAACTGTGGTAATTAATTGACGAGTTCGAGGGTTATCATGCGAAACAAACAACCACTATAATGTTTTGTAACACTTCAGAAACGTATCCTACAAAGTCTTGGAAACTACCACGATAGCATTTTAACTACCACGATGAGCTGGAAACTACCACACAGGACGAACGGGGCATGAATCGTTTACGAGTTAATGCTAAGATTTTTTTTCTGTGTAGGAATGTTTATTCAGGGTCTTTTTATCATTTCCATCGTCAAATGATATCAAACTTCATTTAATTTGACAGATATGGGCTAAAATCCTTCGAACTTTGGGGAAAGTTGGTCCGATGCTTAGTGGGGGAAACACGAACCTAAAGAAAGAAAATAGCTTTTCAAGCAAAGTTCTGGGCTAGAGGGGACGCTGAGACATATTTACACGGAACCACATTGTCGGATTTCACCATAGTTCGTTCTTAGTTGTAAAATAAAACAAAAAATGAAAGTGACACGAACCTTTCTTTATATAATTTTCGGCCTGGAAACTACCACGACGTGTCCCGGATGTGGCTTGGGAACAAAATTACGTTAACACAATTTCGTGGTAGTTCCTAGGTTTACCACCCGTGTTCCTAGGAATAGTGAAACAACCAATACGTAAGCGCCAAAGCTCAGTAGAGACGCGTCTGTTTATATGTGCCTTGTGGTCACCTGCTGGGAAAGGGCTGACCTCTTGGCTCTCGTTTGTGGTGTCTTACTGTGGGTTTGTTACTTTCCCATTGGTATCCTGGGTCAGGTGTGGTACTTGATTGTATCGATTCCTGATCTTTGCACCCTTACTTACTTTACAACCAGGTAACCACCAAGTTAGCATTTCATTCCAGTGAAACAACTAAAGATAAGCTGTCAATAATATAAAATTGGCTATCTATTATTGTCATCCAGGTGCATGCCAAACAACACAAAAACTTGTTCATTTCTACATGCTCATTACACTGAAACATAAAAAAAAATAGTTGAGAAGTTTGCGAAACCCCTGTTTTATGGTGAAAAACACTCATTTATTGAATTGAGATATGTTGTAGGTGCACAATGGGATTGCCTCTATGAGGCAATTCCAATGTGTACCAACAACATATGTTACTGAAATTAAAGCTGCATACTCTGTAACTATGAACATTTTTCGAAAAAAATTATTTTCTTTTTAAATCATTTGTAAAAGTAGAATTAAGCTATGTTTTCACAATAAAAATGTTCAATACAGCTGAAAACTGCATGGAAAAGTGAATTGTCTTATCAAATAGGTGTGTTTTTCTCTTGCTGGTAATTATTTGCGTCCCTCCAATAATTCTAGACCGTTGAATTTTAACATAAATGCAGTTGTTTTGATAGTAATAACTTGTTAAGATTTACGAAAAGGGTAAAATGTTTACCTGAATTTGAGTATTTTCACTGTGTTCTTGAAAAATAAAAAAACATTATTTTTAAAATTAGAAGATCAAAAGTCACAGACTATGCAGCATTAAGGAAACCTATTTTGAAATATACACTAATCAAGTATCATGTCCATTGGCTTTCCTCTTTTAAGCATCTCAAACTGCCAATCACTGACAATCAGTATTAAAATACCTGTCACTATATGGCAAATTGTTTGCATTTACATGACAGCTATATCACCAAATTTGATTTCATGAACTATGCTTTTGCTAAGTTGGTAGTTGCATGGTAGTAATTGGAGCCAGGACATATTTTTTCTAACAATGTGTCATTTTGACAAGTGTAGACTCAGACAAGCCTGTGCAGCCTCCTTTTATTCTTAGAAACTCCAAATGATGTTCGGTAAGTAATTTAACAGTCATAGAATATTCATTAGTAAGCAAAGACTCTGATCAGACCGCGCATATGCGCAAGCTGGTCTGAGCCTTTGCCGGTCGCGCATACCACATTGTTGGAAATATGTAATAATCATAAAATGGTTTGTCCGCCTGTACGTGGAGATAATCCACGAGCTTTAGCGAGTGGATTATCTTACGTACAGGCGGACAACTATGGTATAGCTATTTTATACCACCATCATCAGTGTAGACCTTGCACATCACTAGATATTTCATGCTAAAGATGGAAAAGGTGGTATAAAATGTCGCGGCTCATTGAATTAATTTTGCCAAGATAAACAAGACTGTCTGTATGTATCGTAGCGGACTGTCTTTGCTACGGATGGGATACAGGACCATGCCAGGTGGTACATTAGTTTAATTAAGATACAGAAATCAAAATACATATCTTCAATATATGTGTGAATAATCGCTTCGCCATGGTAGGCGTTCGAATCTCTCCAGTCAGGCAACAGCTTTTCTTTGTGTGAGCACTTGAAGCACATAGGGCTTTATTATAAAAATGGGACTTAAATAATATGCGAGCAGTGTTGAACCTCAAATTTCACACACCGTGTGAAGAATTGGTACCAAAACGTCACTTTTGGCAATTTGTGAAATTTGCGTATGGTCAATTTCGATCATTGTGGGGGTCTAAAATCTGTGCTCAAATTTCACATTTTTATTTTTTCGACGTCTAAAGATACGGTATGGGTATTCGTCTTATCTGTGAAGAACTGGTTCGATTTTTCTCAGATGTGAAGAATTGGTACTCAATTTTCACAATTGTGAGAATCGCTACCAATTCCCCACACATGTGAAGATTTTGTAATCAAAATGGGTACCAAATGCTCACACATGTGAAAAATTGGTACCAAATTATCACAGATGTGAAGAATTGGTAATAAATCTTCACAGATATCAATAACAGAATTTGTAATATCCAGTCACGTGTGAAAGATTCTATTTATCATGTTTATCACATGACTTGCGGTTGCAAGCGACTGGATGCTCGGACTTCATCTCTTTCTCTGTCGTGCGCACGCACACACACACACACACACACACACACACACACACACACACACACACACACACACACACACACACACACACACACAGAGAGAGAGAGAGAGAGTGAGAGCGAGAGAGAGAACGAGTCTCAGAGTTCCGAAACAATTTTAAAGCGTGTGTAAATTCGTCTTAGAAACGGCTTCTTACGTAGATCAAAGGGACATAACTTAAAAGTGTAAATACTAGAGTTATGGCTGTTGCGTTCTGCATGTCTTCAAATGGTGGTTCATATATGAAATTTCATGTATGTGCCTTGAGTTCTTGCTGTCTGTACGCCATCTCAAATAAGTAGCTATTTGCAAAGAGGCTTGAAATAATGAATTTGAGTGATATAATCAACAGTCAAGCGACATATGTGCGTTGAAACAAAATCTGATGTTTCAAGAATATGAAAAAAAAATGTTCTAATCAAGCATTAGAAATAATACGTTGGAACTTTTCAAAACAATATTAGAATATAGTGATCACACATGTTTTTTCATGCATTAACATTTGCCGGGTCCCGAGGATGCTGTTTGAACACGAGGCCGATAGCACAGGTGCTCGAATTTATGAAAATTTGCTACCTTGTCTGATGCTTAGGGGCTTTCTCTTTAATTCTATCCAAAGATTTCGAGAAAATAACACCCAATGAAAGAAATGAAAATTTTGACCAAAGTAATTCATGGAAAAAGCATTTTTCTTATACTCAATTTGATTTTTTTTTCAAATCTTTTAATAGTCTAACTTTCTGATCAGTCTGGTCCGCAACGCCTACCTGCAAATAATGCAGGGCTCATTTTAAGTATTTTCAAGTTCAGACCCATGTTCAAACAGCACGCGAATCTCCTGATTTGAACCTGGATTTTCATTCATGTGACAAAGGGTGTAAACAGCTATACGAGTAGACATCTATGCAAGAATGCTTTTTTTAAAAAATAACTAGATGCCGAAATTCAATAGGTCCCTTATCACCACAAAGCTAATTCGCGAAATGTTCTACATAACTTTTGAGTGTTTTCCTTCATAATTTTGAATGACAGAGTGGACATGATTTTGTAACAGATGACACAAGCCAAAATCAACATGTCTCTCAGGAACATGATTCATTATATAGAAACAAGGGGGCCTTTGGGCCAGGAGTCGCTCGCCTGAGAATGACTGTTTATAAGGATAATAGCAAATCATAGCCCCAAATCCCAGCTATGATGTTTTATACATATAGATCAGCAGTTTCATTATAAAGTTTTACATGGAAAAGTGCCCATTAATTATGTTGACAAAATTAGCAGGATGTTGACACTCTGGGCGGGGCCATTTTTGGACCCATGGTCATATTGTGAAAAGAAAAGTCAACCACCGTACCAGTCTGTTTATAAAGATAATAGCAAAGAATAGATTCCCCCAAATCTTGTACATATAGAGCAGCAGTGTCATTATAAAGCTTTACATGGAAAAGTGCCCATTAATTATGTTGTCAAAATTAACAGGATGTTGACACTCTGGGTGAGGCCATTTTGGCCCCATGGTCATATTGTGAACAAAATTGATAAAGGTCCACTAGCTGATGCTACAATGTACATACCAGGACTGACTGACGTACGACGGACATTGATTCATTGAGCTTTAAAAAGGGCATCAACCATCCAAAGATGTATGAAATTGAGGGAAAGCTCAATCAAGCTCTCCTTAGCTATATACAAGGCCATCATGAGAAAATCTTATATTTGCATTATGCCAAAAGGCGCAGATAAGATTGGTATCTACACATGTGGATAAGAGGCCATGTTTCTTTGCTCCACTGATTGAAAAATCTCCAAAAATTCTCAATCGAAAATTCAAAGACTAGTGATTGTTTCTGTAGTGAATCTTGAGCATGAACTCCAAAGAAACGTTTTCTCGCGACGCGGCTCAAAAAATGATTATCATTAAAACCCAGATGTTTCAACTGTAATTTAGACCCGCGCCAATTATAAAATCACGCCATGCATGTGATGAATTGGAGTCGAATGCAAAATGCAGCATATCTGGGGGATATTTTAGCAATGTGAAGAATACGCATGAATGTCTCTTTTCCGGACACGCATGGATTTCACTACGCGCGCATTTTTCACAAAATGTGAAATATTGGTATGAAATACGTGACGTATTGGTACCAAATTTTCACGCGCTGTGAGCATAGTGAGGAATTGGTACCAATTTTTCACGGTGTGAAATTTGCGAAGTGTGAAATTTGCGGTTCGACATAGCTACAACGATAACAGGTGGCAATGTTTAACCTTTATCACTCTGCTGCCACCTCTTTTTGTGTTACCTTACACATTTTAACAGTTTATCGTTTGAATTATTACTAACACTAAATCATAGCGTCTAACTGCAGATCCAGGGGTCGCGAGTTCGATCCCGGCCCGGTCCCATACTTTCGTGGTGATTGATCATGAAATATTTTCTACGGTCATTCTCCTCCTTCCGCTGATTCAAGAAGGTTTGATGTAAGTTACAAGCGAGAGTATGTGCACGAAGTACTGGTTAACCGCTTGGTCAAGTTTGCCCAGGAAAAAGTGTGGTTAGGTGAACGGATCGTCTCGACATGACCATAGCTGTTGACTGGAACGTAAAGAATCATATTAAAACAATCAAAAGCACACGAGATTTTAGTACTTTAACCAAAGCTCAAGAAAACCTTGTTGTTGTTTTTCTCTCCTTTCTTCTAATATATAGCCCCCCCCCCCCGCTAATAGTTGTTAAGGCATCCGCTTCGGGAGCGGGAGGTCGACAGTTCGAATCTCAGTGCCGTTGGCAGTGAAGTTCGTTCTGATATGGACGGTTGGTGAGCCGCCAGTTAGTTAAACGAACGGTTACCAATTCCTAGCCTGTCTGGTGCCTGGCAAAAGGATGGGATTTGGGAAGTAAAATTGAAGTGTCTCATAAGTCAGAAATGGCTGGCCATTTCGATAATAAACAAGCACTTTTACTTTACATTTACACTATCAGGGCACCTTTAAGGCCAAAATGCAAATACTATGTGGTTATACCTAGCATATGGTTGACCAGCCAATAACCAAATGAAAGATGGGAGCTCGAACGGCCTAATCATACCATCCGCTGGGGTGGGGTGGGGGGGGGGGGGCGGTAATATCAGTTATTTTCGCTACGTAGGCTTGGGCCCAGCATCTACTGTTTACCAAGAAAGATGTCAGAAATATCAGGCATACCCCAAAAATATTTGAAATTTTAGCAACTCCCAAAAAATATTCCCATTCTGTACCTTGACCCTAAAAAGAATCTAAAATACTTAGAAATGGCCCCAAAAATAGTCCTAATTTGTTAAGACCCCCCCCCCCCCCCACACACACAAAAGACACCCCCCCCACAAAAAAAATAAATAAATAAAATAAAAAAAATAAAAAAAAATAAGCAAGCTTACGTATATACGAAAATACCAGAGTACCCCAACCCCTGAGCGTACCGCTATGACTGATAACCCAGCAGGCACACAACGTTGACTCAACATTGATTCAACGTCGATTCAACGTCAATACAATACAATACAATTATTTTATTGTTTCATCTCATGTCATATGAGACATTCACAAAATACTTTCATAAACATGTTCAACATAAATACAAATATGATTTATCATTTAGCATAATTTTAAACAAAAGAAGTATTTGAAAAAAGAAAATATCTATTTTCCTATGCAGAACGGGCTTTATATGCTGAATGAAGAAATTTTGCTGCTTCTTTAATTGTCGAACCGCTGGAATTCAAAAGGTAGATAACTTTATTTTCATCATTTAATGTGTCAATCCTTGGACAGGATTTCCTTATGTGGTCAAAAAGAGCTATTCTTATTTCGCTAAATTTAGAGCATCGTAATAACAAATGTTGCTCATCATCTATTTCTGAAAAATTGTCAGCCTTACAATGCAAGCAAATTCTTTCATTTCGTGGGGTCTTTGAAAACCTACCCGTTTCAATTGCTAACCTATGGTTGCTTATTCTTATTTTAGAAAGAATTATTCGTGCGCTCTTTTTTTTCACATCACTAATGTAGTTTTCTAACCCAAACATCTGCTTACGCTAACAATAAGTGTCCATTTTGCTAAACGTTTTTATACGTTTTGACCAATATCGAATATAATAATCACATAATTTCTCCTTTAATAAAACAAAAGTTTCCAATGTTAAATCAGACGGTTTTACATCCATCAAATTGCATAAACTTGAAAAGAAAGAAAACCAAGTAAATATCCGTTCTTCATGAAGGTTTTGGGATACATCTAGGGCCTCTTGAAGTAAAATGTTACTCGATGATTGAATGTGATACCAGTATTCAAAATCCTGTAGCATACATGAAATTCCAACTGGATAACGCCCAAGTTCCCCTTTTACAGCTAAATTTACCGCCCTTTTATTAACATTCATAAGAAACTTACAAAATTTAACATGCACATTTTCAATATCTAGAGAGTCTAGGAACTTTGGGATTCAATCAATATTTTGAAAGATCTTTTTATTTCCATCAAAAGCGCTCCAAATCTCTGAGCCATAACATAAAATAGGCCTTATCATCTGATCTAACAGTTTTAATCCTAACCCTGGCTTTATATTTCCTGAACATATATAGCCTTTTAGTAAAAACAGCGCCTTCTTTCCTCGATTTGATATATTTGCATTTGCACTACTCCATGACCCGGAAGAGCTAAATTCAATTCCAAAATACTTATATTTAGCTACATTTTCAAGAGGTTTCCCATTATATAGAAACACTGACTTACATTTGTGCCCGTTTCCACTAAACTTCATGGCTTTGGTTTTTTCGATATTTACTTCCATTCAGTATTTTCAACAGTATTCACCTAACCCATTCAAAATAATTTGTAGTCCCGATTCAGACCTAGACATTAAAACTAAGTCATCTGCGTACATCAAACAATTAATAGGAGTGCTGACTAGTTTTGGTGTGTCATCGTCTACCCCAAGAAACGTTTTTAAGTCTGAAATATAAAGGTAAAAAAATTGAGAGCTAATATTATCTCCTTGGAGCACTCCAACATTACTCTTAAAAAAGATCGTTCTTTCGCAATTATTAATTTTAACACAGCTATTGTTGTTTATATACATTTCCTTCACAATTCGGAAAAACACTGAACACTTTACCTAAAATAATGGTTATGGCTATGCCTCTATAGTTAGATGGGTCGCTTCGTGAGCCAGATTTATAAATTGGACAAATATAACTGTCATGTCAGGATGTTGGATAAATACCACTTCTTAATATTGCATTAAACAATTTCTCATAAACAGATAGTAAAACATTTACAGAAGCCTTTATCATTTCAGAGCTTATTTTGTCCAACCCCGTTGCCTTTCCAGATTTCAGACTGCTAATTGCCTTTTTGATTTCATCATTAGTGATACGGAAGTCAAGATCAGAAAAAGAATTACAAGACAACATCTCATTGATTCTTTCTTCCAATAGTAACTCCTATTCTGTTTATCATCAAACAAAAGTTTGCTAAAATGTTTCAACCAATCTTACGGCGAAATTGGATTGGTTCGATTTACTGAATTTGCATCAAGTTCTGTGAATTCTTTAACTTAATTCCAGTAATGTTTAGGGTTACTTCGGACATGTCATTTATTTGATCTAGTTTATGTTGTTTAAACGATTTTTTCTTTGTCTCGATTAAACGCCTAAGTTCCTTTTTCTTTTGAAAAAATAAAATTCGTGTTTCATGAGTCGCATTTGCTCTACATAATTGTCTGCTAAGTTTTATAATTTCTTTTCTTAGAGAGAAACAATCTCTATCAAACCATTTATTTTTCTTTTTGGCTGACCTTTTATTGGATTTCTTTTGTTGCAATGCTTGTTCTGCAGAATTAAGTAATATGCCATTTACGTGATTGGTCACGTCTTCAACAGTCATATCAGATCCTGAATTCAAAATATCCTTTATCTTTTTGCCTACACTGCTTGAAACTAAAGTTGATTTATAAATCAATTCAGATTGAGTGTCCCATTTGAAATTTTTCTCTATTTTATATATACTCAAACAAAAAAGAAACGTCCGATTTTCATGGTACTGTATCTTTCGATCCAGTTAAAATGTCGCAACAAATATAAACCCAAAATGTTTATTTAACGTCGGACACACAAAAATCGTTTTTTTTTTATTATTTTATCTTCCTATCTTGAAGGGTTATTGAACCTTATGTGCACACGGCTTTTTTTCATTATCACCAGGAAGTTAATCATCAAAACATGACATATTTTACGTTAAATGGCAGCCAGAAACGTCCGACGATGAAAAAACATATAAAAATCACAAGCCTGCTTATTGAACGAGCGAAATTGCAGTTCAAAACCTTTAATTTACGAAATTAACTGGAATTACGTCCCTTTGAATTAAACAAATAGCAATTTAAGAACTTCCAAATCTCCTTACCCTAACATTATTTTGAGACCTTTTTTGTTTTTATGTGTTGTGTTTGATTATGACAACAATTACTCAAAAGAGAACAACAAAAACTATGGCTGATGTCTTGCATCAACGGTTTACTAAATCTGTGTTTTATACCCCACCCCCTACTGCAAAATCATCAAAAAATTTCCATTATCAATTGTTTTGAAGCTGATTAGTCTTAATTAATGTTGAAATGCTTGTGATGACGAAAACAAATCAAATTTGCCCGATTTTGATGATTATCAAAATGCTGGACCAAAAATGAATTTTCTGAGTGTTTTCACGCACACTCGTGATCGATGTTTTGTGACGTCAGAGTATGTTACAGATTAGTAGATGTGGTCGTAAAAGCAATGCATACAGCTAGCAAGCATAACATCTTACTATAGAGTTTGCTTAGTGATGTTTAAATGTGCTTAAAAATCGAGATTATGACGGACACACAAGCTATTGATGTTGTGACTTTTGATTTTAAGGGTGCTCGTGTTCGCTGCTTTGTCAGTGGCTCTACTGCTTATCAAATGAATTTTTCTTAGGTACAAAACGTTTCTAAATGATCACAGTCAGCAATGTGAAAATTTGAATGAAAAATGTTCATACATTTGGAACTGGCAGACATAAACGTCAAGCGGACATAACTTTATTGTTTGAGTATATGTTCGAATTACAACTTGCTGTGGCTTTAAAATTACACTTCAGTCCCAATGAAATAAGACAATGATCAGATAAGTGACCCATCAAATCATAAACTTTGAAAAAATCAATCTCTCTAAACAAGCTATTTTGCACTATCCCATAATCCACCGTTGATGAACCATTCTATTTATGACATGTAAGTTTCTGAGTTCAGTTTCAATGCACAATTCTAGCAATTTTTTACCATGTTCATTTACAGAACATATGTCTATTCGTTTTCACGATTATGAAGTGATTCGTGCTCATCACGTTGAATCAATATTGAATCAATGTTGAGACAACGTTGTGTGCCTGCTGGGAAGGGTCCGTTTCTTCTACGCAGTAGGTATTTTTTACGTGTTACGTACGACAAGGTGTGCAATATTGTTTGTTGTATATTTTCAATCAGATGATATTACAGCTGAGAAGAGAAGTATGCACCGTTTCCTATGGAATTTATTTAGGCCACTGGCTGGATATGGTTTACCTCCCCCCCCAGGGGGAATTTTGTAGACCATATTTTTCTTGAAGCCCAATGTCTTGCGAGGATTTTGCAACATGTTAGCCCTCTGACAATGGCAGCGTTAAGCTGTAACAGCCTGTTACATACGTTACCCTACAAAATATTTGATAACTAAAATTCTTTTTAAGACTTCAGAAAAGTGAAAAAGATAAGGTAAGATTTTCAAATTGGTTACATTTTCTAAATAAGCTATTACTGGGCTACAGATAATGACATTTGAAAACAAATATAGTCACCCCCGATGTAGTGTATGTTACATTTTTTCATTGAACCCCCTTTTAAATGATAAATGCATCTAATATAGTTTGTCTTAAATTTTTTTGAAACCAGTTTATGTTCATTAAGTTGGTATTACATTAAAGATTGTTTATTTACCTTTTCAAAACTGCAAGCATTACGTTTCTATCTTATATACTTTTTGAGTTATTAGATGATGAACATGGTACCCCCCATATCACACAAAAATGTAAAATGTAATTCTCCAGGCCTCGCGCTGGCTATAGACCCCTCTTCCCTCAAGGGGGAATTTCGTACACTATGATTTCCAGATACTACATTATATAAGCCACAAAATGAAATATGTTAGTCCTCTGAGAGTGGCAGCGTTAGCTGGTAACATCATGTTACGTATGTTACCCGCAAAATAACATTAAATTTTCCTTATAATGTCTCCAACATGACATATTCACACTTTTTTTTAAGTCTGGCACAGGTTTAAGAACTTCTCATAGCACAGTTACATAATTTTAGCATTTGTTTTATAAATGTCTTGAGATTTTGCGGTTGTATATGTTACTTAGTGTTTTGTATGTTATTTCCAAGTATCAGTATGGAAGTTATTGACCCTACATGTATTACATCCGTCAGTGAATATAGTAAATCTGTAAGGCTGCTATTCAAATGAATTAAAGTTCCTTATTATGGTGTCTTACACTATTTTACAGCCCAGGTTACATACGTTACTCTCTGAATACCATTAAACATTCAAGATATGGTCTCCAACACGACCAGCTTGTACTTATTTGCATGCTGGCACAGGTCCATGTACTTATTTTTACTCTGACTCATTTGCTGAGGAAGTAACTCAATACATTAACTACCATAAGCCCTCTTTTCTTTTATAGAGACATCAGATATATAATTATCATAATACTCTTGGAAAGTTTGTAACATTCAGTGCAATGTGCGAGTAACAACTTTAAAGATCAAAGAAAACCCATCAGGTAGAAGTTCTAGAGCAAATCTTAGTATATTATCCAAGAGTTTTAAAGAATTTTCCTATACTACTTATTACTCCTCTATCAGATTTATCTTGCAAGGATTTTGCAATATGCTAGCACTCTGGTAATGGCACCATTACCCTGTAACAGCCAATTATATATAATACCCATCAACATCTGATAATTTTAGTAAATGACATGACTTCTGACAAGTGCAAACTATAAGGTCAGATTTCCAAATTGGCTATATCATCCAAGTAAGCTATTTTTGCCTCACAGATATGGACCTTTGAAAACAGTTATGCACCCCAAAGTGTTACGTATGTTACTTTTTTCATTATTCCTATATAAATGATTTATGAAACTAATATAGTTTGATATTTTTTAAATGTGAATGTGCTTACTAACTCATTTTGTATCAAAGAATGTTTATGTACCTTTTGGAAACTGCAAATATTATGTTTCTATCTTTTATAAGGTTTGAGTTGTTGAGTTTTGAACATTGTAACCCCATATCACACAAAATGTGAAATATAATTCTGTGGCTCATTTGTTAGGGTACAATCAAGTTTTCTTTCACCCAGAGGTACTCGATTTCCTTCCCATTTATTTTCCACACATTTTGTCCATATCTGGAAAGCCTCACTTGTTTTCATGGGAAAGACTTGATGGTTTAATCTTTGTATGTACATCTTAAGGACAGAAAAGCAGATTGGAGGTAAGCTCATGTTCATGCCATTTAAAATAGTCAGTATATGTGTATGGCTTTGGTACTTTTTTCAGAAACATGTCATACTGCAGCTTATTCACAATTACATAAATAGCACATGTTATGGCTTCATATCACTGATGAGTGCCAAGAGCAATTCTTTATTTGTTTTCCTACCCTACTTAGAATGTTGATGAACTAGTGGGGGAGGGGTTCTCTATCAGTTTGATAGGAATAACCTTTCCGTGGTACTAACTCAGGTACATTGGTAGTCTCACAATCTGTTAAACAGTGTATTAATGTAGATCTCTTTCCCCAAATTCTGGCCAATGCTGTTGACATTCAGAAGGTGAACTTTTTGTTGCATACACCATTGTTGAACAAAACACCCAGGTTATCCTCTGCGAGAATGTTTGTTAGACTTTATAAACTGCTGCTTATACATTGTATATATGTATCAGTGACAAAACCAACACACCCTGCCTTTAGTGCCTGGTTGAATACTGGTGCCATCAGATCCATGAAGGTGACAGGAAAAGCTATTATGCTCTGTAGTTACGGCATTAACATCAAAGTTATGTGCAGCACTACATGGCCAATCTAATGTTGGTTTGATGTGTGATTGCAAGCCATGCTGAAGTTTGGACTTGTCAGTATTGGTGGAAATTCTATCAGGTGTTGACAGTGACCATGGTACAGGTCCCAGAAGGAACGGCAGTGTCAACTCAAGGTCAACATTATGCCCAATAGAAAGAAGGCCATGCTTACCAAGGACGCTCCTTTAAGCTCTCATCTGGCTGTTTACCATTTGTAAATTGGGCAATTTTTTCTTGCTTGACCTCGCAAGCATCAAAACTTTATTAGCTGGTAGCATTTGGGGGGGGGGGGGGTTGTGAAAGAGTTTTTTTTTAACTAAAAATGAGTCAATGAAGTCTGCAACAGCCTTCCTGCCAATGTCATCAGCCTCAATAAGATCTTTAGCTATGCCAGGCTTAGCAGGCACACCGAAAGACAAAAGTACAGTTCATTGTCTTCAAAACTAGAACTAAAAGGATTGGTGAAGCCTGAAACTGCCTCTAGTACTCATTCTACTTTGCATCTGAGCAGATTGAATATTTCATTTCAGTGCATTGAAGAGTTGTTTCAATATATTGAGCTCTGATGTGATGAGTAAAACACAATTCCATCTGTAGTACGAAGCTTAGTTCTAGTTGCTGAAGCCTATAATACCTCTATATTGTTTGCCTGGTAGTTATGTCAAAAGCATTTCTCAAGCAAAGAACCAATGGTTGTGACACACTAAACCCTTTTTGTTCGAGAAGTTCTTTGCATCTGCGATGTGTATCAACTTTATGAGTGTAATCTATTACACAGGTACATATTGTGCGTGGTTGTTATAATTGTTTGCAATGGACATTGGGAACAAGGCATACAGATAGAGATGACATGCAATTCAAAGTTGTTTTCCTTGTAGCCCTAATCAGTGTCAATACCATCTGAATCATATCCATACACCTTGCCCAGAACTGAGCTGTTTCACAGTGACTGACTTTCAGAACTTCAGATTTGAATGCATGGTATCTATACTGTTTATGTGAGCAAACAGCGAAGGTTGATAGATCACATTATATTATTAGTTTAAGTCACCATAGATTAATAAGGAACTTCATTTTATTTCAGCCTTATAAATTTTCTAAATTCTCTGACAGAGTTTATACATGTATAGTCAACAACTTCTATACAGATATTCAGAATAACTTATGTATCATTTGGTAACACACATAACAGTTAAAGCTCAATGCATTTATTAAATGAATACTTAAAATAGGTAAACCTTGTTAAAAGAAGTACATAAACCTGTGCAAGCATGCGAATAAATATAAACAAGGCTTGTTAGAGACATTAACTTATATGTTTGATGCTATTTTGAAGGTAACATACATAACATGGACCTGAAAAATAGTGTAAGCGACCATAATAAAGAACTTTAAATCATTAAAGTAGCAGCCTTATAGATTTACTATATTCTGTGACAGATTAATACACGTATAGTCAATAAATACCATACTGATACTCGGAAATAACGCAGGAAACACTAAGTAACGTATACAACGATAATTACTAAAGACATTTATAAATTAATACTAAAAAATATGTAACTGTGTTATAAGAAGTTCATAAACCTGTGTCAGCATGCAAATATGTACGAACATGTCATGGTTGAGACATTATCAGGGACCTTTAATGCTATTTTGGGGGGTAACGTATATAATGTGATGTTACACGTTAACGCTGCCACTCTCAGAGGGCTAACATCTTTTATTTTGTGTCTTATATAATGTAGTTTCAGAAAATCATAGTGTACAAAATTCCCCCTGGGGGGGGAGGGGGGTCTATAGCCAGCTCAAGGCCTAATTATCAAGACGTAAGGATACTAATTTCAAAATACTGATTTCAAGATTTTTCTGCTGCTGCTAACCTGACCATTATTTGCATTGCCGCAATATAATTCTGCTAACTTTTATTATTATTTTTTAATTTGCTGCACGCTGCAAACTTGGCCACTTTTGCTACAGCAAAATTGCTGCTAACTTGGCCGTGTTTTGCTGAAGTAATTTTTCTGTTAACTTAACCGAGTTGATTTCAAGATGTTTTTTTTTAAGTTTTTATACAAATCCGTTACAAATTTTAAATTACTAAAATAATGTAATCAGATCCTTAGATAAGAGTTATTAGAAATTCTAGTAAGGACCCCTTACTTCTTAATTGCTTCTTGAGGTCCATTAATGTGAAATTCATTAATGACTAAAAGAAGTCATTAGGACCACAACGTTTAGGATCCGCGCATGCTTGGAGACAACAAGGACCAATGCATTTTGAAATATTCATATTCCCTTTCAAATATCAAATTCAACTTCAAGGCGGTATACTTTTGCAAATATACAGAAATTTCGCAAAAAAATGTCTAAAGTTGAATCTCAATAATTCGAAGTCACCGGGTCCAGATTCGAATTATCATTTGTTCGAGTTAAAAGGAATGAGTTACTAAATAAAGCCCAACCCAACAGCTGATTTTTTAAAACAAACACGGTCTGCGTTATTTTATACCAACCTTACCAACTTTAGCAAGAAATAGCTGGTGATGTGCGAGGTCTACACTGATGTAGGTGGTATAGAATAGTTATACCATGTTTGACCGCATGTAAAGCTCCTTGATATTCACCACGTACAGGCGGACAACCCATTGCATGGTATAACTAAAATTAACTTTACAAAAGAAACGCACCAGAGAGGAAATTTACAACCACATATATATATGTTCCAATGGAACATCTCAAGATAAGCTGTCAAAAGCATGAAATGCAGTGGCGGATACAAGGGCGGGGGTTCAGGGTCCACTCCCCCTGTCCCCCCCCCCCCCCCCGTTTTTAAATATCCTATGAAAATGAAATAATTTGGTCTCAGTGAGACCAAATTATTTCATTTTCACGGGATATTTTAGAAAAATGTGATATGAGATAAAAATCGCCACACCTTTATGTATACGAACCCCCTTTCCAGATCCTGGATCTGCCCCTGAAATGGACATTCTTCTCCCCGTGCATCGAAAATGTATTGATTTATTTTTTCATATTTTGGTCCTTTGGGAACATTAGGTCCTGACGAAAAGCAGAATATCGCTTAAGCTGGTGCTAGGGGGCGTGAGAATTGTTGCACTTTCTATTAGTTCTCGTGTGCAGACTCAATAAAACTGAGTCTGATGTTAGTCTCTCTATTTCTGAAGGGTCCGTTTTTCCAGATTATTCGGAGGTCGCAACAGCTGTCGTTGTTTCTGTGTGATGTTGGTAAAACTTCTCCTTGTGTTTATATTTATTCATATTCTGTTCCTTCGGCAATATTGGGTCCTGACGAAAAGCAGAATACCACTTTTAAGCTGGTGCTAGGGGGAGTGAGAATTTTTGCACTTTCCATTTGTTCTCATGAGCAGTCTATTTTTTCTAATATTGTAGGTTCTCTCTGTTTCTGAAGGATCCGTTTTTCTTGATGACAATTTTGTCAAACTACAGGAAAACTTGTTCGTTCTACAGGCTCATTTCACCAAAACAATGAAGGTAGTTGAGGGTTTTTAAAGCATATGTTGAAAAGACATATGTTGTAGGTACTCAATTCTAATATGTACCAACAGCATATGACGAGGCAATTCCAATGCGTACCAACACCATATGTTACTGAAAATAAGGAAAACTGTTTTGACATTTACGCTTACCAAGTCTCATGTTCATTGGGGTTTTTGCCTCTTTATACGTCTCAAACTGTCAATCAGTATTGAAAATGTCTGCAACTATACGAATTCATTTTGCTATAACATTTCCTGTTTAACAGCCCCCCTGATAAGAGTCCGTAACTGAAAATTCTTTTTCTTTTTTCTCATCTAAAACATATGTTGTGGGTACTCAAAAGAACCGTCTCGATGAGACGGTTCTTTTGAGCACACAAAACACATGTTTAAACTGATGGATAAGATAAAAATTGCACTTTTACGCGCTAAAATAATTTGCTTAACTGGCTCTATGACCGTTTGTGTTTACTGTTGATCCATCAAAGGTTCATTCCAGCATGTTGGGTTGGATAATACTTTCCTCTGATCTTATAAACAGTCATTCTCAGGTGAGCAACGCAGGGCCAGAGAAACATCTAATCTCGATGTCAGATTTCGAAATATGTAATAGTTATACCATGGGTTGTCCACCTGAACGTGGAGATAATCCACGAGCTTTAGCGAGTGGATTATCTTACGAACAGGTGGACAAACATGTTATAACTATTTTATACACACCTACATCAGTGTAGACCTTGCACACCACGAGATATTTCGTGCAAAAGTTGGTAAAGGTGGTATAAAACACCAGTCGACATAGCTGGCGACATAACATACCATTGCGGCGAACAATGAGATCAGAGCCTAACAGCACCATGTGCCCCAAAATATTTACTCAGACCTATAATTATCTATTTTCGTTTCAGGCCGACGACGGCTGTTCATTGCCCTAGCAGCCACACTGTCTACTTGCCTTCTGCTCAGGAGCATGCTTGCAACAACTCATAAGTATGGTCGCAAGGATAACGGTAGGTCCATCAAACCGTAACAAATACAAGGAATACTTTGGTCATTTTAAGAATTGAAACTTCTTTAAAAATATCGCCCTTTGTAGAGTTTAAAAATGGAAAATTACTCAAAATTTTATCTCGTTGAATTCTATCCCCCCCCCTCTCTCTCTCTCTCTCTCTCTCTCTCTCTCTCTCTCTCTCCGTTTTGACCCTAAACTAGATATTTCATTGGTGGGTTGGTGCCTGGTTATTGTCTAACTCTTTGACTGGGCCCACAGTTGCTCATCTAGAAGTTTAATTCTCACTGAAAGTTAAGTTAAGAGTCATTTTTTTATCAATTTGATGTGACTGTTTCCCTGTGATGATCGATTGCATGCGATATAAACTACTTTTGTGTTTTAACAACTGCAGACTCTAGGGCGAAGACTTGGCCTAGCCCCCGATGACCTTGGCTGCAGTCCATTCTAAGGCGATGGTTCTGTTGTTGTTGATTTACTTTTATTGCTGCTCTCGTTTTATGTGGGGGTTCTGAAGTTACTCATTTTGTAATGCAAAAGAGTAAAGCCTGTGTAAAACAACCACTCAAAAAAAGACAAAATAAAGATCTTAATGACAAATGGTAGCTTAATGAAGGTCGGAAGTATTGCAGAATGCTCCTGTTAGAGCGTTCTGCAATAATTTTGACCTGCTTTAAACGATAGTTAAAGCAGTGTTTTCAGAAGAAAACTATGACCCAACTGCAAATTGAGTCGGGATGCATGCTTACTGCTCTTTATTGTGTCACAATATTACAGGCTGAAATCCATCAATAATTTCAAGGGAGAGCATGCACAAACACAATTTTTGCCAAACCTTGAAAATACAAAGTGCTGTGGTTACATTGAATACAAGGTCAAGGTCATCAATATCTAATAAACTCTTTTCTGTCTGCAAACAATATATCAATGCAAGTTTGGTGTAGAAAAAAATCACTGGTTCAGAAGACAGAGCTCACACAAAGCTGATTTACATTTTTAGGGATGGTGACCATGATAGTGAGGTGACCTTGAAAACTAGGTCAAAATCTTATCAACTTTTTATTTGGCCACACTGATACAATACATAAAAGTTTAGCTAGAATCCATTGTTCAATTCATGACAAATTATTTTGCCTACATAACTAATCGTGTTTATACCACATATTCACTTGTTCTGCTTAATCCCTTTTCAGGGCAATGGGATTTTCCACTACACTACATAGACAGACAACCAGTTGAGGATTCCATCATTTCAGATTTTGGTTTTGTTCCAATCAATGAATCTGTTGCCATTGATACCAGAAACTGCAGTAGTAAGTGCGTCTCTTTGGTCACACGTATGCACATGCGTGGTAGCCATATTGGATGACCTCCAATATGGCCGCCACGCATGCGCAGACCTAGGACCAAAGCGACACACTTTCTACTATCTGCTTAGAGGAGGAGAAGCAGTTCAGTGGAACTTTCCAAGATAACCTGATAAAACTAAGTCACCTGCAATTTCCTGAAGCGGATAAATGGATAGATAGACTTGGCTTGAATAAGAAAAGGACGCGGGAAGTTCCGTCACTTCCGGTTTTAGCTACTGCAGCTTCTAGTGGATTTTTTGATGTGTCACAGGGGCTTATAAAAAGTGTCCATGAAAAACTTTTGCCCAAATACCCCGGATTAAAGCTGATATATTACGACCTAGGACTACCTAATGTCCAAAGAAAGAAGGTAATCTTATCTATAAAATACACCATCGAGTGTCTATGAGACACAAATAGTTTGTAAACTGATTAACAACGTTGAACTTCGGCCAGATATTAGTTAACAGTCTGATAAACGCCGTTGCACAGACTTAAATTATGATAGCTTTCTGATAAAGGTCAATGCTAGGACTATGAGTGTGGTAACTGTCTGATAAAGACAGCTACTTAAGCTATGAGTTTGGTGTCTGTCTGATAGAGGCAGTATTAGGACTATGGGTGTAGAGGCAATCTGATAAAGACCAGAACTTAGATTATATGTATGAACCCAGCCCAATTAAGGCCAGATCAGTCAACTGTCTGATAACGCCGTTCCATCGTGTGTGATAATGGTCAGATAAAGGCAAGTGTTTAGGCTATGAGTGTGGTAGCTGTCGGATAAATGTCAGTACTTGGACTATGAGTATGGTAACTGTCTAATAAAGGCCTGTGTTTAGGCTACAAAAGTGGTAGCTGTCAGATAGTGGCCTGTACTGAGGCTATCAGTCCAATACTTAGGAACAGTCTCGTAAATGGCTATTGGTTCTGAAGAAAGCCAGTGCTTGGACTATGGATGCATTAGCAGTCTGATAAAGGCCAGTACTTGTACTATGAGTATAGCAACAGTCAGATAGAGTCATCAAGTACTGTGACTATTTGTTTGCAACTCTGTGATGAAAGCCGGTACCTTGACAATGATTGAGATTATTGTCTGATAAAAGCCAGAATATAAGTGTAGTAGCTCTCTAATAAAGGCCAGTACTTGGACTTTAGGTGTGGTAGCTATCTGATAAATTTCAATAAATGGACTATGATTGTTAGAACTGTCAGTAAAAAGGCCAGTACTTTGACTATGACAGTGGTAACATTCTAACACGGACTTTCAGTATGTAAGTTTTATAAAAGCTACTACTTTGACTATGAGTTTGGCAAAAGTCTAAAAAAGGCCAGGACTTGGACTATGAGCATAAATGCCAGTGCTTAAGCTATGCTTGTGTTAACAGTCTGATAATGGCCAGTACTTGAGCTATGAGTTGTTTGTAACTGTTTAATAAAGGTCAATACTAAGGCTATGAGTTTTGTAACTGTTTAATAAATGTCAATACCAAGGTTTTTAGTGTGGTATCTGTCTGATAGAGGCCAGTACTTGAGCTATGAGTTTTGTAACTGTTTAATGAAGGTCAATACAAAGGCTATGGGTGTGGTATCTGTCTGATAGAGGCCAGTACTTGGGCTATGAGTTTTGTAACTGTTTAATGAAGGTCAATACAAAGGTTATGGGTGTGGTATCTGTCTGATAGAGGCCAGTACTTGGGCTATGAGTTTTGTAACTGTTTAATGAAGGTCAATACTAAGGCTATGGGTGTGGTATCTGTCTGATAGAGGCCAGTACTTGGGCTATGAGTTTTGTAACTGTTTAATGAAGGTCAATACTAAGGCTATGGGTGTGGTATCTGTCTGATAGAGGCCAGTACTTGGGCTATGAGTTTTGTAACTGTTTAATGAAGGTCAATACAAAGGCTATGGGTGTGGTATCTGTCTGATAGAGGCCAGTACTTGGGCTATGAGTTTTAATGTCAATACTAAGGTAATGCGTGTGGTATCTGTCTGATAGACTATGAGTGTGGTAACAGCCTGAAAATGGCTACCCAGCCATTATTCCATGATAGGTCATTATCGGCCCGCCAGCGAAACGCCATTTTGATGGCGTTTCGCTGGCGGGTCGACGATGACCCGATTTTAGTGGTATGTGAATCCTTTCAACCCTCATCAAAAAAAAAACCACACAAAACAAACAACAGCATAAAAAAATCTTGATCCGCGTGTGATACTTTCTCTATGACTATGTTTTCATATATATATTTCCAGCTGGAAGCTCACTGTAAGTGCGAGGTACGAGATTTCCCTGCATCAAGAGATCTACCAGCGCATGCCACAAACTGGCCTATCTACGCTTTTAAACCTATTATAGTGTCTGTAAGTTAGTTTTCTGGGCTCAGGCCCCGAGGTTATATAGCTTTTTTCATGCTCAACTCACTTAGCACCAAATTTCAACTGCACAAAGAACTAAAATACTTACAAATAAAGAAGTTCTTTGCTTTAGGCCTCTCAGATGTTTTATTTAGCATGCTAATAATGTTAAAATGCAAACAATTGTTGGCTTTGGCATTTTAACATTTATAAGCAGGATAAATTTCGCGCTCAGCTGAGTTGAGCATGAAAAAAGTTTTTTAGCCTATAGGCCTGATCTTACTTCGCTTTTAAATATATTATAGTGTCTGTAAGTTAGTTATCTGGGCTCAGGCCCCGAGGTTATATAGCTTTTTTCATGCTCAACTCACTTAGCACCAAATTTCAACTGCACAAAGAACTAAAATACTGACAAATAAAGAAGTTTTTTGCTTTAGGCCTCTCAGATGTTGTATTTATCATGCTAATAATGTTAAAATGAAAACAATTGTTGGCGTTGGCATTTTAACATTTATGAGCAGGATAAATTTCGGGCTCAGCTGAGTTGAGCATGAAAAAGTTTATAGCCTATAGGCCTGGTCTTACTTCGCTTTTAAATGTATTATAGTGTCTGTAAGTTACAATTTCTGGGCTTTGAATTTAAAGGGGTACGTGCATTAAGAGGCTATTTTGGCCCCCCTATGAGGTCAAAAAATGAAAATTGCTTTTCACAAATTTCTTCTTTTTAGTTTATTAGAAAAATAGCCCAAGTGTAAAAGTCTGGGATTGATTCTATTTTTACTGTTGCTATGGTAACAAAATGGCTGCCAAAATAGGCTGAAAATAGGAAAGTGACCATTTTGGAGCAAATTTAAGACATTTGACAGAGAAATTAACATAGAGCACAAGCAAATACCAAAAAGACATTTTAACAGAGGGTGAGAATTACCACGGCACACAATATATTTAAAGGTTTTTTGGTATTTGCTTGTGCTGATATCTAATTCTTAAAAATTCGGTCTGAAAAAGCCTTAAATTTGGATCAAAATGACAATTTCTCTATTTTAAGCCTATTTTGTCGGCCATTTTGGTTACCATAGCAACGGAAAAGTAAAATAAATGCCAGAATTTTACACTTGGGCCATTTTTCTAATAAACCAATTGGGTGAAAATGGTGAAAAGCAACTTTCCGTTTTTGGCTCTAGAGGGGGCCAAATTTGCCCCTTAATGCACGTACCCCTTTATCTTTCCCCCAAACCACGCCTTCTTTAAAGTCACGCCTACTTTTTTCTCTTTGATTACTAGTATTGTCTGCTGATACGTTTGCAAAGAGTTTGGACCCAGATTAGGCCTACCAATATGCTGGGTCTAACCTGGATCCAAACTGCTTGACACCCCCGTGGTATTCTCGAAAGAATTTTTGAACAAAAATATGATTTTAAAAAAAATCAGCAGACGTCAAAACGCATGAAAAATATCAAGCGTTCAAAGGATTAAGTCCACTTAACGTAAGATGAACCTCGATTAGTTGTGGGAGATTGAACATGTGCAATTTTGTTTGTGGGACTTTATCACGTGCAAAGTGAGTTATACACGATCAGGTGATGTTTGAGTGAAACTCTTGGCGTGGTTAAAGAAATATGCGGCTATTTCCAATGCGCACCTTTCCCGCGTCTGCATCTGGGTCCTGTCTTTCGACCCTTAACGGATTCGGATCAACACAGCTTCCGATATTCTTATAATTATCATAACGGTGATCAGACATTTTCTTCACAAATAACTAATTAAAGTGTGTTCGAAATATCTATTGACATCTTTTTCAGAACTGATCGTCTCAGCACTAAAGACAGATAAATGTAGCTCAGTCGAAATCAAACGACGTACACATTAACCCTGGTTACGAATACGATAGTGGCCGAGTCTATACTATTTGTATGGTTATTTCGAGCGGCGCACGACCTGACCTCGTGGCCTAGTGGTTAGCGTGTCTGGCTACAAAGCCAGAGGACCAGGATCGATTCCCGGATGCGCACATATTTTCAGTGTGTTTTTTCTTTCTTTTTTAACATTTTAATGCTAAATTACTTCATATACTAGTAAAATGGCATCATCAAAACGACCGAAATGGTCATCCCCGAACTTTTTATATTGAATTACGCATGGAACCTATGGGGGTGGGGTTAAATTTGGATCTCTAGAAAGAGAATTAGTTCGGTGACCCCAGATTTTTATTCTTTTTTCTGAAAGGTATTATAATAGTCCATGAATTAAAATTAAATTTTCAAGATTTTCAATATCAGATTTTTTAATACATGATTTATTCTAAAAACAAATTCCATTTTTCGACGAATTGCCAAAATATATCATGCAGTATCTTGTCACAGCATGGGATAACAAGTAAACATGCACATTTTCTTAAAAGTTTGAGGTCATGGGCAGTAATTTACGTTAAAAGAAAGAAGCTGGCTGAAGATTACAACCGTTTTAGCTCGATAATTAGGACTAGTGTTATTATTTTATATTTCTAGAAAATTGGTCAAATGCTGTTAACTTCATTATGAGATTCTGAAAAAATAAGCACGGTGACATATTCTTTTATTTCATAAATGGATAGCCCATGCACAAAACAAACTGTATGCAAAGTATTGAAAATATTTCAATATGGGAAGTATTTAGTAGCATATGTCCTTAAGAAACGTATATTGTTCTTAAGTGTTAAACATTTACTAACTTATCGATAATAATTGATATTGAAGTATGAAATTTTGAATATTTAATATAATGCAAGGTTCTGTTTAGTACCTATGATCAAATGCGCATGCAGGTGTTTGAATTAGTATCTTGAAGATTAAACTTTTTCGCTTGTGAGACTTGATGTTTGCAGGAGCTACGTTTTTGTAATAGCTTGAGAATGAGATAGCCTGCCTGTGTATAACTTCGCACTTTTTTCTGTGTTGCCTTTTCTTGTATTTTTCTGTCTCTTTTTTCTTGAAAACACAAAAAAGGTATAACGTATTAAGATTAAATAGAGGATATTTACTTTTTGGAGGTGAATATCAAATATATTTCATCGAGTGTGTTGAAAACATCAGAATTTACACGAGTGCGCAGCACGAGTAAAAATTATGATGTTTTCAACTCACGAGATGAAATATATTTGGTATTTACCAAAAAAAAAATTTTCTTTTTATTTTATACTTTTTAGAGGCTACATGCAATGTCTCACCACCGAAAAGGAGGTGCTGAAAATGCAAAAACGAAATACTTTAGCAAATTCAAATAATTTTGGTTTGAAGTTCTGAAGTGTAATGCATTAATGGAATAGAAAAGTCAGAGGTAATCCAAAAAACGCTACAGTGAAATTTTAGGCTGATATCAATCACTAGTGATTTATATCATGTCATTTCACTAGTGATTGATATCACTTTTATTTGTTTTTATATGCATTGATTTCACTGCTAAGTATAAAATAATACATTCTGTTTCCATCAGGCATGATATGAAAATTTGTCATTCAGGCTTGGCTGAATATGCGTAGGCTGGTCATTCATTTCGAATTCAGTCAAGCCTTTCTGACAGATTTTTCTTATTGTGGAAACACACTGTATTATTCTCTATAAATCTCCTGAATTTGTTCATTCTCTTTCTACATTTCAGATCTTGTTTCAAGAATTTGGTCATGTTTGGTGGGCAGATAGCTCTGTGCGGTTTATAACAGACGACCTAGATGGACCTCTACAATATCTAAGAAACACTAGCTCTTTGTTTTTCACGTACAGTAAAGACTTAGCTGTCGCACAACATACTCGTATCGAAACTTTCAATTATTTTCAAGAACACCCATGTCCATATTCAGAATTTGGTGAGATCGAGGCTGGAAATATAGCTTTCCATGACAGTCACGTGTCACGTACTATTATTCGAAAGTGGTTGTCATGTGGTTTAATTAGAGAATGCATTCAGCCGAGTGGAAGTGTCAAGCATTGTGCTGGTAGTACTCTAGTCGGAGGGTGTCACAGATATGACCAATCAGCATTGAGTTTAATTTTGAGACGCTTATACCATGATCAAAACGACTATCCTCTTGTTGAAAAGCCCTATAGGATAATAGAAGTAAAGCGAGGTGAAGCTGTGCATTATTTTGCATGATACACCAATATAAGTAAAATAAAAAGATACACCAACATTTGTTTATCTTATTTTTGAGACCCTATCAAATCGTCCCTAAACACTCATATGTCTCTATTATTGGAATCGGATAAATGAGACTTACACAAGTAGTTCCAGTCGAAAGTTACACAGTTTCAGGGCTATACACAGAATCATTTCATTGGAAATGTGTCTTTGACAGTCGAATCGAAATGCATTTTTATTATACAATCTGTTTTACTTATAATAAGTTATATCTTATTATTATTATTTAGATATATTTATTTTTTATTTGTTATTACTTTAGGGTAAAGAAGACTTACACAGATAATTCTAATCTGGTGCCCTGTTGATAGGTAGATCTAGGGGGTGGAACCAGACTAAAACAATTCCTCTGACTGTCAGTCTAACTGACCTTGGGAAAAGGTTCCTGGATAAACGTTTAATATATCCACATAAATTACATGTAACACTGAAAACCGACAATTGCCTATTTGGACACCGACGTCATAGTTTGGAAATCATATTGGTCCGAGTTTTAAAATTCAATGCGAAAATCTTTTATTACAGCCAATTTTATCAAAACACAGAAAAAAAAATCCAGGTAAAGGATACTGATAATGCGTATTCATTTGGTGGGGCGACCCAATTATGATGGCCGTTTCACACACAAAGTTAGTCTCTGATAGGGCTATCAGTTTGAAGAACCCATTAAGTAATGTACTGTTACTTGATTAGTCAGGGATCATTTGCGGAAACATTAAATCTCAAATAATTATTAGATAATTATCCACTGCTGGTCAAATTCGTTTTGGTTAATCTCTTGAGAAGTACTGGGTAATTTTACATAAAATGTTGATTCCAACACAATTCAGGCCAGCATTCACCCTTTGCATGCTAGTGCTATCGCATCTAGTCTAGACCAATATAGTAAACGCACTACATCCTGTCTGATGTGAATTCGAATTCTTTGATACTAAAGCTGCTTCTGAAAGTATTTAAAAAGTTAATTTTAGAAAAGAAATCGGCAGACGACACAATAGCAAAGTTTCCCAGCATGCAAAAAGTTTAAGTACTAAAATTTCTTTTCTTTCACAAAAACTATGTAGTGAGAGTGAGGACTACTTTTCATGTTGCTTTATGTCTGCATTCAACTTTTTTTTCGGTCATAATTTTGAGGGAAAAAATTAAGAAAAAAATTCAGCAGAGGACAAAAAGCATGCTTAATTACCAAGCATGCAAAAAGTATCACCTTGCACCATGACACAAAATGCATGAGCCATGACATGTGATTACCTACAATGTGTCATTTTGACAAGGGTAGACTCAGACTCCTTTTAAGCTTAGAAACTCCAAATGCTGTTCAGTCAATAGCTAAACTGTCATTGAACATTCAAGCGACTAGCAAATGCTCTTATCAGGCTGGGCAGATGCTCATACTGATCAGAGCCTTTGCTGGTCGGACATATCACATTGTTGGAAATCTCATTTCGTGGCTAATATTATCATTTAAACCATAAAATGCCAGCAAAATGACTATGTTTATGATTAACATAAGTATGGAGGTAAACAGTGTAAGCCCAGATCAGACTGCTCCCACAGGTTCAGTCAGACCACAGGAGCAGTCTGATCTTGATCTACTCTGTCGACGAGGCTTCAAAAAACAGTTTTAACAGATAACAAAAGCAGATGATCTTTAAAATTGTTGTAGTTTTCAGTTTACGATTTTCATAAAATGCATGCACGTCTGCGCGGCTCAAACAACGTATTAAACAGGTTAACTCTTAATATAATATTATCAGATCTCCCTTTTTGGGCAATGAAATAGTCGAATCACGTCCAGATATGAATATAAAAGTTGCCGCATATATGCAGTGACCAAGTAGCTTAATAATGAAAAAAAGTATGGGAAAGTCCATTTTATATTGGTCACATATTGAAATTTCTAAGTTTTAATGTAAATTGTGTTTGTCTTAGCAAATGGTGCAGACCCTGGTGAGGCACCGGCTTTAGATGCCTATGTTTTGTGAAGCATATGGCTCTCTTCATACTCCACAACAAACATTGTCTGCTTTCTCATCTGCTAGCGTAATTTGAAAATTGCATTGCAAACACTCAGAAGATTAACTATTTTTGATGCATTATGTTATACATATTGAACAAGTATAGAATCACATATTTTCAAGGGGCTGCCGGTCATAATGTCTATAAAATGAGGTATATTTCTGCTTAGGTATCTTAGTAAACAATGCAGACCAGATTGAATTCCACAATATGCCTTATCCTCAACGGCTCAATCACAGCTGAGCATTATTTCTGGAGCAATGATTCTGGGCTGATGTATAGTCCGACCAGTTAAGAGAGACTGGGCGGTTCTTAGCAAGGACACACCCGTGGACATTTCCATTTAAAAATCGGTATGACAGGGTGTATTCATTCACCTGTGAAACGCTTTACAGCAGTATACCTGTATATACCTGTTGTAGTTTTGAGCCCACTGTGAGAAAAAGGCATCTCGAAATAATTTGGATAACAAGGAGACTGACTAGTCAAGATATATGCACTCTGACAATGTTTCGAAATTTTAACTATTCAAATTATAATACTGAATAAGAAAATAAAATAATGGTCGGCAATGAAAAGTTAATACTATAAATTGGTCAGCACACGAAATGATGGTTCTTATTACATCCGCGTGTGGCGAAGGCTCCGACGAGCCTGCATGTACGCTTGACCTCGCCAGGGCTTTCGGTTCTCGCATAAACAAAGTATGCAAGTTGAAGAAGACTCTGAAACTCTTTTAGACATCTAGTGTCACTGGAAAGGCCAGAATGAGCGATTATAAGAGGCGTTTTTGGATATGCGATAAGACCAAATCTCATGTTCGTATGCCCTTTTCTCATGATCCAGATACTTAACCCTTGTCCCGCTTAATTCTAATTGGTGATTTATTATTATTGTATCAGGCTTAATAATCAAACCAGTTTTGCCATACAGACAGAATTTGAAGAAAGGGCAAACCTACCCTCCCCCAAAACTTTCACAACATATTCATCCCGGAAAATGAAATGCAGCATGTCCCCAGCAGCATACTTAAGATACACGTCTACCAGGCATGCTAACGTATACAGTTGGTCACCCTTGTCGTATACGCTTCAGTTGGTTGCACGAGTAAAGCGTACATAGGCTATAAGTACACCCGATTTACTGTAGACTAGTCTTATTTGACAGTGTGTGACAGCGCTCTGTCTGACACGCCCAGTCTCTATTAGCTGGACGCACTATATATGTGACATCAATTTGTCTGTAAAAAGGATTAATGAATATACTACACATACCTTTATTGATTGATTTGATTCTTTATGTCCAAGACAACATTTTTTCAGATATGTCCGAACGTGTCGACCTGGGTTGAACCAGTACTAAGCAAGGATTGATGTGTCTTGCTCAAGGACACAATAGGCTACAGTGACGCCGGTGATGCTCGAACTCGCAACCGCTTGAATTGGTCTCGGGTCAAAAACACTCTTATATTGAGCCACTGCGCTCCAATACTGAATTATGTTTTTTTTTATTTCTTGGAACTGCATCAAGGCGACCGAATGAGAAACATAGATCACCGTTGCTTGTGCAGCCTGATCAGAGCTTAAGGACTTTAACAGCCATGGTACACGCAGGCATGTCAGACTTTTACTACTTGGGGATGGTGAGCAGGACAGATCATCATTCCCCTGCAAATTGTTCTTTAACACAAGTTCTGATTTTTGGCTGTCTGCTAGCTAAAAACTCCCAAACTCATTTTTTTCATCCATTTCACTCTGGGGATAAAATGTTTCTATGAACACAAGTTAAGTCATAAATTCTGATAATGGAGCTAGCGATTTTATATGGGCCATTAGCATGACAGCGGAACTAAAGGTCCCAGGAATTCCTGGGACCAGCTCTTCAGACTTTACCAGGCTCTGAGTTTGAGCAAAGAAGGGAGATTATGCAGAGAAAATTTGTGTCCAGTAGCAGTAGTTTTCCTTGAACTCAGAGCCTAGGACAGGCTAACACAAAGTGGAATACTCTTTGCATGCTGGTAATTTCGCAGTGCGGAAGAATGTGTGGTAATGAGTTAAACCTAATCAACAGTTTTTCAGTTATGTTGGGATGGGTTGAACCAGCACTAAGTAAAAGTGGCTGTGTCTACTAGTGTTGTCTGCTGATAACCTTTGCAAACAGTTTAGATCCAGATCAGACCCTAACAAAACGTCTGACCTCTGTTTTCCACTCTGATGCCCGTTTGCACGCCCTTTTAGTGCTTCTCCAATAACGCTTTTTGTTTACTTATACGTTTATATAAGGTGAAACATTTATCGCAATGAAGCTGAGCGCGGGAATTTGGAGTTTTGCCTGTTCCAAAAACTCCGTTATGTCTGAAGTAGTTCAAAATAACTGGAAAACCAGCCATGTTCGGTAAAAATTGAAAATGGACACTTGACTGATAAATATAAAATATAAATGCAGTCGAATCTCGTAATTTCGAAGTCAAAGGTACTGGAGATTTAATTTCAAATTATCGAAAATTCGAATTATAGGAAGCTTGTGACCCTGTGACAACAGGGACACAATAATTACGATTGGTGTTAGCTTTTACGCTTTTTCTTTAACAATCTAGGCATTCCCTTACACTTATATATAACTAGTATGAACATTTGTTGATGAAGTCAAATCAATTTCAATTTCCATCACTTCAATGAGGTCGGGTCTTTGATATGGCAGTTCACTGTCATATCTTTTCTTGTTAAAGTTGGCACTACCCCCGATATTTCACATATGTTCGTGGGAACGAAATAACGTGTCATTCACCTAAATACTTGTGCATCTTTTCTTCCAGTTCACGCTATCTTGTCTTTGGTTTTAATTAAAGTGTCCAATTATAATAGAACTTTTTGCTCTCTGTAAAGGCGGTAATTTTAATATTCATATCTGGGCGTGGTTCGGCTATTTCATCTTCTAAACAAGGGAAATCAGGTTCTATTTATAATTTGGTGAATAAGTGTTTGGACCGCGCAAACGTGCGTGCATTTCATGAAAATCCTAACCGTATACACACTGAACTCACATTATTAACCCTTAAAGCGCATAATAACAAAATGTATGTTTTGTCGACCACTTAGATATTTGAAGCCTCATAGACAAACAGTGTGGACCCAGATCAGACTGCTCCTGTAGGAGCAGTCTGATCTGGGTCCACAATGTTTGCCTCTATGCTTATGTTAAATAGACATTTTCAGATGCAGCTATTTTGCTGGCATTTTAAGGACTAAATCATATGTTTTGCGTCTATACTGAGGTAATGGCGCAAGATGATACAGTTTCTTTTTAATAAATCCAAGCCTCATTTTCAGCTTTTACCTATGTCTAAGGTAGACCAGTCATGAGGTACCGCCTTTACAGTAACCAAACGTCATATAATACTTGTGACTGGTTGTTCATATTTTTAGATATTTACATTTTCAAAGCAAGCCTTTAATTAATCTTTAGATTTTACCCGAACGGGCTTCACTTACTTTGCAAGAGACCAGGGCCCGGAATTACAATGCCTCCTTAGAGTTAAGGAAGACTTAAGTTAAGTATTGATTTTTCAGGATCCGAAAAACAACGTTTAAAACTAATTAAAATCAAAATAGTTTTAATTTTTCTAAAGATCACAATGATATCTTTGACCACAAATACCACATTGATCCAGACAATTTATTTAGCATTTAATATAGCATGTTGAAATATCAATACTTAACTTAAGTCTTGCTTAACTTTAAGGAGGCATTGTAATTCCGGGCCCAGAAGTATTCATGATTCCATATTTCTTAAACATTTTACATTTTAAAAGCAAGCCTTTATTGAATCTTTAGATTTTGCAACCGTTCATAGTCTCATGAAAGACATAAATTAGATTGACAGCCGCCAAGCTCACTTGCCCGTGCAATACGCTTCGAACATCGAATTCATTCGTCAGAAGTGACACTGGTGTTGTGATTGACAGCAAGCCGCACCTGATTCTCACGGGCAAAACAAGCCTCGGGTGTCCCTGTTCACACTGGCTCTTACGCTTTTCCGTTTTACGCTCAAACAAAACCGTTAATATGATTACATATTAAACACAAAATTGTTGTGTTTCCTGAATTATAAATTCTTTCTATATATTAAATAATTATGATAAAATGTAAATATAAGCAATAAATTCGAGTTTTGGAATGTTCATGGAAGGTCTCTTACAAAGTTAACGTGAAGCCCTTCACTTACTTTGCAAAAGACTCGAAGTATTCATGATTTCATGAACATTCCAAAAATCGGATTCCTGGAACCCTACTTCCACACAGCAACAGCCTTAGTTTACAACGGAACAAATTTTATTTACACACCGGATAGGCGGCAATCGAAAACGTTAATACTATCGACGAACATAGATAAACAATCGTTAGAAACTGGCGACAAATGGCAACCGGAAACACTGTTTCAAGCGAATTTTGATCCGCGTTTGTCGATTGTTAAGAGCGTCTTCGATTGCCGCCTATTCAGTGTGATTTAGAAGTTCTTAAGCGAATAAAACAAGGAAATGCCGCAATCACAGATCACAGACCAATGCGCCAAATGGGAAAGATGCCAGGCCCCGAGGTTATAAATCTGTTTTCATGCTCAACTGCCGGGCTCAACTCAACTGAGCACGAAATTTCAACTGCTCATAAAAACTAAAATACTGATAAATGAAGAAGTTCATTGCCTTAAGCCTCTCAGATGTTGTATTTATCATGCTAATAAATGTTAAAATGCCAACAATTGTTGGCATTTTATCATTTATGGGCAGGACAAATTTCGTGCTCAGCTGAGTTGAGCATGGAAAAAGTTTTATAACCTCGGGACCTGGCTTTTTTCATGCTCAACTCAACTGAATTTTGACATTTAATAGCAGGATAAATACAACACCCACGATTTTAAAAGCATGAAGAATCCATTATGAGCACTGCAAATTTCATGCTCAGCTGAGTTGAGCATGCATTTTATTTTGTTGTAATCACACGATACAAACATGATACAAATACATGTATAATCAGCAATGCAACAAGCTGTCTCTTCCTCAGCGATATCTCATCTACTACGTAGAGCGTTTAAACTTACCTGTGTCGGCGACAATGAGATGCGTGATTGCCAAACTATACTGAACCACACTTCTAACGCAAAATCAAACATAAGCTTTAATATTACATATATTGTTTCATCCATTGTAAAGCAATTTTATCAAAAAATTAAAACACTCATTCATGAAAATGAAAGTAGAACTTCATCAGTCATTTTTTCCCTTTTAATCATAATCTGTTCAGGTGAGTGTCAGCCATAACCGCTGACCGGTACAATAATGCTTTCGGCAAGACCTCGTATATTAATTAGAGTTACATTCCTGAAACATTTTGCGTTGGAAGTGTGGGTCAGTATAGAACGGACATGCGCGGGTCCAGAGAGAGGAAACCCCACATCTAGAAAATCACAATGCTGTAGGTTTATCTAAGAATACTTGTTAACACCCCCCCCCCCCACACACACACACACTGGAAAATCACGAAACTACACAGCCATTATTCAGTGTCGGGCCATCATCGGCTCGTCAGCGAAACGCCGTTTAAATGGCGTTTCGCTGGCGGGCCAATGGTGGCCCACTTTTTTCACTTTAGCTCGCAAAGAGACTGCCTACTTATATAATGCATTGTCACAGAGAAACAATCAAATGAAACTGTGATGAAACAGAAGAAATGTGCCCATAGCCCACAGACAGCCAGAGTTTTCAAAGTCTCCCAACGTATGGTTAGGCATTGAGAACAGAATGGGGGATGCAACACTACCTAAAGAGCAGACACAATCAGCTGTCTATCTGTACCCGTTTAATCTGCTTAAATTATAAATCAGAATTTAGGGCATATGAAGCAGTCGGAACAAGATGACTGAATCTCAAGATGCCACATAATCTAGCCAGTAAAGAAGACTCATTCCAAGAGCTCAAGGAAAGAATAACACTTAGTGTGACAAATCTAATTCCAACATTAATATGAACTTTAGCAAAGCTGGGGTTGGGAATATTGCTAAAAATCCAAATCAGGGTAAATATATACAGTTAAACCTGTCTTAAGCGGCCACTCAAAAAGAAGACCAAAATTGCTTTTCAAGACAGATTATCGCAAGTATTGCAGAATGCTCCAAGAGAGCATTCTGCAATACTTTCGACCTTCATTAAGCTACCATTTGTCTTTTAAGACCTTTGTTTTGTCATTTTTTGAGTGGCCGCTTAAGACAGGTTTCACTGTAGAAATTCACCCTCCTATCAAAAAACTCTTTGCTTAGATGGGCGGAATTGTGGTGAAATCAAGCAATACTACCACTTAAAGATACAAATAAACCCAATAAAGATTAACATTAAGATGTCCAAGATGTCAGCATATTATCAAAGAAAGGACAAAGTGCGCTACTATCAATGGACCTGTAAAATTAAATTGATAGAAATAATAAAGCATTATGGTTATAAGTCTGCAAAGTGGTACACTTTGGTGCTCAGCACCTTCAGACACCAAACCACCACTTTAACATTATCCAATGTTCTGTGTTCTCATAAGTTCCGTAGTTAGGCGTCTCTTCAAGATGTTTCACAATGTAAGGAACAAGGTTACATTCTCAATCTTTATGTAACAGATGAATCATTACAAAACATGATATCTCTAAACAAGTGTATAGTTTTCTGCTGGAAGTGAACATTGATGATCAACAGAATCCTAGTTGAAGAAATGTTCGATTAATAGACTAGAACCTTTACTGTGGAAGGCAGAAACAGAAACTGAACTAACTCAGTGCTATGAATAAACGTTTCAACTCTGCCTCAAAACCAAAACAAAGATGACATTAAGGTCTCCTCTAATGTATTTGACTATTTGCGAGCTTAAGGCTATACAGCAATGGTTTTAGTTTATCAACCTTACCAATGAGTGTAGCTGAAGACTTAGTAAACTCCATATAGACTACATTTAAATTATTAAAAGTAATTAACAAATCGGCTCTTATGGCACATGCTTATGCTTCAATCAAATGTGAGAGTAAAGTTACTGTAAACATTACCATACACAACCGGCAGCTGTATCATGACCATAAACGTTGCCTGGCAGCATTTTCAAAACGTTTTTGAAGTGGTATATCTTCAGATCAAGTGTCTTCATTTTTAGATTTTAATGTAATATAGGAGGATTCTACAATGGAAAAAGGCATGTCATTCGGACAAAGGACATAACTTTACATCTAATTTTGACATTTGCAATTTAAACCTAAAAAAGCAATGCTTTTACATGTGTCCCAATGATATTGATATAATATAATAGAACGCGCAGTCGATGGTGCGCCATCGCAAATCCCCACGCTAAAGTTTTTGACCCCCAACACCCCAAGTCCGACCACTGAGGCATGATCCAGGTGACAGAATAAAAATTACTTTAGATATGCTTTACATCTTTAATGTGTGAGATGAGAATACACAGAGTTTGGCATAAAAATCTGTGAAATTGACTCTGTAAGTGAAATTTAATGATATTTGAACTTATGACCTCACCAAAACGTCACCAGTTTGACTCTAGTCCGAGTTTTCTCTGACGTTTTAGTGGCTTTTCTTTATTTTGATATTTGCCACTTAGTGGCAAATATCAAAACATGGAAAAGCCACTTAAACATCAGAGAAGGCTCGGATTAGTTTGACTCTAGAGTGAAAATTTTACTTGCATTCTGTTCTACTCATAATCCCCATCAATTTAATATGCCGCACGACCATGTTCGAAAAAATAAAATTTTGTCCTCCTGGGCGGCCCTGGCACCCGCAAGTCCCACCCCTAGGGCATGACCTACTGTCCTGCCAGCCAAGAGTGACAGTGACGTCATGTTTTGTTTACAAAGTTATATAGGGCTTAGAATCGATATATCACTTGTGTATTAATCCTATCCCCAGGATAGGATTAATACACAAGTGATCTATCGATTCGCGTTAGGTCAAATGGAGTGTACAAGTTAAAATTTTACTTAACAATTGTAAACAAAACTTGATGTCATTGTCACTCTTGGTTGGCACGACAGTACGCATCAGAACAAACATCCCATTCAATATGTTTCATATCTTCGATTTGTAAGAACACAAAAGAGTTTGGTATAAAAACCTTTGAAATTGTTTTTGTTATTGAAATTTAATGATATTTGACCTTTGACCCCTCCACAGGGCCCCAGGGGGCGGGGCAAAAAATGCCGTTGCACACCCCATGCATGTGAGTAGCTCCAACACCAAATTTGGTTGAATTTGGTCCAATTGTTTAGGAGGAGATACCATAACGATAGGACGGGCGGAATTTAATTTTTGACCCCTAAGTACCCCCAAGCCCCACCCCTAGGGCATGACCGAGGCGACAGAATGAAAATCCCGTCCGATATGTTTTGTATCTATCATTTGTGAGAACACACACAAAGTTTGGAATCTTGGAAATTGACATTATAATTGAAATTTAATGATATTTGATCTTTTGACCCCTCCCCAGGGCCCCTGGGGCGGAACCAATATTATTGCCGTAGAACGCCCCATTCATGTGAGTTACTCACACACCTAATTTGGTTGAATTTGGTCCAATGGTTTAGGAGAAGATAGCATAACGGACAGACCACTGGATGGAATTTAATTTTGGACCCCTATGTACCCTCAAGTCCCCCCCCCCCCCCTAGCGCATGACCGAGGTGAGAGAATGAAAATCCGGTCTGATATGTTTTGTATCTTTCATTTGTGAGAACACACACAAAGTTTTGTATAAAAACTTTCAAATTTACTTTTTTATGGAAATTAAATGATATTTGACCTTTTAACCACTCCCCAGTGCCCCAGGGGCGGGGCAAAAAATAATGCCGTTGCACGCCCCATTCATGTGAGTAACTCGTTCACCAAGTTTGGTTGAATTTCGCCCAATGGTTTAGGAGGAGATAGCATAACGGACGGACAGACGGACACTCTTACAGTTGGATACTTCTTGGGTACTTACAGTGTTAGAAAAAGTAGCCAAGAAAGCGTAAGTACCCAACAAATCCAAGATAATTTTTACGGAATAAACCTCATTTTGAGCAAATTAGCTCCCTTTATATGCAAATGAGGTTTATTTCGTAATTGATTTTTAAAAACTATAAATCTGAAGAAACTATTAGGACGGATAGGTTTGGGAGATGCGTGGGATAGAGAAATTTCGGAAACAAGGGTCCATTCGTGAGAAGCCGCCGTGGTGTAGTGGATAAGCGCTATGCCATGTAACCCAGGGGTCGCAGGTTCGATTCCCGGCTTCTCGATAAAACCACTTTCGGTGAGCCTTTGGGTGTTCCCGACATAAAACCAACACACTATCTTAAACCAACCCGGTGGAACTGGGGAAAGCCACAAAAAAGGGTCCATTCGTGAGTACGGACGAACGGACGGACGGACGGAGGCGATAACAATATAGGCGCGTTGCTGAAATTCAAATTTTCGAAAAAACTTACCTCATCGTCATAAAGGATGAAACAGGTCTAAAAGTCAAGATAAATGACTCTTCTTTATTTTTGATTGGGTCGTACGCTCAAAATTTGGTAGCATCATATTAAAAAATGGGGAGATAACTCAATGTTTGCAAAAAACGGAAACGTAAAGTACGGTTTTTAAACTGATTTTGTATTGACAAAAAGACGCTCTTTTTCGCAAATTATTTTATTTTCTAAAACTTAGTTTACTGTCATTTATAATTGTATGAATTTTATTGATTTTTATAAATTTAAACATAGTATTTTGGGGGGATAACTCTTACTACCCTATAAAATTTAATATTTTCCTCTATATCATTCCTTATAATACCATTATATTTAATCAGAACCAGCAAATTTTCATAATTTCTAAAACAATTGTCTTTTCGCTTTTCAAAAACATGATTTGCCGCATCCTGATATGCCTGACGGCTAAGAAATTTGCTTCTAAAGTTGCCACCCCTGTGTTAAAAAAAACAGCGTTTTAATGCATTTTTCCAATACACTTGCTACGAGCACAGGAAATTCGCTGATTTACTTTTGGATAAAACTTACATTATCGTCCTAAATGATATTATATGCCTCACGTAAAGATAAATAGATCTGTTCTATCAATTTGTGAGGATCGTACGTTAAAATCGAGTATCGTCATTCATAAAATGGGGAGGTAACTCTGGTTCTAGAAATAATGTAAAACCAGCATAGAGTACCTCCTTGAAATATTGCTTCCCTGCTTTTTGTTTTTAATTTTACTAACACAAAAGTATATCTGTTTGAATCATCTAATCTTTCTTTCTCGAAAAGATATAATAGAATTTCAGAAACAGCAATATGACGCTCTTATTAGATATAAATATTAATTTATTTTCATATTCAAGAATATTATTAAAAACATAAGAAATGAGAAAAAAATGAAGAATAAATGAAAGGGTGTCACCTACATTATTACCTATTTGTCGCTGTTTATCATTCAAGACTAAGGATCGTGGTATCAAATTGAAGTTGAGACATTGGCAAAATGACCAATTGAATAGATAAACGAATTATCTAATTTGCATACTCATGAATATTAATGAAAACATACAAAATAAGAGAAAAATGGTCGAAAAAATAAGGCGTATACCTACAAAATTACCTCTACACCAGCTGCTAACTATCTTATCCTACAAAATTTGGTACCCAATAAAAGTTGAGGCAAAGCCATTTGACTAAAATGATTAAATATACGAATTATCTAATTTAAATATTCTTGAATATTAATGTAAACGTAAGAAATAAGACAAAATTGGTAGAAAATTAAGGCGTATACCTACAAAATTACCTATACGTCTGCTGCTTACTAGTCTAGACTACAAAACTTGGTACCAAATAAATGTTGAGACATTGTCATTTGACCAAAATGATTTAATATGCGAATTATCTAATTTAAATATTCAAGAATATTAATGTAAACATAAGACATAAGGCAAAATTTGTAGAAAAATCAAGGTGGTATACTTTCAGAATTACCAGGACGCTAGCTGCTAACTATCCTATCTGGCAAAACCTGGTACCAAATAAAAGATGAGACATAGCCATTTGATCAAAATGATGAAATATACGAATTATCTAATTTAAATAATCATGAATATTAATGAAAGCATAAGTGATAAGAGGAAATAGGTAGAAAAATTAAGGTGGTATACCTTCAAAATTACCTATATATCTACTGCTAACTATCGTAGACTACAAATCTTGGTACCAAATTAAAGTTGAGGCATTGTATTTTGACTAAAATGATCAAATATAAGAATTATCTAATTTGAATATTCATAAATATTAATGTAAAAATTAGAAATAAGAGAATTATTGGTAGAAAAATGAAGGTGGTATACCTACAAAATGTCCTATATGTTTGATATTTATTTGACTAGACTATAAAATTTGGTACCAAATAAAAGTTGAGACTTTGCCATTTAACCAAAATTATTAAATATGCGAATTATCTAATTTAAATAGTCATGAATATTAATGTAAACATAAGAAATAAGACTAATTTGGTAGAAATATTTAGGGGATACACCTACAAAATTACATGTACTCAAGCTGCTAACTATCCTAGACTATAAAAATTGGTACCCAATAAAAGTTGCGACACAGCCATTTGACTTAAATGAATAAATATACGAATTATCTAATCTAAATATTCATGAATATTAATGTAAACATAAAAACAAGACAAAATTGGTAGAAAAAATTAGGTGGTATACCGACAAAGTTAACATGATGCTAGCTGATAGCTATCCTGTCTTACAAAACTTGGTATCAAATAAAAGTTGAGACATAGCCATTTGATCAAAATGATAAAATATACGAATTTTCTAATCTAAATATTCATGAATATTTATAAAAGCATAATAAATAAGAGAAAATAGATAGAAAAATTAAGGGGGTATAGCTACAAAATTACCTATATATCTACTGCCAACTATCGTAGACTTCAAAACTTGGTACCAAATTCAAGTTGAGACATTGCATTTTGACCAAAATGATAAAATTTACGAATTATCTTATTTGAATATTCATGAATATTAATGAGTACTTAAGAAATAAGAGGAAATTTGTAGAAAAATAAGGTGATTTACGTTCAAACTAACCACTAAGTCAGCTGCTAACAATGATTAACTTCAAAAATAGGTACTAAATAAAAGTTGAGAAATTTTCATTTGATGAAAATGATAAAATATACAAATGATCTAATTTAAATACCCATAAATATGAATGTAAACATAAGAAACAAGACAAAATTAGCTGATTAATTAAGGTGGTATCCCTACCAAATTACCTCTACGCCAGCTGTTTACTATCCTAGACTATAAAACTTAGTACCAAATAATAGCTGAGATACAGATATGCGACCCTATGGTTATATGTATTAGAAATATCTAATTTTCATATTCATGAATATTAAAGAACACATAAAAAGAATAAGTCAAAAATAGTAGAAAACTAAAGTGATTTGACCTACAAAATAACCTATATTTCAACTGCCCTATATTCTGGACTACCAAACATGGTACCAAATAAAAGTTGAGATATAGCTCGTTGACCCAATGATGAATATACAAATGATCTCATTTGCATACTCGTGAATATATAAGAAAACATTAAAAAGAAAGAAGAACACAGAAAGATAAAATTAGTTCTAGGCTTTATTTTGAGAATAGGATAACTAGCAACTGACATATGCGTAATTTTGTAGGTACACCCCTTTAATTTTTCCAAAAACTTTTCTTATTTCTTATATTTTGATTAATTTTTATGAGTGAGAATGTTAGAAAATTTGTTAAATGGACAATTTATTAAAAGTGCAGTGCTTTGACATTATTTTGGTACCAAGAGTTGTTGCCTAAAATAATTCGCAGCTGCGTTGTAAGTATCTTTGTGGGTACACCCTTTTATTTTTTACGATTTCTTAATGTATTCATTAATTTTCATGAATATGCAAATTTGATCATTAGCATACATTACCGCTGAAGGAAGCTGATATGTCTTACTTTTGTTTTTTTATCGAGTTAGTACTTTAGGATGAGTTTCTGCTGAGATATAAGTAATTTGTAGGAACATGTCCAACTGTTTTGAAGCGCATTGTTTGTTACAATGGAAACCACGCATTTTCACATAGCTCAAATGGGGTTATTTTCAAGGCAATACTTTTACCTATTGATGGCGGTCCCACAAAACAATTTGACGCCCATGAGAAGTTGTCCTGAGGACGCAAGGCTGGTCTAATTCGACCATTGGATACTAAGAAATTTAAATGCTTTTACGTTTGATATATAGACAGTGCAACACATTTTGTGGGTATTGCCAGGAAGAATGGACATTAATACGACAGCTAAATCAAAGCTACTCGTCGATTCTCAAAACTCATTTCTCGTTTATCACTTTAAAAGCTTGAAACTAGTTCAAAATAGTGTTATGAATGAACCATTCATTATAAAAGCTGAACACTAGATAAGCGAAAATTAAGTGAGTATAGACAGGAAAAACCACACTCACTACTGCAGATAAATCCACGGCATCGTGAGGAAGAGCAACAGAACACTTACAGCCACAAGACATCAGGAAGACAATTAAAGCAAAGCACCTATCGTTCTCTTCCTCGTCAAGGTGTTAACAAAAATAGAAAGAACACACAGAGATGCATAATAAAACACTGACGACCAACACAGAACCCCCACAAATATTCCGAGGTACATTAAACAATGAATCAACAACAATGTAAGATTCTGTGTGATTTTGGCGGCCGTCTTGAAAACATGCAAATAAGCTCAATAAGACGGCATTTCTCAGCTTGCAAACATTGGTTTTCGGATTAAGCATACCAAATTACCTCAAAGAAATGTGTCAGACCCTTTGATTTAAAAAAAAAAGTCCATACTTGATACTTTTAAAATTGGTATTTCGTGATTCTGTTTTCTGCGAGTATAAAGTTATCTCCCCTTTTTTCAATATGACGCTACCCATTTCTGAGTGTGCGACTCAAGCAAAAATTAAGTATAGACATTTATCTTCAATTGAAGACTAGTTTCATCCTTTAGGACGATGAGGTGATTTTTCTCAAAAGCATTCAGAAACTGTGCCTAATAGTATATCAAGTGTGTTGGTGAAATGCACGAAAACAGAGTATTTTTCACACGGGGGTAGCAACTTTGCAAGCAATTTTCCGAGCCGTCAAGCATGTCAGAATGCTGTTAATCATGTTTTTGAATAGCAAATTTATAGTTTTCTTCGAATTGATCAAGTTTTACGCATTTTTACTAAAAATAACGATATTATTAGAAACGATATCGAGGGAAATGTTCTATTTTATAGGGTAGTAAGAGTTATCCCTCATTAGCTATATCTGCAAATGCATAAAATGAGCCAAATTTGATTTAGAAATAAACAAAAGTTAAATTTATATTAGAAAATAAAATAATTTACGAAAAAATAATAATTTAAAACTGCAAAAATTCGTTTCGAAATTCGTACTTCGAAATTCCCTTTTTTGCAAGGATAGAGTTATCTCCCTTTTTTTAGATATGACGCTACCAATTTTCGAACGTACGACCCAATCAAAATTAAAGTAGAGGCATTTAGTTTTGATTTGAGACTGGTTTCATCCTTTATGACGATGAGGTAAGTTTTCTCAAAAAGTAAGCCTTATATGAAATTCAGCAACGCGCCTAATATCCCCTTTACTTTTTTTGGATAAGATTAGAGAAACACTCACACACCCGCCCTCGAGATAGATTTCAATGGCAAAAAGGCTACACTGTAACCGTTTCTCGAGAAAATTACGAACAAATTTGACTCTGCTAAAGTACATGCCCGTATCCAGAGGGGGGAGGCTGAATCCAGACACCCCCCCCCCAGAAAAATCACAAAAATATAGAAAAATCACAGACTGCGGCTACCAAGCCAGAATTCCATGTTGCGCCATCATCGGCATTTCAGCAAAACGCCATTTGAATGGCATTACGCTGGCAGGCCGATGATTGTTCGCATATAGTGGTATATGGATCCTCCCTCTTCTCATCAAATAAATGAAAAATGAAAAAAAAAACATTGTCAAAGTTGGACCCACCTCTGACAAAACTTTCTAGATCCACGCATGAAGTGGCAAGGAAAGGTTGCAGACAACAAATAACAAACGTTGACCGGACTGTTCGGGTCCGCAGATTGATCCGCTCTTCACCTTTGCAGTTTACATACGAAAGGTTTTCGGATAAATATCGTGTTAACCTCCTGGGTAAGAATTCATGCTTTTTGTCGTATGCTGATTTTTTTCAAAATCAACTTTTTTGAAAAAATTATTTCAGGAATACCATCAGCGTCAAACAGTTTAGATCCAGATCAGGTCCGATGTTTTGTCAGGCCTGATCTGGGTCCAAATTGTTTGCAAAGGTTATCAGCAGACACCACTAGGAGGCAAGCGGTGGCAAAGGTCGTCTGCTTTGTCGTTAGCTGACACTGTTTAAGAAGCCTTTGGCAAGCAGTGCATGATCAGATAAGACTGCTCCTATGATCAGGATCGTCTATGTTTGACTCTGCACTTACGTTTGCAACAGGCGACATTTACAGATGCTATACGGGTTAACTCTACATACTACATGTAATATCGTCTGCTGATGACTTTTGCATACAGTTTGGACCCAGCTTAGGTCCGACAAAACGTTGGGCCTGATATAGATCCAAGCTGTTTGACAGTTTGACATTCTTAACCCTTAAAGCGCCAAGAAAAAAATGCATCTGCAGTGTCGTCCGCTGAAGTCGTCTGCTGCAAAAAATTGTCTTACAATACCGACGAATTAAGTATAGAAGCAATCAGCGTGGACCCAGAACAGACTGCTCCTATAGGAGCAGTCTGATCATAGGAGCAGTCTGATCTGGGCCCACACTGTATGCCATAGAGGCTTCTTAAACATTTCAGCAGACGAGAAAAGCAGACGACTTTTGTTGCGATTGGCGCATTAAGAGTTAAGGTATTCCTGTAATAATTTTTCGAAAAAGTTTATTTTGAAAAAAAAATCAGCAGACGACAAACAAACATGCAGAATGATTACACAGTACGCAAAGAGTTAATTGTCCGGGGAACAATTACAAAATGTTCTTTTCTCGAGCACACAAAAATACTGACGATGTGAGTGGTCAATTACATAAGTGAATGAGCGAAAACCTTTTGTAATGAATATGCATTTCGTAAAAGCATGCTTTTTGCTTGAGCTTCACTTTTGGATCAACTGTTGAAGTATTCAGACGTATTCATTAACCAGAGAAGCCTGTGCTACGAAGTTGTATCCGACGCTTTCTGATCGCTGCCGATGTTCTATACGTAAGTAATCTAGCTTGTAATTACGTAAAAGCGGGCCCGCTAGCGAAACACCATTTAGGCGGGCCACTATTGGCCTGCTAGCGAAACGCCAATCGGTAGCAAGCCAATTCATGATGGTCCAACTTTGATAACGTTTATTATTTTTTTTCGATGAGAGGAGAGGGATGATCCAAATACCACTATAAGTGGTTTTTGTGTACTTGGGGGTTGACATCTCCAGTGGCCTATCTTGGAACTCCCACTGGAAATGCAAATAGAACTTTGGGTTACATACGGAGAAATATTAAATTAAAAAAAAGTGAGAGAACCGCCTATAATACGCTTGTCCGTGCCCAGCTGGAGTATGCGGCCCCCAGGTGGCCCAACAGGTAGCTTAGTGATTTTTCAGGGATCCGGACCAGAATTGCTAAGAGATCCTATATTTTTGTGATTTTTCAGGAGGGAGTGTGTAATGATAATTGTCATCATCTGTTTAAATATCTTTTGGTAATTTCTCTGCCAAATGCCTCAAATTTGCTCCAAAATGGTCACTTTACTATTGTCAGCCTCTTTTGGCGGCCATTTTTGTTACCATGGCAATGGTGAAAGTCAAAATAATACTAGACTTTTACACGTTGGCTATTGGTCTAATAAAGTAACAACTCGGACATTTTTTATATATATTAGCCTCATAGGGGGTGGGGGGGGGGGAAACAATGCACATAGCTCTGTATCACTTATTCCCTAATCATGCTGGCGCGTGCCATGCAATATATTCCTACAAACAGCATTCATCAATGTTGATATAACAAAACATGTCCATTCATTGCCCCACCACATGAAAATGTAAATCTTAAGTGATATATTCGGATGAGTATTCATAGAGCGAATTGCGAATGCGCTGACCAGACTATGCAGATGCGCATACTGGTCAGTTCCTTTATGAAAACAGTATCAGACGAGATCATTCATAATTTAGGGAGTGTTGTTCGTATAGTCTTTTAACTAAGAATTATGCGCTACAATTAGTTAAGTTTGGTTAGAGCGCATTACGAATGTGCTGATCAGACTGTGCTGATGCGCATACTGGTCAGTGCTTTTGTGAAAACAGTATCAGACGAGTTCATTCATAATTTAGGGAGTGTTGTTCGTATAGTCTTTTAACTAAGAATTATGCGCTACAATTAGTTAAGTTTGGTTAGAGCGCATTACGAATGTGCTGATCAGACTGTGCGGATGTGCATACTGGTCAGTGCTTTTGTTGTTTTAGAACCATGCTCTGGACAGTGGATAACATGCTTTTCTCAGGCTTTGAAAATACCAAGCAAGGTCCTGTTTTTTATCCTTTGGACAACGTAACAGGGCAATGACTCTAACCAGCATGCATGTTGTGTCGGGCCACTATCGGCCCACCAGCGAATCGACATTCGATTGGTGGCCCACTTTAAAATGTTAACTGGTATACGCCATCATAGCATTTGTGGAGACGGGAGTTTTGGGTTATATCGTGTAGGCCTATGTGCCAAAGCTTCCGTAAAACACCTTTTTTGACAAATTTTGTATGGGTTATATGTCTAGATTTTGGTCCTTGTCCTGATTCGCATGCGCATGAGAGCAGCGAAGGATCCTCTGTACCTGCGCCGTTGAGCAGACTCGTCAATGTCTTTGTTACTCTATAATGCCAAGCGTATCAATATCTCGACGTGCTTAAGCATCGTACATAAATGCTTTTTTCGGATTATGTTTTTAAACAGTAGATATCTGCTTGCTAACTATTATTCAAATTGTGTCTGTTGCATGTTTCATTGAAAAATAAAATTATAAAAAAATCCTATTATTCAAATTAAACAAATGGATCAATTAGAAATAAATAGATCAGATACTTTATAAAAAGTCCTTTTCTTAACACGTAAGACAAATTTCTGCCATGTCCGTGAAATATCATTTCAAAAACGATATTTATATGGTATATATTAGATTTATATCGTTTTACTTCAGTTCTAAAATATTAAATACCAAACATAATCATAAAAAATAGTTTTGCGATAATATAAGTCCTTAAACTCCTTTTCGCGAAAAGGAGTTCTTTACGCGAAAAGGAGTCCTTAGCGCATTTTAGAGTCACCCGTTTTACTTTACTCAGCAATTGTAAACAAAATATTGCATCACTGCCACTCTTGGCTGGTACAACAGTAACTATTGGCTTTATTTGTCATTTACTGACAACACCAAACTGCAAAGATGACAAAGCACAAAGAGTCGTTTGCAAGAGGTTTGCAGTCCACAGTTTCGCAGGAATGGCCCCGGAGAAAATTTTAAATATCAATGGGTTGGGCCGTATTTCAGCCTATAAAATGTTTTTTTCTAAATTTAATGAAGAAATGTTGGATTGCACCTGGCAGAGGCTTAGTCAGCAGTGAAAAAAATGCATTTTATCAGTGTCACTGGACCTTACTATGTTTGTTTGAAAGAAATACGAAACTCTTGAATTTTGACTGGTTGTCTGTTTTCGCCTTGTTGATTTGGTGCATTTAGGTGAGAGTGGTCTGCTAAAAATCAATGGGGATGATTGGTGATGAATTGCTGATATACTTATTTCTCTGAAGTGTGTCTGCAAAATTCATGAAAATGATGGTACAAGTCGACGTGATAGTGTCTTCTTAGACTTAGAATAGGCCATTCTCGTAAGGGCTGTGACTTTGCCTACATGCATGAAACAACAAAGTTTGTTGGCATAAAGCAAAAGTTATTGTGAGTCTGCTTGCTACTGACAACACATAAAATAAAAGTACTTTCCTCATCAGATTTCCAGGCAAATTAAATGGGCTATGAAACTTTGTAATGCAACCTTATCTATAAACACTAACCACATGAAACATCGCTTGACGTCACCATTTTCTGTATGCACAAAAGTTTCTGTGTGTACAAAAGTTTTTGCTCACTATTTGAATATTATTCAACTGTCACTGTCTAGCTACACTTCATACTCTGCTGCTGCTTCCTTTCTTGATTTGCTTTACAAGATACCAGGACATTGCATACCACTTGGTGATACAGTGACCTAAGGGCCCACATCGAATCGAACTATAGTTCATACTATAGCAACTATATATAGTTGGATTCGAACATCGATAGTCGCTACTATAATGGCGTCATGGACCTAAGTAAGAGATCAGCGGTGGATAGGGGCCTCAGGGTAGGAGCACCGTTGTGTTTAGAGAAGATCTGGATAAGTGGGTGGAGGTTTGTATACTGACGGACTTTGAAAATGCAACACTAACGCTAAATTCCTTTTATATATTTCAAAGAAGTTGAATGTAAACTTCCTTTGCTTCAATGATGTCATCATGAAGTGACTTCTTCAGTCAACACTTTAGTTCTAATTGTACAACTAAACCCGACGACGTTATTGCTTCGTCAAAATTAAGTCACTGCAAACGTTGCTTAAGTAGCGAAGATTTTTAGTCGTCGAATGAAAGGGAACACACGGATTAAAGTCAAACAGCAAACTGGCTGTATTGCAGACCAGACAATTAAAATGAGAGCGATTCCTCTATGACAAAAAAAGCCCATGACACGCATTTGATGCTTCTCATGTTTCTTGATTTAAAGAACTTGGAGATATTTCACTGTAACATTTTGTCACATATAACAGTTGACCCCTATCTCAAAAAGCCAAAATGTTCAATGCTTTAAATTAATTTTAAGTAGACAAGTTTTCATGTGTTACTTACAAATGAACAATATTTAACATACACTCAATTGATTGCTTTGAATTCATTTTAAGACCTAAATTACACTACTATGCAAGTGTTACGTTTTGAAAGCCCACCAGAATACTTACTTCATACAAAAATGAGCTGCCTCATGACAGTCGTTAAATGGGCCGTGACACATGATTTCCAACGATGTGGTATTTAGACAAGTGTAGACTCAGACGAGCCTATGCAGCCTCCTTTTAAGCTTAGAAACGCCAAATCATGTTCAGTCAGTAGCTTAAAAATCATAGAATAATCAAGCGTCTTGCAAAGGCTCTGATCAGACTGCGCGTATGCGCAGGCTGATATGAGGCTTTGCTGGTCGCACATACCACATTGTTGGAAATCCCATGCCACGGATCAAATTGGCATGTTTAAGACTCAGATCAGCATGACATCTGCCTAGTCTGATCAGTCTTCTATGTGCATTCTATGGCTAGGTTAGGACCAGCAGTATTTTCCAGTGCATGTTGAAGAAGCTTATCTGACTGTGCAAATGCACAGGCTGATCTGGATCTTCATGGGGCGCACATGTCACTTTTTGGTTTTGTCAAAGACGATTGACTTTTGTTATTATCACCTGCACACTTGATTGCTTACCTCTTCAAAACCAAGTGACTAGGAAATAGCACAATCAGAGATCAAATCTCGACCAATGACACCAAGGGGACCTAAATTTGGTAAATAGGTCAAATTTGCGTCAAGTTTTAAAATAGGTTACATTGTTTCTATTCCTTTCTGCAGTGTAGAAAATGTATTGGACAATTCAAGGGTTGTTTTCACTATATGAACTTTTGATTTTTACTCAAATTAACTGTAAATAGAAGGCAGCTGATCTGGATCTACACTGTTTTTCATCCACATCATAAATCCATATTAACAAGCCAGCTGATCTGGATCTTCATTGTTTTTAAAAGAGGGTGTCTAATTCAGAAATTATGCAACGGTGGCTGTTGTACAAATTGTGTAGATCCTGATGAGATGGCTCTTTTAAGAACTCTCATCAAGGTAGACGCTGTTCATAATTAGATGTGAAAAGTTAAGCTTAAGTTTCTTAAAAGGGTTTTATTGATGATCTAATCCATATTTGAAATGTATTTATCAGGTGCTGGCTGGCTGAATGGATGTCTTTGAAGTTACAAGTCCATTGTGAAGACAAGGCAGGGTGCAGCAATTAATCTGGAGTCTTGACACTACAGAAGGTTCTTTTTAATACTATTTCATATGCTCTATGCCCTCTCCCCTTAAAAATAAACAACAACAACAACAACAACAACAACAACAACAACAACAACAACAACAACAACAACAACAACAACAACAACAACAACAACAACAACAACAACAACAACAACAACAAAAGTACTAAATAAAAATAAAAACAACAACAAATAACAACAACAACAAAAACATTGCTTTAAAATAATTTTCTCTGCCATCTATAGTACTCTGAGTACTATGTCTCAATTTTATTGCGTTGCGTTGTGTTGCGTTGCGTTGTGTTGCGTCGTGTTGCGTTGCGTTGCACATTGTCATTGACGTTTTTTTTACTAATTCGATTATAATGGCAATGCTCTACAATGCCCTGGTCTCCTAAAAATTACCCTCCTCCACCCACATAAAAGCAGCCCTGGTCCCCTGAAACTACCCTCTGCCACCCACATATTCTTGTGGCCATTTTTATATATTAATTGCTTAGGTTTTGGGATTGGTCATGCTCAGAAAGCATAAGGTTGAACAAGATGTTTTTGCTTATTTTATATATTTGTACTTGAATGCCATGCGAATTCTGTATTAAAACTTATGAATGGTACATTTCAGGTGTTTTGTGTCAAACAGGTAGATCTTACAGGGGTATGCATGCTAATGAGTATCAATCAGAGATTTGCCTGCGTAAGACAGGCATGCATCTCATACAATAAACATGGCTGTAAAATGCATTATTTTGTAATTTCAGGTGCCAGAGATTTGACGAAATGTGTTTTGAGAAGATCTGGATAAGTAGGTGGAGGTATGATTTTATTTTTTACACAAATGGATCATCAAATTGGCATGTTTAAGACTCAGATCAGCATGACATCTGCCTAGTCTGATCAGTCTTCTATGTGCATTCTATGGCTAGGTTAGGACCAGCAGTACTTCCAGTGCATGTTGAAGAAGCTTATCTGACTGTGCAAATGCACAGGCTGATCTGGATCTTCACGGGGCGCACATGTCACTTTTTGGTTTTGTCAAAAACGATTGACTTTTGTTATTATCACCTGCACACTTGATTGCTTGCCTCTTCAAAACCAAGTGACTAGGAAATAGCACAATCAGAGATCAAATCTCGACCAATGACACCAAGGGGACCTAAATTTGGTAAATAGGTCAAATTTGCGTCAAGTTTTAAAATAGGTTACATTGTTTCTATTCCTTTCTGCAGTGTAGAAAATGTATTGGACAATTCAAGGGTTGTTTTCACTATATGAACTTTTGATTTTTACTCAAATTAATTGTAAATAGAAGGCAGCTGATCTGGATCTACACTGTTTTTCATCCACATCATAAATCCATATTAACAAGCCAGCTGATCTGGATCTTCATTGTTTTCAAAAGAGGGTGTCTAATTCAGAAATTATGCAACGGTGGCTGTTGTACAAATTGTGTAGATCCTGATGAATTGGCTCTTTTGAGAACTCTCATCAAGGTAGACACTGTTCATAATTAGATGTGAAAAGTTAAGCTTAAGTTTCTTAGAAGGGTTTTATTGATGATCTAATCCATATTTGAAATGTATTTATCAGGTGCTGGCTGGCTGAATGGATGTCTTTGAAGTTACAAGTCCATTGTGAAGACAAGGCAGGGTGCAGCAATTAATCTGGAGTCTTGACACTACAGTAGGTTCTTTTTTTATACTATTTCATATGCTCTATGCCCTCTCCTCTTAAAAATAAACAACAACAACAACAACAACAACAACAACAACAACAACAACAACAACAACAAAAGTACTAAATAAAAATAAAACAACAACAAGTAACAACAACAAAAACATTGCTTTAAAATAATTTTCTCTGCCGTCTATAGTACTCTGAGTACTATGTCTCAATTTTATTGCGTTGCGTTGTGTGCTGATCTGGATCTACACTGTTTTTCATCCACATCATAAATCCATATTAACAAGCCAGCTGATCTGGATCTTCATTGTTTTCAAAAGAGGGTGTCTAATTCAGAAATTATGCAACGGTGGCTGCTGTACAAATTGTGTAGATCCTGATGAGATGGCTCTTTTGAGAACTCTCATCAAGGTAGACACTGTTCATAATTAGATGTGAAAAGTTAAGCTTAAGTTTCTTAGAAGGGTTTTATTGATGATCTAATCCATATTTGAAATGTATTTATCAGGTGCTGGCTGGCTGAATGAATGTCTTTGAAGTTACAAGTCCATTGTGAAGACAAGGCAGGGTGCAGCAATTAATCTGGAGTCTTGACACTACAGTAGGTTCTTTTTTATACTATTTCATATGCTCTATGCCCTCTCCCCTTAAAAATAAACAACAACAACAACAACAACAACAACAACAAAAGTTTTAAATAAAAATAAAAACAACAACAAATAACAACAACAAAAACATTGCTTTAAAATAATTTTCTCTGCTGTCTATAGTACTCTGAGTACTATGTCTCAATTTTATTGCGTTGCGTTGTGTTGCGTTGCGTTGTGTTGTGTTGCGTCGTGTTGCGTTGCGTTGCGTTGCGTTGCGTTGCACATTGTCAATGACGTTTTTTTTTACTAATTCGATAATAATGGCAATGCTCTACAATGCCCTGGTCTCCTAAAAAATTACCCTCCTCCACCCACATAAAAGCAGCCCTGGTCCCCTAAAACTACCCTCTCCCACCCACATATTCTTGTGGCCATTTTTATATATTAATTGCTTAGCTTTTTTGGGATTGGTCATGCTCAGAAAGCATAAGGTTGAACAAGATGTTTTGCTTATTTTATATATTTGTACTTGAATGCCATGCGAATTCTGTATTAAAACTTATGAATGGTACATTTCAGGTGTTTTGTGTCAAACAGGTAGATCTTACAGGGGTATGTATGCTAATGAGTATCAATCAGAGATTTGCCTGCGTAAGACAGGCATGCATCTCATACAATAAACATGGCTGTAAAATGCATTATTTTGTAATTTCAGGTGCCAGAGATTTGACGAAATGTGTTTTGAGAAGATCTGGATAAGTAGGTGGAGGTATGATTTTATTTTTTACACAAATGGATCATCAAATTGGCATGTTTAAGACTCAGATCAGCATGACATCTGCCTAGTCTGATCAGTCTTCTATGTGCATTCTATGGCTAGGTTAGGACCAGCAGTATTTTCCAGTGCATGTTGAAGAAGCTTATCTGACTGTGCAAATGCACAGGCTGATCTGGATCTTCACGGGGTGCACATGTCACTTTTTGGTTTTGTCAAGAACAATTGACCTTTGTTATTATCACCTGCACACTTGATTGCTTGCCTCTTCAAAACCAAGTGACTAGGAAATAGCACAATCAGAGATCAAATCTCGACCAATGACACCAAGGGGACCTAAATTTGGTAAATAGGTCAAATTTGCATCAAGTTTTAAAATAGGTTACATTGTTTCTATTCCTTTCAGTAGTGTAGAAAATGTATTGGACAATTCAAGGGTTGTTTTCACTATATGAACTTTTGATTTTTACTCAAATTAACTGTAAATAGAAGGCAGCTGATCTGGATCTACACTGTTTTTCATCCACATCATAAATCCATATTAACAAGCCAGCTGATCTGGATCTTCATTGTTTTCAAAAGAGGGTGTCTAATTCAGAAATTATGCAACGGTGGCTGCTGTACAAATTGTGTAGATCCTGATGAGATGGCTCTTTTGAGAACTCTCATCAAGGTAGACACTGTTCATAATTAGATGTGAAAAGTTAAGCTTAAGTTTCTTAGAAGGGTTTTATTGATGATCTAATCCATATTTGAAATGTATTTATCAGGTGCTGGCTGGTTGAATGGATGTCTTTGAAGTTACAAGTCCATTGTGAAGACAAGGCAGGGTGCAGCAATTAATCTGGAGTCTTGACACTACAGTAGGTTCTTTTTATACTAATTCATATGCTCTATGCCCTCTCCCCTTAAAAATAAACAACAACAACAACAACAACAACAACAACAACAACAACAACAACAACAACAACAACAACAACAACAACAACAACAAAAATCTAAATAAAAATAAAAACAACAACAAATAACAACAACAAAAACATTGCTTTAAAATAATTTTCTCTGCCGTCTATAGTACTCTGAGTACTATGTCTCAATTTTATTGCGTTGCGTTGTGTGCTGATCTGGATCTACACTGTTTTTCATCCACATCATAAATCCATATTAACAAGCCAGCTGATCTGGATCTTCATTGTTTTCAAAAGAGGGTGTCTAATTCAGAAATTATGCAACGGTGGCTGCTGTACAAATTGTGTAGATCCTGATGAGATGGCTCTTTTGAGAACTCTCATCAAGGTAGACACTGTTCATAATTAGATGTGAAAAGTTAAGCTTAAGTTTCTTAGAAGGGTTTTATTGATGATCTAATCCATATTTGAAATGTATTTATCAGGTGCTGGCTGGCTGAATGGATGTCTTTGAAGTAACAAGTCCATTGTGAAGACAAGGCAGGGTGCAGCAATTAATCTGGAGTCTTGACACTACAGTAGGTTCTTTTTTATACTATTTCATATGCTCTATGCCCTCTCCCCTTAAAAATAAACAACAACAACAACAACAACAACAACAACAACAACAACAACAAAAGTACTAAATAAAAATAAAAACAACAACAAATAACAACAACAAAAACATTGCTTTAAAATAATTTTCTCTGCCGTCTATAGTACTCTGAGTACTATGTCTCAATTTTATTGCGTTGCATTGTGTGCTGATCTGGATCAACACTGTTTTTCATCCATATCATAAATCCATATTAACAAGCCAGCTGATCTGGATCTTCATTGTTTTCAAAAGAGGGTGTCTAATTCAGAAATTATGCAACGGTGGCTGCTGTACAAATTGTGTAGATCCTGATGAGATGGCTCTTTTGAGAACTCTCATCAAGGTAGACACTGTTCATAATTAGATGTGAAAAGTTAAGCTTAAGTTTCTTAGAAGGGTTTTATTGATGATCTAATCCATATTTGAAATGTATTTATCAGGTGCTGGCTGGCTGAATGAATGTCTTTGAAGTTACAAGTCCATTGTGAAGACAAGGCAGGGTGCAGCAATTAATCTGGAGTCTTGACACTACAGTAGGTTCTTTTTTATACTATTTCATATGCTCTATGCCCTCTCCCCTTAAAAATAAACAACAACAACAACAACAACAACAACAACAACAACAACAACAACAACAACAACAACAACAACAACAACAACAACAAAAGTACTAAATAAAAATAAAAACAACAACAAATAACAACAACAAAAACATTGCTTTAAAATAATTTTCTCTGCCGTCTGTAGTACTCTGAGTACTATGTCTCAATTTTATTGGGTTGCGTTGTGTGCTGATCTGGATCTACACTGTTTTTCATCCACATCATAAATCCATATTAACAAGCCAGCTGATCTGGATCTTCATTGTTTTCAAAAGAGGGTGTCTAATTCAGAAATTATGCAACGGTGGCTGCTGTACAAATTGTGTAGATCCTGATGAGATGGCTCTTTTGAGAACTCTCATCAAGGTAGACACTGTTCATAATTAGATGTGAAAAGTTAAGCTTAAGTTTCTTAGAAGGGTTTTATTGATGATCTAATCCATATTTGAAATGTATTTATCAGGTGCTGGCTGGTTGAATGGATGTCTTTGAAGTTACAAGTCCATTGTGAAGACAAGGCAGGGTGCAGCAATT
>OZ026527.1:24052277-24082277 GCA_964019695.1 Loripinus fragilis
TTTTCTCTGCCGTCTATAGTATTCTGAGTACTATGTCTCAATTTTATTGCGTTGCGTTGTGTGCTGATCTGGATCTACACTGTTTTTCATCCACATCATAAATCCATATTAAGAAGCCAGCTGATCTGGATCTTCATTGTTTTCAAAAGAGGGTGTCTAATTCAGAAATTATGCAACGGTGGCTGCTGTACAAATTGTGTAGATCCTGATGAGATGGCTCTTTTGAGAACTCTCATCAAGGTAGACACTGTTCATAATTAGATGTGAAAAGTTAAGCTTAAGTTTCTTAGAAGGGTTTTATTGATGATCTAATCCATATGTGAAATGTATTTATCAGGTGCTGGCTGGCTGAATGGATGTCTTTGAAGTTACAAGTCCATTGTGAAGACAAGGCAGGGTGCAGCAATTAATCTGGAGTCTTGACACTACAGTAGGTTCTTTTTATACTATTTCATATGCTCTATGCCCTCTCCCCTTAAAAATAAACAACAACAACAACAACAACAACAACAACAACAACAACAACAACAACAACAACAAAAGTACTAAATAAAAATAAAAACAACAACAAATAACTACAACAAAAACGTTGCTTTAAAATAATTTTCTCTGCCGTCTATAGTACTCTGAGTACTATGTCTCAATTTTATTGCGTTGCGTTGTGTGCTGATCTGGATCTACACTGTTTTTCATCCACATCATAAATCCATATTAACAAGCCAGCTGATCTGGATCTTCATTGTTTTCAAAAGAGGGTGTCTAATTCAGAAATTATGCAACGGTGGCTGCTGTACAAATTGTGTAGATCCTGATGAGATGGCTCTTTTGAGAACTCTCATCAAGGTAGACACTGTTCATAATTAGATGTGAAAAGTTAAGCTTAAGTTTCTTAGAAGGGTTTTATTGATGATCTAATCCATATTTGAAATGTATTTATCAGGTGCTGGCTGGCTGAATGGATGTCTTTGAAGTTACAAGTCCATTGTGAAGACAAGGCAGGGTGCAGCAATTAATCTGGAGTCTTGACACTACAGTAGGTTCTTTTTATACTATTTCATATGCTCTATGCCCTCTCCCCTTAAAAATAAACAACAACAACAACAACAACAACAACAACAACAACAACAAAAGTACTAAATAAAAATAAAAACAACAACAAATAACTACAACAAAAACGTTGCTTTAAAATAATTTTCTCTGCCGTCTATAGTACTCTGAGTACTATGTCTCAATTTTATTGCGTTGCGTTGTGTGCTGATCTGGATCTACACTGTTTTTCATCCACATCATAAATCCATATTAACAAGCCAGCTGATCTGGATCTTCATTGTTTTCAAAAGAGGGTGTCTAATTCAGAAATTATGCAACGGTGGCTGCTGTACAAATTGTGTAGATCCTGATGAGATGGCTCTTTTGAGAACTCTCATCAAGGTAGACACTGTTCATAATTAGATGTGAAAAGTTAAGCTTAAGTTTCTTAGAAGGGTTTTATTGATGATTTAATCCATATTTGAAATGTATTTATCAGGTGCTGGCTGGCTGAATGGATGTCTTTGAAGTTACAAGTCCATTGTGAAGAAAAGGCAGGGTGCAGCAATTAATCTGGAGTCTTGACACTACAGTAGGTTCTTTTTTATACTATATATTTCATATGCTCTATGCCCTCTCCCCTTTAAACTAAACAACAACAACAACAACAACAACAACAACAACAACAACAACAACAAAAGTACTAAATAAAAATAAAAACAACAACAAATAACAACAACAAAAACATTGCTTTAAAATAATTTTCTCTGCCGTCTATAGTACTCTGAGTACTATGTCTCAATTTTATTGCGTTGCGTTGTGTGCTGATCTGGATCTACACTGTTTTTCATCCACATTATAAATCCATATTAACAAGCCAGCTGATCTGGATCTTCATTGTTTTCAAAAGAGGGTGTCTAATTCAGAAATTATGCAACGGTGGCTGCTGTACAAATTGTGTAGATCCTGATGAGATGGCTCTTTTGAGAACTCTCATCAAGGTAGACACTGTTCATAATTAGATGTGAAAAGTTAAGCTTAAGTTTCTTAGAAGGGTTTTATTGATGATCTAATCCATATTTGAAATGTATTTATCAGGTGCTGGCTGGCTGAATGAATGTCTTTGAAGTTACAAGTCCATTGTGAAGACAAGGCAGGGTGCAGCAATTAATCTGGAGTCTTGACACTACAGTAGGTTCTTTTTTATACTATTTCATATGCTCTATGCCCTCTCCCCTTAAAAATAAACAACAACAACAACAACAACAACAACAACAACAACAACAAAAGTACTAAATAAAAATAAAAACAACAACAAATAACAACAACAAAAACATTGCTTTAAAATAATTTTCTCTGCCGTCTATAGTACTCTGAGTACTATGTCTCAATTTTATTGCGTTGCGTTGCGTGCTGATCTGGATCTACACTGTTTTTCATCCACATCATAAATCCATATTAACAAGCCAGCTGATCTGGATCTTCATTGTTTTCAAAAGAAAGTGTCTAATTCAGAAATTATGCAACGGTGGCTGCTGTACAAATTGTGTAGATCCTGATGAGATGGCTCTTTTGAGAACTCTCATCAAGGTAGACACTGTTCATAATTAGATGTGAAAAGTTAAGCTTAAGTTTCTAAGAAGGGTTTTATTGATGATCTAATCCATATTTGAAATGTATTTATCAGGTGCTGGCTGGCTGAATGGATGTCTTTGAAGTTACAAGTCCATTGTGAAGACAAGGCAGGCTGCAGCAATTAATCTGGAGTCTTGACACTACAGTAGGTTCTTTTTTATACTATTTCATATGCTCTATGCCCTCTCCCCTTAAAAATAAACAACAACAACAACAACAACAACAACAACAAAAGTACTAAATAAAAATAAAAACAACAACAAATAACAACAACAAAAACATTGCTTTAAAATAATTTTCTCTGCCGTCTATAGTACTCTGAGTACTATGTCTCAATTTTATTGCGTTGCGTTGTGTGCTGATCTCGATCTACACTGTTTTTCATCCACATCATAAATCCATATTAACAAGCCAGCTGATCTGGATCTTCATTGTTTTCAAAAGAGGGTGTCTAATTCAGAAATTATGCAACGGTGGCTGCTGTACAAATTGTGTAGATCTTGATGAGATGGCTCTTTTGAGAACTCTCATCAAGGTAGACACTGTTCATAATTAGATGTGAAAAGTTAAGCTTAAGTTTCTTAGAAGGGTTTTATTGATGATCTAATCCATATTTGAAATGTATTTATCAGGTGCTGGCTGGCTGAATGAATGTCTTTGAAGTTACAAGTCCATTGTGAAGACAAGGCAGGGTGCAGCAATTAATCTGGAGTCTTGACACTACAGTAGGTTCTATTTTATACTATTTCATATGCTCTATGCCCTCTCCCCTTAAAAATAAACAACAACAACAACAACAACAACAAAAGTACTAAATAAAAATAAAAACAACAACAAATAACGACAACAAAAACATTGCTTTAAAATAATTTTCTCTGCCGTCTATAGTACTCTGAGTACTATGTCTCAATTTTATTGCGTTGCGTTGCGTTGCGTCGTGTTGCGTTGCGTTGCGTCGTGTTGCGTTGCGTTGCACATTGTCATTGACGTTTTTTTTACTAATTCGATAATAATGGCAATGCTCTACAATGCCCTGGTCTCCTAAAAAACTACCCTCCTCCACCCACATAAAAGCAGCCCGGGTCCCCTAAAACTACCCTCTCCCACCCACATATGCTTGTGGCCATTTTTATACATTACTTGCTTAGGTTTTGGGATTGGTCATGCTCAGAAAGCATAAGGTTCAACAAGATGTTTTTGCTTATTTTATATATTTGTACTTGAATGCCATGCGAATTCTGTATTAAAACTTATGAATGGTACATTTCAGGTGTTTTGTGTCAAACAGGTAGATCTTACAGGGGTATGTATGCTAATGAGTATCAATCAGAGATTTGCCTGCGTAAGACAGGCATGCATCTCATACAATAAACATGGCTGTAAAATGCATTATTTTGTAATTTCAGGTGCCAGAGATTTGACGAAATGTGTTTTGAGAAGATCTGGATAAGTAGGTGGAGGTATGATTTTATTTTTTACACAAATGGATCATCAAATTGGCATGTTTAAGACTCAGATCAGCATGACATCTGCCTAGTCTGATCAGTCTTCTATGTGCATTCTATGGCTAGGTTAGGACCAGCAGTATTTTCCAGTGCATGTTGAAGAAGCTTATCTGACTGTGCAAATGCACAGGCTGATCTGGATCTTAACGGGGCACATGTCACTTTTTGGTTTTGTCAAAAACGATTGACTTTTGTTATTATCACCTGCACACTTGATTGCTTGCCTCTTCAAAACCAAGTGACTAGGAAATAGCACAATCAGAGATCAAATCTCGACCAATGACACCAAGGGGACCTAAGTTTGGTAAATAGGTCAAATTTGCGTCAAGTTTTAAAATAGGTTACATTGTTTCTATTCCTTTCTGCAGTGTAGAAAATGTATTGGACAATTCAATGGTTGTTTTCACTATATGAACTTTGATTTTTACTCAAATTAACTGTAAATAGAAGGCAGCTGATCTGGATCTATACTGTTTTTCATCCACATCATAAATCCATATTAACAAGCCAGCTGATCTGGATCTTCATTGTTTTCAAAAGAGGGTGTCTAATTCAGAAATTATGCAACGGTGGCTGCTGTACAAATTGTGTAGATCCTGATGAGATGGCTCTTTTGAGAACTCTCATCAAGGTAGACACTGTTCATAATTAGATGTGAAAAGTTAAGCTTAAGTTTCTTAGAAGGGTTTTATTGATGATCTAATTCATATTTGAAATGTATTTATCAGGTGCTGGCTGGCTGAATGGATGTCTTTGAAGTTACAAGTCCATTGTGAAGACAAGGCAGGGTGCAGCAATTAATCTGGAGTCTTGACACTACAGTAGGTTCTTTTTTATACTATTTCATATGCTCTATGCCCTCTCCCCTTAAAAATAAACAACAACAACAACAACAACAACAACAACAACAACAACAACAACAACAACAAAAGTACTAAATAAAAATAAAAACAACAACAAATAACAACAACAAAAACATTGCTTTAAAATAATTTTCTCTGCCGTCTATAGTACTCTGAGTACTATGTCTCAATTTTATTGCGTTGCGTTGTGTGCTGATCTGGATCTACACTGTTTTTCATCCACATCATAAATCCATATTAACAAGCCAGCTGATCTGGATCTTCATTGTTTTCAAAAGAGGGTGTCTAATTCAGAAATTATGCAACGGTGGCTGCTGTACAAATTGTGTAGATCCTGATGAGATGGCTCTTTTGAGAACTCTCATCAAGGTAGACACTTTTCATAATTAGATGTGAAAAGTTAAGCTTTAGTTTCTTAGAAGGGTTTTATTGATGATCTAATCCATATTTGAAATGTATTTATCAGTTGCTGGCTGGCTGAATGAATGTCTTTGAAGTTACAAGTCCATTGTGAAGACAAGGGAGGGTGCAGCAATTAATCTGGAGTCTTGACACTACAGTAGGTTCTTTTTTATACTATTTCATATGCTCTATGCCCTCTCCCCTTAAAAATAAACAACAACAACAACAACAACAACAAAAGTACTAAATAAAAATAAAAACAACAACAAATAACAACAACAAAAACATTGCTTTAAAATAATTTTCTCTGCCGTCTATAGTACTCTGAGTACTATGTCTCAATTTTATTGCGTTGCGTTGTGTTGCGTTGCGTTGTGTTGCGTTGCGTTGTGTTGCGTTGCGTCGTGTTGCGTTGCGTCGTGTTGCGTTGCGTTGCACATTGTCATTGACGTTTTTTTTACTAATTCGAAAATAATGGCAATGCTCTACAATGCTCTGGTCTCCTAAAAAACTACCCTCCTCCACCCACATAAAAGCAGCCCTGGTCCCCTAAAACTACCCTCTCCCACCCACATATTCTTGTGGCCATTTTTATACATTAATTGCTTAGGTTTGGGGATTGGTCATGCTCAGAAAGCATAAGGTTGAACAAGATGTTTTTGCTTATTTTATATATTTGTACTTGAATGCCATGCGAATTCTGTATTAAAACTTATGAATGGTACATTTCAGGTGTTTTGTGTCAAACAGGTAGATCTTACAGGGGTATGTATGCTAATGAGTATCAATCAAAGATTTGCCTGCGTAAGACAGGCATGCATCTCATACAATAAACATGGCTGTAAAATGCATTATTTTGTAATTTCAGGTGCCAGAGATTTGATGAAATGTGTTTTGAGAAGATCTGGATAAGTAGGTGGAGGTATGATTTTATTTTTTACACAAATGGATCATCAAATTGGCATGTTTAAGACTCAGATCAGCATGACATCTGCCTAGTCTGATCAGTCTTCTATGTGCATTCTATGGCTAGGTTAGGACCAGCAGTATTTTCCAGTGCATGTTGAAGAAGCTTATCTGACTGTGCAAATGCACAGGCTGATCTGGATCTTCATGGGGCGCACATGTCACATTTTGGTTTTGTCAAAAACGATTGACTTTTGTTATCACCTGCACACTTGATTGCTTGCCTCTTCAAAACCAAGTGACTAGGAAATAGCACAATCAGAGATCAAATCTCGACCAATGACACCAAGGGGACCTAAATTTGGTAAATAGGTCAAATTTGCGTCAAGTTTTAAAATAGGTTACATTGTTTCTATTCCTTTCTGCAGTGTAGAAAATGTATTGGACAATTCAAGGGTTGTTTTCACTATATGAACTTTTGATTTTTACTCAAATTAACTGTAAATAGAAGGCAGCTGATCTGGATCTACACTGTTTTTCATCCACATCATAAATCCATATTAACAAGCCAGCTGATCTGGATCTTCATTGTTTTCAAAAGAGGGTGTCTAATTCAGAAATTATGCAACGGTGGCTGCTGTACAAATTGTGTAGATCCTGATGAGATGGCTCTTTTGAAAACTCTCATCAAGGTATACACTTTTCATAATTAGATGTGAAAAGTTAAGCTTAAGTTTCTTAGAAGGGTTTTATTGATGATCTAATCCATATTTGAAATGTATTTATCAGGTGCTGGCTGGCTGAATGGATGTCTTTGAAGTTACAAGTCCATTGTGAAGACAAGGCAGGGTGCAGCAATTAATCTGGAGTCTTGACACTACAGTAGGTTCTTTTTTATACTATTTCATATGCTCTATGCCCTCTCCCCTTAAAAATAAACAACAACAACAACAACAACAACAACAACAACAACAACAAAAGTACTAAATAAAAATAAAAACAACAACAAATAACAACAACAAAAACATTGCTTTAAAATAATTTTCTCTGCCGTCTATAGTACTCTGAGTACTATGTCTCAATTTTATTGCGTTCCGTTGTGTGCTGATCTGGATCTACACTGTTTTTCATCCACATCATAAATCCATATTAACAAGCCAGCTGATCTGGATCTTCATTGTTTTCAAAAGAGGGTGTCTAATTCAGAAATTATGCAACAGTGGCTGCTGTACAAATTGTGTAGATCCTGATGAGATGGCTCTTTTGAGAACTCTCATCAAGGTAGACACTGTTCATAATTAGATGTGAAAAGTTAAGCTTAAGTTTCTTAGAAGGGTTTTATTGATGATCTAATACATATGTGAAATGTATTTATCAGGTGCTGGCTGGCTGAATGGATGGCTTTGAAGTTACAAGTCCATTGTGAAGACAAGGCAGGGTGCAGCAATTAATCTGGAGTCTTGACACTACAGTAGGTTCTTTTTTTATACTATTTCATATGCTGTATGCCCTCTCCCCTTAAAAATAAACAACAACAACAACAACAACAACAACAACAACAACAACAAAAGTACTAAATAAAAATAAAAACAACAACAAATAACAACAACAAAAACATTGCTTTAAAATAATTTTCTCTGCCGTCTATAGTACTCTGAGTACTATGTCTCAATTTTATTGCGTTGCGTTGCGTTGCGTCGTTTTGCGTTGCGTTGCACATTGTCATTGACGTTTTTTTACTAATTCGATAATAATGGCAATGCTCTACAATGCCCTGGTCTCCTAAAAAACTACCCTCCTCCACCCACATAAAAGCAGCCCTGGTCCCCTAAAACTACCCTCTCCCACCCACATATTCTTGTGACCATTTTTATATATTAATTGCTTAGGTTTGGGGATTGGTCATGCTCAGAAAGCATAAGGTTGAACAAGATGTTTTTGCTTATTTTATATATTTGTACTTGAATGCCATGCGAATTCTGTATTAAAACTTATGAATGGTACATTTCAGGTGTTTTGTGTCAAACAGGTAGATCTTACAGGGGTATGTATGCTAATGAGAATCAATCAGAGATTTGCCTGCGTAAGACAGGCATGCATCTCATACAATAAACATGGCTGTAAAATGCATTATTTTGTAATTTCAGGTGCCAGAGATTTGACGAAATGTGTTTTGAGAAGATCTGGATAAGTAGGTGGAGGTATGATTTTATTTTTAACACAAATGGATCATCAAATTGGCATGTTTAAGACTCAGATCAGCATGACATCTGCCTAGTCTGATCAGTCTTCTATGTGCATTCTATGGCTAGGTTAGGACCAGCAGTATTTTCCAGTGCATGTTGAAGAAGCTTATCTGACTGTGCAAATGCACAGGCTGATCTGGATCTTCACGGGGCGCACATGTCACATTTTGGTTTTGTCAAAAACGATTGACTTTTGTTATTATCACCTGCACACTTGATTGCTTGCCTCTTCAAAACCAAGTGACTAGGAAATAGCACAATCAGAGATCAAATCTCGACCAATGACACCAAGGGGACCTAAATTTGGTAAATAGGTCAAATTTGCGTCAAGTTTTAAAATAGGTTACATTGTTTCTATTCCTTTCTGCAGTGTAGAAAATGTATTGGACAATTCAAGGGTTGTTTTCACTATATGAACTTTTGATTTTTACTCAAATTAACTGTAAATAGAAGGCAGCTGATCAGGATCTACACTGTTTTTCATCCACATCATAAATCCATATTAACAAGCCAGCTGATCTGGATCTTCATTGTTTTCAAAAGAGGGTGTCTTATTCAGAAATTATGCAACGGTGGCTGCTGTACAAATTGTGTAGATCCTGATGAGATGGCTCTTTTGAGAACTCTCATCAAGGTAGACACTGTTCATAATTAGATGTGAAAAGTTAAGCTTAAGTTTCTTAGAAGGGTTTTATTGATGATCTAATCCATATTTGAAATGTATTTATCAGGTGCTGGCTGGCTGAATGGATGTCTTTGAAGTTACAAGTCCATTGTGAAGACAAGGCAGGGTGCAGCAATTAATCTGGAGTCTTGACACTACAGTAGGTTATTTTTTTATACTATTTCATATGCTCTATGCCCTCTCCCCTTAAAAATAAACAACAACAACAACAACAACAACAACAACAACAACAACAACAACAACAAAAGTACTAAATAAAAATAAAAACAACAACAAATAACAACAACAAAAACATTGCTTTAAAATAATTTTCTCTGCCGTCTATAGTACTCTGAGTACTATGTCTCAATTTTATTGCGTTGCGTTGTGTGCTGATCTGGATCTACACTGTTTTTCATCCACATCATAAATCCATATTAACAAGCCAGCTGATCTGGATCTTCATTGTTTTCAAAAGAGAGTGTCTAATTCAGAAATTATGCAACGGTGGCTGCTGTACAAATTGTGTAGATCCTGATGAGATGGCTCTTTTGAGAACTCTCATCAAGGTAGACACTTTTCATGATTAGATGTGAAAAGTTAAGCTTAAGTTTCTTAGAAGGGTTTTATTGATGATCTAATCCATATTTGAAATGTATTTATCAGGTGCTGGCTGGCTGAATGAATGTCTTTGAAGTTACAAGTCCATTGTGAAGACAAGGCAGGGTGCAGCAATTAATCTGGAGTCTTGACACTACAGTAGGTTCTTTTTTATATTATTTCATATGCTCTATGCCCTCTCCCCTTAAAAATAAACAACAACAACAACAACAACAACAAAAGTACTAAATAAAAATAAAAACAACAACAAATAACAACAACAAAAACATTGCTTTAAAATAATTTTCTCTGCCGTCTATAGTACTCTGAGTACTATGTCTCAATTTTATTGCGTTGCGTTGTGTTGCGTTGCGTTGTGTTGCGTTGCGTCGTGTTGCGTTGCGTCGTGTTGCGTTGCGTTGCACATTGTCATTGACGTTTTTTTTTACTAATTCGATAATAATGGCAATGCTCTACAATGCTCTGGTCTCCTAAAAAACTACCCTCCTCCACCCACATAAAAGCAGCCCTGGTCCCCTAAAACTACCCTCTCCCACCCACATATTCTTGTGGCCATTTTTATACATTAATTGCTTAGGTTTGGGGATTGGTCATGCTCAGAAAGCATAAGGTTGAACAAGATGTTTTTGCTTATTTTATATATTTGTACTTGAATGCCATGCGAATTCTGTATTAAAACTTATGAATGGTACATTTCAGGTGTTTTGTGTCAAACAGGTAGATCTTACAGGGGTATGTATGCTAATGAGTATCAATCAAAGATTTGCCTGCGTAAGACAGGCATGCATCTCATACAATAAACATGGCTGTAAAATGCATTATTTTGTAATTTCAGGTGCCAGAGATTTGACGAAATGTGTTTTGAGAAGATCTGGATAAGTAGGTGGAGGTATGATTTTATTTTTTACACAAATGGATCATCAAATTGGCATGTTTAAGACTCAGATCAGCATGACATCTGCCTAGTCTGATCAGTCTTCTATGTGCATTCTATGGCTAGGTTAGGACCAGCAGTATTTTCCAGTGCATGTTGAAGAAGCTTATCTGACTGTGCAAATGCACAGGCCGATCTGGATCTTCACAGGGCGCACATGTCACTTTTTGGTTTTGTCAAAAACGATTGACTTTTGTTATTATCACCTGCACACTTGATTGCTTGCCTCTTCAAAACAAAGTGACTAGGAAATAGCACAATCAGAGATCAAATCTCGACCAATGACACCAAGCGGACCTAAATTTGGTAAATAGGTCAAATTTGCGTCAAGTTTTAAAATAGGTTACATTGTTTCTATTCCTTTCTGCAGTGTAGAAAATGTATTGGACAATTCAAGGGTTGTTTTCACTATATGAACTTTTGATTTTTACTCAAATGAACTGTAAATAGAAGGCAGCTGATCTGGATCTACACTGTTTTTCATCCACATCATAAATCCATATTAACAAGCCAGCTGATCTGGATCTTCATTGTTTTCAAAAGAGGGTGTCTAATTCATGAGAACTCTCATCAAGGTAGACACTGTTCATAATTAGATGTGAAAAGTTAAGTTTAAGTTTCTTAGAAGGGTTTTATTGATGATCTAATCCATATTTGAAATGTATTTATCAGGTGCTGGCTGGCTGAATGGATGTCTTTGAAGTTACAAGTCCATTGTGAAGACAAGGCAGGGTGCAGCAATTAATCTGGAGTCTTGACACTACAGTAGGTTCTTTTTTTATACTATTTCATATGCTCTATGCCCTCTCCCCTTAAAAATAAACAACAACAACAACAACAACAACAACAACAACAACAACAACAAAAGTACTAAATAAAAATAAAAACAACAACAAATAACAACAACAAAAACATTGCTTTAAAATAATTTTCTCTGCCGTCTATAGTACTCTGAGTACTATGTCTCAATTTTATTGCGTTGCGTTGTGTGCTGATCTGGATCTACACTGTTTTTCATCCACATCATAAATCCATATTAACAAGCCAGCTGATCTGGATCTTCATTGTTTTCAAAAGAGGGTGTCTAATTCAGAAATTATGCAACGGTGGCTGCTGTACAAATTGTGTAGATCCTGATGAGATGGCTCTTTTGAGAACCCTCATCAAGGTAGACACAGTTCATAATTAGATGTGAAAAGTTAAGCTTAAGTTTCTTAGAAGGGTTTAATTGATGATCTAATCCATATTTGAAATGTATTTATCAGGTGCTGGCTGGCTGAATGGATGTCTTTGAAGTTACAAGTCCATTGTGAAGACAAGGCAGGGTGCAGCAATTAATCTGGAGTCTTGACACTACAATAGGTTCTTTTTTATACTATTTCATATGCTCTATGCCCTCTCCCCTTAAAAATAAACAACAACAACAACAACAACAACAACAACAACAACAAAAGTACTAAATAAAAATAAAAACAACAACAAATAACAACAACAAAAACATTGCTTTAAAATAATTTTCTCTGCCGTCTATAGTACTCTGAGTACTATGTCTCAATTTTATTGCGTTGCGTTGTGTGCTGATCTGGATCTACACTGTTTTTCATCCACATCATAAATCCATATTAACAAGCCAGCTGATCTGGATCTTCATTGTTTTCAAAAGAGGGTGTTTAATTCAGAAATTATGCAACGGTGGCTGCTGTACAAATTGTGTAGATCCTGATGAGATTGCTCTTTTGAGAACTCTCATCAAGGTAGACACTGTTCATAATTAGATGTGAAAAGTTAAGCTTAAGTTTCTTAGAAGGGTTTTATTGATGATCTAATCCATATTTGAAATGTATTTATCAGGTGCTGGCTGGCTGAATGGATGTCTTTGAAGTTACAAGTCCATTGTGAAGACAAGGCAGGGTGCAGCAATTAATCTGGAGTCTTGACACTACAGTAGGTTCTTTTTTATACTATTTCATATGCTCTATGCCCTCTCCCCTTAAAAATAAACAACAACAACAACAACAACAACAACAAAAGTACTGAATAAAAATAAAAACAACAACAAATAACAACAACAAAAACATTGCTTTAAAATAATTTTCTCTGCCGTCTATAGTACTCTGAGTACTATGTCTCAATTTTATTGCGTTGCGTTGTGTGCTGATCTGGATCTACACTGTTTTTCATCCACATCATAAATCCATATTAACAAGCCAGCTGATCTGGATCTTCATTGTTTTCAAAAGAGGGTGTCTAATTCAGAAATTATGCAACGGTGGCTGCTGTACAAATTGTGTAGATCCTGATGAGATGGCTCTTTTGAGAACTCTCATCAAGGTAGACACTGTTCATAATTAGATGTGAAAAGTTAAGCTTAAGTTTCTTAGAAGGGTTTTATTGATGATCTAATCCATATTTGAAATGTATTTATCATGTGCTGGCTGGCTGAATGGATGTCTTTGAAGTTACAAGTCCATTGTGAAGACAAGGCAGGGTGCAGCAATTAATCTGGAGTCTTGACACTACAGTAGGTTCTTTTTTATACTATTTCATATGCTCTATGCCCTCTCCCCTTAAAAATAAACAACAACAACAACAACAACAACAACAACAAAAGTACTGAATAAAAATAAAAACAACAACAAATAACAACAACAAAAACATTGATTTAAAATAATTTTCTCTGCCGTCTATAGTACTCTGAGTACTATGTCTCAATTTTTATTGCGTTGTGTTGTGTGCTGATCTGGATCTACACTGTTTTTCATCCACATCATAAATCCATATTAACAAGCCAGCTGATCTGGATCTTCATTGTTTTCAAAAGAGGGTGTCTAATTCAGAAATTATGCAACGGTGGCTGCTGTACAAATTGTGTAGATCCTGATGAGATGGCTCTTTTGAGAACTCTCATCAAGGTAGACACTGTTCATAATTAGATGTGAAAAGTTAAGCTTAAGTTTCTTAGAAGGGTTTTATTGATGATCTAATCCATATTTGAAATGTATTTATCAGGTGCTGGCTGGCTGAATGGATGTCTTTGAAGTTACAAGTCCATTGTGAAGACAAGGCAGGGTGCAGCAATTAATCTGGAGTCTTGACACTACAGTAGGTTCTTTTTTATACTATTTCATATGCTCTATGCCCTCTCCCCTTAAAAATAAACAACAACAACAACAACAACAACAACAACAAAAGTACTAAATAAAAATAAAAACAACAACAAATAAGAACAACAAAAACATTGCTTTAAAATAATTTTCTCTGCCGTCTATAGTACTCTGAGTACTATGTCTCAATTTTATTGCGTTGCGTTGCGTTGCGTTGCGTCGTGTTGCGTTGCGTTGCACATTGTCATTGACGTTTTTTTTACTAATTCGATAATAATGGCAATGCTCTACAATGCCCTGGTCTCCTAAAAAACTACCCTCCTCCAACCACATAAAAGCAGCCCTGGTCCCCTAAAACTACCCTCTCCCACCCACATATTCTTGTGACCATTTTTATATATTAATTGCTTAGGTTTGGGGATCGGTCATGCTCAGAAAGCATAAGGTTGAAAAAGATGTTTTTGCTTATTTTATATATTTGTACTTGAATAGCATGCGAATTCTGTATTAAAACTTATGAATGGTACATTTCAGGTGTTTTGTGTCAAACAGGTAGATCTTACAGGGGTATGTATGCTAATGAGAATCAATCAGAGATTTGCCTGCGTAAGACAGGCATGCATCTCATACAATAAACATGGCTGTAAAATGCATTATTTTGTAATTTCAGGTGCCAGAGATTTGACGAAATGTGTTTTGAGAAGATCTGGATAAGTAGGTGGAGGTATGATTTTATTTTTTACACAAATGGATCATCAAATTGGCATGTTTAAGACTCATATCAGCATGACATCTGCCTAGTCTGATCAGTCTTCTATGTGCATTCTATGGCTAGGTTAGGACCAGCAGTATTTTCCAGTGCATGTTGAAGAAGCTTATCTGACTGTGCAAATGCACTGGCTGATCTGGATCTTCACGGGGCGCACATGTCACTTTTTGGTTTTGTTAAAAACGATTGACTTTTGTTATTATCACCTGCACACTTGATTGCTTGCCTCTTCAAAACCAAGTGACAAGGAAATAGCACAATCAGAGATCAAATCTCGACCAATGACACCAAGGAGACCTAAATTTGGTAAATAGGTCAAATTTGCGTCAAGTTTTAAAATAGGTTACATTGTTTCTATTCCTTTCTGCAGTGTAGAAAATGTATTGGACAATTCAAGGGTTGTTTTCACTATATGAACTTTTGATTTTTACTCAAATTAACTGTAAATAGAAGGCAGCTGATCTGGATCTACACTGTTTTTCATCCACATCATAAATCCATATTAACAAGCCAGCTGATCTGGATCTTCATTGTTTTCAAAAGAGGGTGTCTAATTCAGAAATTATGCAACGGTGGCTGCTGTACAAATTGTGTAGATCCTGATGAGATGGCTCTTTTGAGAACTCTCATCAAGGTAGACACTGTTCATAATTAGATGTGAAAAGTTAAGCTTAAGTTTCTTAGAAGGGTTTTATTGATGATCTAATCCATATTTGAAATGTATTTATCAGGTGCTGGCTGGCTGAATGAATGTTTTTGAAGTTACAAGTCCATTGTGAAGACAAGGCAGGGTGCAGCAATTAATCAGGAGTCTTGACACTACAGTAGGTTCTTTTTTATACTATTTCATATGCTCTATGCCCTCTCCCCTTAAAAATAAACAACAACAACAACAACGACAACAACAACAACAACAACAACAACAAAAGTACTAAATAAAAATAAAAACAACAACAAATAACAACAACAAAAACATTGCTTTAAAATAATTTTCTCTGCCGTCTATAGTACTCTGAGTACTATGTCTCAATTTTATTGCGTTGCGTTGTGTGCTGATCTGGATCTACACTGTTTTTCATCCACATCATAAATCCATATTAACAAGCCAGCTGATCTGGATCTTCATTGTTTTCAAAAGAGGGTGTTTAATTTAAAAATTATGCAATGGTAGCTGTACAAATTGTGTAGATCCTGATGAAATGGCTCTTTTGAGAACTCTCATCAAGGTAGACACTGTTCATAATTAGATGTGAAAAGTTAAGCTTAAGTTTCTTAGAAGGGTTTTATTGATGATCTAATCCATATTTGAAATGTATTTATCAGGTGCTGGCTGGCTGAATGGATGTCTTTGAAGTTACAAGTCCATTGTGAAGACAAGGCAGGGTGCAGCAATTAATCTGGAGTCTTGACACTACAGTAGGTTCTTTTTTATACTATTTCATATGCTCTATGCCCTCTCCCCTTAAAAATAAACAACAACAACAACAACAACAACAACAACAACAGCAACAACAAAAGTACTAAATAAAAATAAAAACAACAACAAATAACAACAACAAAAACATTGCTTTAAAATAATTTTCTCTGCCGTCTATAGTCCTCTGAGTACTATGTCTCAATTTTATTGCGTTGCGTTGTGTGCTGATCTGGATCTACACTGTTTTTCATCCACATCATAAATCCATATAAACAAGCCAGCTGATCTGGATCTTCATTGTTTTCAAAAGAGGGTGTCTAATTCAGAAATTATGCAACGGTGGCTGCTGTACAAATTGTGTAGATCCTGATGAGATGGCTCTTTTGAGAACTCTCATCAAGGTAGACACTGTTCATAATTAGATGTGAAAAGTTAAGCTTAAGTGTCTTAGAAGGGTTTTATTGATGATCTAATCCATATTTGAAATGTATTTATCAGGTGCTGGCTGGCTGAATGAATGTTTTTGAAGTTACAAGTCCATTGTGAAGACAAGGCAGGGTGCAGCAATTAATCTGGAGTCTTGACACTACAGTAGGTTCTTTTTTATACTATTTCATATGCTCTATGCCCTCTCCCCTTAAAAATAAACAACAACAACAACAACAACAACAACAAAAGTACTAAATAAAAATAAAAACAACAACAAATAACAACAACAAAAACATTGCTTTAAAATAATTTTCTCTGCCGTCTATAGTACTCTGAGTACTATGTCTCAATCTTATTGCGTTGCGTTGCGTCGTGTTGCGTTGCGTTGCACATTGTCATTGACGTTTTTTTTACTAATTCGATAATAATGGCAATGCTCTACAATGCCCTGGTCTCCTAAAAAACTACCCTCCTCCACCCACATAAAAGCAGCCCTGGTCCCCTAAAACTACCCTCTCCAACCCACATATTCTTGTGGCCATTTTTATATATTAATTGCTTAGGTTTGGGGATTGGTCATGCTCAGAAAGCATAAGGTTGAACAAGATGTTTTTGCTTATTTTATATATTTGTACTTGAATGCCATGCGAATTCTGTATTAAAACTTATGAATGGTACATTTCAGGTGTTTTGTGTCAAACAGGTAGATCTTACAGGGGTATGTATGCTAATGAGAATCAATCAGAGATTTGCCTGCGTAAGACAGGCATGCATCTCATACAATAAACATGGCTGTAAAATGCATTATTTTGTAATTTCAGGTGCCAGAGATTTGACGAAATGTGTTTTGAGAAGATCTGGATAAGTAGGTGAAGGTATGATTTTATTTTTTACACAAATGGATCATCAAATTGGCATGTTTAAGACTCAGATCAGCATGACATCTGCCTAGTCTGATCAGTCTTCTATGTGCATTCTATGGCTAGGTTAGGACCAGCAGTATTTTCCAGTGCATGTTGAAGAAGCTTATCTGACTGTGCAAATGCACAGGCTGATCTGGATCTTCACGGGGCGCACATGTCACTTTTTGGTTTTGTCAAAAACGATTGACTTTTGTTATTATCACCTGCACACTTGATTGCTTGCCTCTTCAAAACCAAGTGACTAGGAAATAGCACAATCAGAGATCAAATCTCGACCAATGACACCAAGGGGACCAAAATTTGGTAAATAGGTCAAATTTGCGTCAAGTTTTAAAATAGGTTACATTGTTTCTATTCCTTTCTGCAGTGTAGAAAATGTATTGGACAATTCAAGGGTTGTTTTCACTATATGAACTTTTGATTTTTACTCAAATTAACTGTAAATAGAAGGCAGCTGATCTGGATCTACACTGTTTTTCATCCACATCATAAATCCATATTAACAAGCCAGCTGATCTGGATCTTCATTGTTTTCAAAAGAGGGTGTCTAATTCAGAAATTATGCAACGGTGGCTGCTGTACAAATTGTGTAGATCCTGATGAGATGGCTCTTTTGAGAACTCTCATCAAGGTAGACACTGTTCATAATTAGATGTGAAAAGTTAAGCTTAAGTTTCTTAGAAGGGTTTTATTGATGATCTAATCCATATTTGAAATGTATTTATCAGGTGCTGGCTGGCTGAATGGATGTCTTTGAAGTTACAAGTCCATTCTGAAGACAAGGCAGGGTGCAGCAATTAATCTGGAGTCTTGACACTACAGTAGGTTCTTTTTTATACTATTTCATATGCTCTATGCCCTCTCCCCTTAAAAATAAACAACAACAACAACAACAACAACAACAAAAGTACTGAATAAAAATAAAAACAACAACAAATAACAACAACAAAAACATTGATTTAAAATAATTTTCTCTGCCGTCTATAGTACTCTGAGTACTATGTCTCAATTTTATTGCGTTGAGTTGTGTGCTGATCTGGATCTACACTGTTTTTCATCCACATCATAAATCCATATTAACAAGCCAGCTGATCTGGATCTTCATTGTTTTCAAAAGAGGGTGTCTAATTCAGAAATTATGCAACGGTGGCTGCTGTACAAATTGTGTAGATCCTGATGAGATGGCTCTTTTGAGAACTCTCATCAAGGTAGACACTGTTCATAATTAGATGTGAAAAGTTAAGCTTAAGTTTCTTAGAAGGGTTTTATTGATGATCTAAGCCATATTTGAAATGTATTTATCAGGTGCTGGCTGGCTGAATGGATGTCTTTGAAGTTACAAGTCCATTGTGAAGACAAGGCAGGGTGCAGCAATTAATCTGGAGTCTTGACACTACAGTAGGTTCTTTTTTATACTATTTCATATGCTCTATGCCCTCTCCCCTTAAAAATAAACAACAACAACAACAACAACAACAAAAGTACTAAATAAAAATAAAAACAACAACAAATAACAACAACAAAAACATTGCTTTAAAATAATTTTCTCTGCCGTCTATAGTACTCTGAGTACTATGTCTCAATTTTATTGCGTTGCGTTGCGTTGCGTTGCGTCGTGTTGCGTTGCGTTGCACATTGTCATTGACGTTTTTTTTACTAATTCGATAATAATGGCAATGCTCTACAATGCCCTGGTCTCCTAAAAAACTACCCTCCTCCACCCACATAAAAGCAGCCCTGGTCCCCTAAAACTACCCTCTCCCACCCACATATTCTTGTGGCCATTTTTATATATTAATTGCTTAGGTTTGGGGATTGGTCATGCTCAGAAAGCATAAGGTTGAACAAGATGTTTTTGCTTATTTTATATATTTGTACTTGAATAGCATGCGAATTCTGTATTAAAACTTATGAATGGTACATTTCAGGTGTTTTGTGTCAAACAGGTAGATCTTTTAGGGGTATGTATGCTAATGAGAATCAATCAGAGATTTGCCTGCGTAAGACAGGCATGCATCTCATACAATAAACATGGCTGTAAAATGCATTATTTTGTAATTTCAGGTGCCAGAGATTTGACGAAATGTGTTTTGAGAAGATCTGGATAAGTAGGTGGAGGTATGATTTTATTTTTTACACAAATGGATCATCAAATTGGCATGTTTAAGACTCAGATCAGCATGACATCTGCCTAGTCTGATCAGTCTTCTATGTGCATTCTATGGCTAGGTTAGGACCAGCAGTATTTTCCAGTGCATGTTGAAGATGCTTATCTGACTGTGCAAATGCACAGGCTGATCTGGATCTTCACGGGGCGCACATGTCACTTTTTGGTTTTGTTAAAAACGATTGACTTTTGTTATTATCACCTGCACACTTGATTGCTTGCCTCTTCAAAACCAAGTGACTAGGAAATAGCACAATCAGAGATCAAATCTCGACCAATGACACCAAGGGGACCTAAATTTGGTAAATAGGTCAAATTTGCGTCAAGTTTTAAAATAGGTTACATTGTTTCTATTCCTTTCTGCAGTGTAGAAAATGTATTGGACAATTCAAGGGTTGTTTTCACTATATGAACTTTTGATTTTTACTCAAATTAACTGTAAATAGAAGGCAGCTGATCTGGATCTACACTGTTTTTCATCCACATCATAAATCCATATTAAGAAGCCAGCTGATCTGGATCTTCATTGTTTTCAAAAGAGGGTGTCTAATTCATGAGAACTCTCATCAAGGTAGACACTGTTCATAATTAGATGTGAAAAGTTAAGCTTAAGTTTCTTAGAAGGGTTTTATTGATGATCTAATCCATATTTGAAATGTATTTATCAGGTGCGGGCTGGCTGAATGGATGTCTTTGAAGTTACAAGTCCATTGTGAAGACAAGGCAGGGTGCAGCAATTAATCTGGAGTCTTGACACTACAGTAGGTTCTTTTTTTATACTATTTCATATGCTCTATGCCCTCTCCCCTTAAAAATAAACAACAACAACAACAACAACAACAACAACAACAACAACAACAAAAGTACTAAATAAAAATAAAAACAACAACAAATAACAACAACAAAAACATTGCTTTAAAATAATTTTCTCTGCTGTCTATAGTACTCTGAGTACTATGTCTCAATTTTATTGCGTTGCGTTCTGTGCTGATCTGGATCTACACTGTTTTTCATCCACATCATAAATCCATATTAACAAGCCAGCTGATCTGGATCTTCATTGTTTTCAAAAGAGGGTGTCTAATTCAGAAATTATGCAACGGTGGCTGCTGTACAAATTGTGTAGATCCTGATGAGATGGCTCTTTTGAGAACTCTCATCAAGGTAGACACTGTTCATAATTAGATGTGAAAAGTTAAGCTTAAGTTTCTTAGAAGGGTTTAATTGATGATCTAATCCATATTTGAAATGTATTTATCAGGTGCTGGCTGGCTGAATGGATGTCTTTGAAGTTACAAGTCCATTGTGAAGACAAGGCAGGGTGCAGCAATTAATCTGGAGTCTTGACACTACAGTAGGTTCTTTTTTATACTATTTCATATGCTCTATGCCCTCTCCCATTAAAAATAAACAACAACAACAACAACAACAACAACAACAAAAGTACTAAATAAAAATAAAAACAACAACAAATAACAACAACAAAAACATTGCTTTAAAATAATTTTCTCTGCCGTCTATAGTACTCTGAGTACTATGTCTCAATTTTATTGCGTTGCGTTGTGTGCTGATCTGGATCTACACTGTTTTTCATCCACATCATAAATCCATATTAACAAGCCAGCTGATCTGGATCTTCATTGTTTTCAAAAGAGGGTGTCTAATTCAGAAATTATGCAACGGTGGCTGCTGTACAAATTGTGTAGATCCTGATGAGATGGCTCTTTTGAGAACTCTCATCAAGGTAGACACTGTTCATAATTAGATGTGAAAAGTTAAGCTTAAGTTTCTTAGAAGGGTTTTATTGATGATCTTATCCATATTTGAAATGTATTTATCATGTGCTGGCTGGCTGAATGGATGTCTTTGAAGTTACAAGTCCATTGTGAAGACAAGGCAGGGTGCAGCAATTAATCTGGAGTCTTGACACTACAGTAGGTTCTTTTTTTATACTATTTCATATGCTCTATGCCCTCTCCCCTTAAAAATAAACAACAACAACAACAACAACAACAACAACAACAACAACAACAACAACAACAACAACAACAACAACAACAACAACAAAAGTACTGAATTAAAATAAAAACAACAACAAATAACAACAACAAAAACATTGATTTTAAATAATTTTCTCTGCCGTCTATAGTACTCTGAGTACTATGTCTCAATTTTATTGCGTTGTGTTGTGTGCTGATCTGGATCTACACTGTTTTTCATCCACATCATAAATCCATATTAACAAGCCAGCTGATCTGGATCTTCATTGTTTTCAAAAGAGGGTGTCTAATTCAGAAATTATGCAACGGTGGCTGCTGTACAAATTGTGTAGATCCTGATGAGATGGCTCTTTTGAGAACTCTCATCAAGGTAGACACTGTTCATAATTAGATGTGAAAAGTTAAGCTTAAGTTTCTTAGAAGGGTTTTATTGATGATCTAATCCATATTTGAAATGTATTTATCAGGTGCTGGCTGGCTGAATGGATGTCTTTGAAGTTACAAGTCCATTGTGAAGACAAGGCAGGGTGCAGCAATTAATCTGGAGTCTTGACACTACAGTAGGTTCTTTTTTATACTATTTCATATGCTCTATGCCCTCTCCCCTTAAAAATAAACAACAACAACAACAACAACAACAAAAGTACTAAATAAAAATAAAAACAACAACAAATAACAACAAAAACATTGCTTTAAAATAATTTTCTCTGCCGTCTATAGTACTCTGAGTACTATGTCTCAATTTTATTGCGTTGCGTTGCGTTGCGTTGCGTCGTGTTGCGTTGCGTTGCACATTGTCATTGACGTTTATTTTACTAATTCGATAATAATGGCAATGCTCTACAATGCCCTGGTCTCCTAAAAAACTACCCTCCTCCACCCACATAAAAGCAGCCCTGGTCCCCTAAAACTAACCTCTCCCACCCACATATTCTTGTGGCCATTTTTATATATTAATTGCTTAGGTTTGGGGATTGGTCATGCTCAGAAAGCATAAGGTTGAACAAGATGTTTTTGCTTATTTTATATATTTGTACTTGAATAGCATGCGAATTCTGTATTAAAACTTATGAATGGTACATTTCAGGTGTTTTGTGTCAAACAGGTAGATCTTACAGGGGTATGTATGCTAATGAGAATCAATCAGAGATTTGCCTGCGTAAGACAGGCATGCATCTCATACAATAAACATGGCTGTAAAATGCATTATTTTGTAATTTCAGGTGCCAGAGATTTGACGAAATGTGTTTTGAGAAGATCTGGATAAGTAGGTGGAGGTATGATTTTATTTTTTACACAAATGGATCATCAAATTGGCATGTTTAAGACTCAGATCAGCATGACATCTGCCTAGTCTGATCAGTCTTCTATGTGCATTCTATGGCTAGGTTAGGACCAGCAGTATTTTCCAGTGCATGTTGAAGAAGCTTATCTGACTGTGCAAATGCACTGGCTGATCTGGATCTTCACTGGGCGCACATGTCACTTTTTGGTTTTGTGAAAAACGATTGACTTTTGTTATTATCACCTGCACACTTGATTGCTTGCCTCTTCAAAACCAAGTGACTAGGAAATAGCACAATCAGAGATCAAATCTCGACCAATGACACCAAGGGGACCTAAATTTGGTAAATAGGTCAAATTTGCGTCAAGTTTTAAAATAGGTTACATTGTTTCTATTCCTTTCTGCAGTGTAGAAAATGTATTGGACAATTCAAGGGTTGTTTTCACTATATGAACTTTTGATTTTTACTCAAATTAACTGTAAATAGAAGGCAGCTGATCTGGATCTACACTGTTTTTCATCCACATCATAAATCCATATTAACAAGCCAGCTGATCTGGATCTTCATTGTTTTCAAAAGAGGGTGTCTAATTCAGAAATTATGCAACGGTGGCTGCTGTACAAATTGTGTAGATCCTGATGAGATGGCTCTTTTGAGAACTCTCATCAAGGTAGACACTGTTCATAATTAGATGTGAAAAGTTAAGCTTAAGTTTCTTAGAAGGGTTTAATTGATGATCTAATCCATATTTGAAATGTATTTATCAGGTGCTGGCTGGCTGAATGGATGTCTTTGAAGTTACAAGTCCATTGTGAAGACAAGGCAGGGTGCAGCAATTAATCTGGAGTCTTGACACTACAGTAGGTTCTTATTTTATACTATTTCATATGCTCTATGCCCTCTCCCCTTAAAAATAAATAACAACAACAACAACAACAACAAAAAAAGTACTAAACAAAAATAAAAACAACAACAAATAACAACAACAAAAACATTGCTTTAAAATAATTTTCTCTGCCGTCTACAGTACTCTGAACACTATGTCTCAATTTTATTGCGTTGCGTTGTGTTGCGTTGCGTTGTGTTGCGTTGCGTCGTGTTGCGTTGCGTTGCACATTGTCATTGACGTTTTTTTAACAATTCGATAATAATGGCAATGCTCTACAATGCCCTGGTCTCCTAAAAAACTACCCTTCTCCACCCACATAAAAGCAGCCCTGGTCCCCTAAAACTACCCTCTCCCACCCACATATTCTTGTGGCCATTTTTATATATTAATTGCTTAGGTTTGGGGATTGGTCATGCTCAGAAAGCATAAGGTTGAACAAGATGTTTTTGCTTATTTTATATATTTGTACTTGAATGCCATGCGAATTCTGTATTAAAACTTATGAATGGTACATTTCAGGTGTTTTGTGTCAAACAGGTAGATCTTACAGGGGTATGTATGCTAATGAGTATCAATCAGAGATTTGCCTGCGTAAGACAGGCATGCATCTCATACAATAAACATGGCTGTAAAATGCATTATTTTGTAATTTCAGGTGCCAGAGATTTGACGAAATGTGTTTTGAGAAGATCTGGATAAGTAGGTGGAGGTATGATTTTATTTTTTACACAAATGGATCATCAAATTGGCATGTTTAAGACTCAGATCAGCATGACATCTGCCTAGTCTGATCAGTCTTCTATGTGCATTCTATGGCTAGGTTAGGACCAGCAGTATTTTCCAGTGCATGTTGAAGAAGCTTATCTGACTGTGCAAATGCACAGGCTGATCTGGATCTTCACAGGGCGCACATGTCACTTTTTGGTTTTGTCAAAAACGATTGACTTTTGTTATTATCACCTGCACACTTGATTGCTTGCCTCTTCAAAACCAAGTGACTAGGAAATAGCACAATCAGAGATCAAATCTCGACCAATGACACCAAGGGGACCTAAATTTGGTAAATAGGTCAAATTTGCGTCAAGTTTTAAAATAGGTTACATTGTTTCTATCCCTTTCTGCAGTGTAGAAAATGTATTGGACAATTCAAGGGTTGTTTTCACTATATGAACTTTTGATTTTTACTCAAATTAACTGTAAATAGAAGGCAGCTGATCTGGATCTACACTGTTTTTCATCCACATCATAAATCCATATTAACAAGCCAGCTGATCTGGATCTTCATTGTTTTCAAAAGAGGGTGTCTAATTCAGAAAGTATGCAACGGTGGCTGCTGTACAAATTGTGTAGATCCTGATGAGATGGCTCTTTTGAGAACTCTCATCAAGGTAGACACTGTTCATAATTAGATGTGAAAAGTTAAGCTTAAGTTTCTTAGAAGGGTTTTATTGATGATCTAATCCATATTTGAAATGTATTTATCAGGTGCTGGCTGGCTGAATGGATGTCTTTGAAGTTACAAGTCCATTGTGAAGACAAGGCAGGGTGCAGCAATTAATCTGGAGTCTTGACACTACAGTAGGTTCTTTTTTATACTATTTCATATGCTCTATGCCCTTTCCCCTTAAAAATAAACAACAACAACAACAACAACAACAACAGTACTAAATAAAAATAAAAACAACAACAAATAACAACAACAAAAACATTGCTTTAAAACAATTTTCTCTGCCGTCTTTAGTACTCTGAGTACTATGTCTCAATTTTATTGCGTTGCGTTGTGTGCTGATCTGGATCTACACTGTTTTTCATCCACATCATAAATCCATATTAACAAGCCAGCTGATCTGGATCTTCATTGTTTTCAAAAGAGGGTGTCTAATTCAGAAATTATGCAACGGTGGCTGCTGTACAAATTGTGTAGATCCTGATGAGATGGCTCTTTTGAGAACTCTCATCAAGGTAGACACTGTTCATAATTAGATGTGAAAAGTTAAGCTTAAGTTTCTTAGAAGGGTTTTATTGATGATCTAATCCATATTTGAAATGTATTTATCAGGTGCTGGCTGGCTGAATGGATGTCTTTGAAGTTACAAGTCCATTGTGAAGACAAGGCAGGGTGCAGCAATTAATCTGGAGTCTTGACACTACAGTAGGTTCTTTTTTATACTATTTCATATGCTCTATGCCCTCTCCCCTTAAAAATAAACAACAACAACAACAACAACAACAAAAGTACTAAATAAAAATAAAAACAACAACAAATAACAACAACAAAAACATTGCTTTAAAATAATTTTCTCTGCCGTCTATAATACTCTGAGTACTATGTCTCAATTTTATTGCGTTGCGTTGTGTGCTGATCTGGATCTACACTGTTTTTCATCCACATCATAAATCCATATTAACAAGCCAGCTGATCTGGATCTTCATTGTTTTCAAAAGAGGGTGTCTAATTCAGAAATTATGCAACGGTGGCTGCTGTACAAATTGTGTAGATCCTGATGAGATGGCTCTTTTGAGAACTCTCATCAAGGTAGACACTGTTCATTATTAGATGTGAAAAGTTAAGCTTAAGTTTCTTAGAAGGGTTTTATTGATGATCTAATCCATATTTGAAATGTATTTATCAGGTGCTGGCTGGCTGAATGGATGTCTTTGAAGTTACAAGTCCATTGTGAAGACAAGGCAGGGTGCAGCAATTAATCTGGAGTCTTGACACTACAGTAGGTTCTTTTTTTATACTATTTCATATGCTCTATGCCCTCTCCCCTTAAAAATAAATAACAACAACAACAACAACAACAAAAGTACTAAACAAAAATAAAAAAACAACAAATAACAACAACAAAAACATTGCTTTAAAATAATTTTCTCTGCCGTCTATAGTACTCTGAGTACTATGTCTCAATTTTATTGCGTTGCGTTGTGTTGCGTTGCGTTGTGTTGCGTTGCGTCGTGTTGCGTTGCGTTGCACATTGTCATTGACGTTTTTTTAACAATTCGATAATAATGGCAATGCTCTACAATGCCCTGGTCTCCTAAAAAACTACCCTTCTCCACCCACATAAAAGCAGCCCTGGTCCCCTAAAACTACCCTCTCCCACCCACATATTCTTGGGGCCATTTTTATATATTAATTGCTTAGGTTTGGGGATTGGTCATGCTCAGAAAGCATAAGGTTGAACAAGATGTTTTTGCTTATTTTATATATTTGTACTTGAATGCCATGCGAATTCTGTATTAAAACTTATGAATGGTACATTTCAGGTGTTTTGTGTCAAACAGGTAGATCTTACAGGGGTATGTATGCTAATGAGTATCAATCAGAGATTTGCCTGCGTAAGACAGGCATGCATCTCATACAATAAACATGGCTGTAAAATGCATTATTTTGTAATTTCAGGTGCCAGAGATTTGACGAAATGTGTTTTGAGAAGATCTGGATAAGTAGGTGGAGGTATGATTTTATTTTTTACACAAATGGATCATCAAATTGGCATGTTTAAGACTCAGATCAGCATGACATCTGCCTAGTCTGATCAGTCTTCTATGTGCATTCTATGGCTAGGTTAGGACCAGCAGTATTTTCCAGTGCATGTTGAAGAAGCTTATCTGACTGTGCAAATGCACAGGCTGATCTGGATCTTCACAGGGCGCACATGTCACTTTTTGGTTTTGTCAAAAACGATTGACTTTTGTTATTATCACCTGCACACTTGATTGCTTGCCTCTTCAAAACCAAGTGACTAGGAAATAGCACAATCAGAGATCAAATCTCGACCAATGACACCAAGGGGACCTAAATTTGGTAAATAGGTCAAATTTGCGTCAAGTTTTAAAATAGGTTACATTGTTTCTATCCCTTTCTGCAGTGTAGAAAATGTATTGGACAATTCAAGGGTTGTTTTCACTATATGAACTTTTGATTTTTACTCAAATTAACTGTAAATAGAAGGCAGCTGATCTGGATCTACACTGTTTTTCATCCACATCATAAATCCATATTAACAAGCCAGCTGATCTGGATCTTCATTGTTTTCAAAAGAGGGTGTCTAATTCAGAAATTATGCAACGGTGGCTGCTGTACAAATTGTGTAGATCCTGATGAGATGGCTCTTTTGAGAACTCTCATCAAGGTAGACACTGTTCATAATTAGATGTGAAAAGTTAAGCTTAAGTTTCTTAGAAGGGTTTTATTGATGATCTAATCCATATTTGAAATGTATTTATCAGGTGCTGGCTGGCTGAATGGATGTCTTTGAAGTTACAAGTCCATTGTGAAGACAAGGCAGGGTGCAGCAATTAATCTGGAGTCTTGACACTACAGTAGGTTCTTTTTTATACTATTTCATATGCTCTATGCCCTCTCCCCTTAAAAATAAACAATAACAACAACAACAACAACAACAACACAACAACAACAACAACAACAACAAAAGTACTAAGTAAAAATAAAAACAACAACAAATAACAACAACAAAAACATTGCTTTAAAATAATTTTCTCTGCCGTCTATAGTACTCTGAGTACTATGTCTCAATTTTATTGCGTTGCGTTGTGTGCTGATCTGGATCTACACTGTTTTTCATCCACATCATAAATCCATATTAACAAGCCAGCTGATCTGGATCTTCATTGTTTTCAAAAGAGGGTGTCTAATTCAGAAATTATGCAACGGTGGCTGCTGTACAAATTGTGTAGATCCTGATGAGATGGCTCTTTTGAGAACTCTCATCAAGGTAGACACTGTTCATAATTAGATGTGAAAAGTTAAGCTTAAGTTTCTTAGAAGGGTTTTATTGATGATCTAATCCATATTTGAAATGTATTTATCAGGTGCTGGCTGGCTGAATGGATGTCTTTGAAGTTACAAGTCCATTGTGAAGACAAGGCAGGGTGCAGCAATTAATCTGGAGTCTTGACACTACAGTAGGTTCTTTTTTATACTATTTCATATGCTCTATGCCCTCTCCCCTTAAAAATAAACAACAACAACAACAACAACAACAAAAGTACTAAATAAAAATAAAAACAACAACAAATAACAACAACAAAAACATTGCTTTAAAATAATTTTCTCTGCCGTCTATAATACTCTGAGTACTATGTCTCAATTTTATTGCGTTGCGTTGTGTGCTGATCTGGATCTACACTGTTTTTCATCCACATCATAAATCCATATTAACAAGCCAGCTGATCTGGATCTTCATTGTTTTCAAAAGAGGGTGTCTAATTCAGAAATTATGCAATGGTGGCTGCTGTACAAATTGTGTAGATCCTGATGAGATGGCTCTTTTGAGAACTCTCATCAAGGTAGACACTGTTCATTATTAGATGTGAAAAGTTAAGCTTAAGTTTCTTAGAAGGGTTTTATTGATGATCTAATCCATATTTGAAATGTATTTATCAGGTGCTGGCTGGCTGAATGGATGTCTTTGAAGTTACAAGTCCATTGTGAAGACAAGGCAGGGTGCAGCAATTAATCTGGAGTCTTGACACTACAGTAGGTTCTTTTTTTATACTATTTCATATGCTCTATGCCCTCTCCCCTTAAAAATAAATAACAACAACAACAACAACAACAAAAGTACTAAACAAAAATAAAAAAACAACAAATAAAAACAACAAAAACATTGCTTTAAAATAATTTTCTCTGCCGTCTATAGTACTCTGAGTACTATGTCTCAATTTTATTGCGTTGCGTTGTGTTGCGTTGCGTTGTGTTGCGTTGCGTCGTGTTGCGTTGCGTTGCACATTGTCATTGACGTTTTTTTAACAATTCGATAATAATGGCAATGCTCTACAATGCCCTGGTCTCCTAAAAAACTACCCTTCTCCACCCACATAAAAGCAGCCCTGGTCCCCTAAAACTACCCTCTCCCACCCACATATTCTTGGGGCCATTTTTATATATTAATTGCTTAGGTTTGGGGATTGGTCATGCTCAGAAAGCATAAGGTTGAACAAGATGTTTTTGCTTATTTTATATATTTGTACTTGAATGCCATGCGAATTCTGTATTAAAACTTATGAATGGTACATTTCAGGTGTTTTGTGTCAAACAGGTAGATCTTACAGGGGTATGTATGCTAATGAGTATCAATCAGAGATTTGCCTGCGTAAGACAGGCATGCATCTCATACAATAAACATGGCTGTAAAATGCATTATTTTGTAATTTCAGGTGCCAGAGATTTGACGAAATGTGT
>OZ026527.1:24084777-24184777 GCA_964019695.1 Loripinus fragilis
AGTTAAGCTTAAGTTTCAAAGAAGGGTTTTATTGATGATCTAATCCATATTTGAAATGTATTTATCAGGTGCTGGCTGGCTGAATGAATGTCTTTGAAGTTACAAGTCCATTGTGAAGACAAGGCAGGCTGCAGCAATTAATCTGGAGTCTTGACACTACAGTAGGTTCTTTTTTATACTATTTCATATGCTCTATGCCCTCTCCCCTTAAAAATAAACAACAACAACAACAACAAAAGTACTAAATAAAAATAAAAACAACAACAAATAACAACAACAAAAACATTGCTTTAAAATAATTTTCTCTGCCGTCTATAGTACTCTGAGTACTATGTCTCAATTTTATTGCGTTGCGTTGTGTGCTGATCTCGATCTACACTGTTTTTCATCCACATCATAAATCCATATTAACAAGCCAGCTGATCTGGATCTTCATTGTTTTCAAAAGAGGGTGTCTAATTCAGAAATTATGCAACGGTGGCTGCTGTACAAATTGTGTAGATCTTGATGAGATGGCTCTTTTGAGAACTCTCGTCAAGGTAGACACTGTTCATAATTAGATGTGAAAAGTTAAGCTTAAGTTTCTTAGAAGGGTTTTATTGATGATCTAATCCATATTTGAAATGTATTTATCAGGTGCTGGCTGGCTGAATGAATGTCTTTGAAGTTACAAGTCCATTGTGAAGACAAGGCAGGGTGCAGCAATTAATCTGGAGTCTTGACACTACAGTAGGTTCTATTTTATACTATTTCATATGCTCTATGCCCTCTCCCCTTAAAAATAAACAACAACAACAACAACAACAACAACAACAAAAGTACTAAATAAAAATAAAAACAACAACAAATAACGACAACAAAAACATTGCTTTAAAATAATTTTCTCTGCCGTCTATAGTACTCTGAGTACTATGTCTCAATTTTATTGCGTTGCGTTGCGTTGCGTCGTGTTGCGTTGCGTTGCGTCGTGTTGCGTTGCGTTGCACATTGTCATTGACGTTTTTTTTACTAATTCGATAATAATGGCAATGCTCTACAATGCCCTGGTCTCCTAAAAAACTACCCTCCTCCACCCACATAAAAGCAGCCCTGGTCCCCTAAAACTACCCTCTCCCACCCACATATGCTTGTGGCCATTTTTATACATTACTTGCTTAGGTTTGGGGATTGGTCATGCTCAGAAAGCATAAGGTTGAACAAGATGTTTTTGCTTATTTTATATATTTGTACTTGAATGCCATGCGAATTCTGTATTAAAACTTATGAATGGTACATTTCAGGTGTTTTGTGTCAAACAGGTAGATCTTACAGGGGTATGTATGCTAATGAGTATCAATCAGAGATTTGCCTGCGTAAGACAGGCATGCATCTCATACAATAAACATGGCTGTAAAATGCATTATTTTGTAATTTCAGGTGCCAGAGATTTGACGAAATGTGTTTTGAGAAGATCTGGATAAGTAGGTGCAGGTATGATTTTATTTTTTACACAAATGGATCATCAAATTGGCATGTTTAAGACTCAGATCAGCATGACATCTGCCTAGTCTGATCAGTCTTCTATGTGCATTCTATGGCTAGGTTAGGACCAGCAGTATTTTCCAGTGCATGTTGAAGAAGCTTATCTGACTGTGCAAATGCACAGGCTGATCTGGATCTTTACGGGGCGCACATGTCACTTTTTGGTTTTGTCAAAAACGATTGACTTTTGTTATTATCACCTGCACACTTGATTGCTTGCCTCTTCAAAACCAAGTGACTAGGAAATAGCACAATCAGAGATCAAATCTCGACCAATGACACCAATTGGACCTAAATTTGGTAAATAGGTCAAATTTGCGTCAAGTTTTAAAATAGGTTACATTGTTTCTATTCCTTTCTGCAGTGTAGAAAATGTATTGGACAATTCAAGGGTTGTTTTCACTATATGAACTTTTGATTTTTACTCAAATTAACTGTAAATAGAAGGCAGCTGATCTGGATCTACACTGTTTTTCATCCACATCATAAATCCATATTAACAAGCCAGCTGATCTGGATCTTCATTGTTTTCAAAAGAGGGTGTCTAATTCAGAAATTATGCAACGGTGGCTGCTGTACAAATTGTGTAGATCCTGATGAGATGGCTCTTTTGAGAACTCTCATCAAGATAGACACTGTTCATAATTAGATGTGAAAAGTTAAGCTTAAGTTTCTTAGAAGGGTTTTATTGATGATCTAATCCATATTTGAAATGTATTTATCAGGTGCTGGCTGGCTGAATGGATGTCTTTGAAGTTACAAGTCCATTGTGAAGACAAGGCAGGGTGCAGCAATTAATCTGGAGTCTTGACACTACAGTAGGTTCTTTTTTATACTATTTCATATGCTCTATGCCCTCTCCCCTTAAAAATAAACAACAACAACAACAACAACAAAAGTACTGAATAAAAATAAAAACAACAACAAATAACAACAACAAAAACATTGATTTAAAATAATTTTCTCTGCCGTCTATAGTACTCTGAGTACTATGTCTCAATTTTATTGCGTTGCGTTGTGTGCTGATCTGGATCTACACTGTTTTTCATCCACATCATAAATCCATATTAACAAGCCAGCTGATCTGGATCTTCATTGTTTTCAAAAGAGGGTGTCTAATTCATGAGAACTCTCATCAAGGTAGACACTGTTCAAAATTAGATGTGAAAAGTTAAGCTTAAGTTTCTTAGAAGGGTTTTATTGATGATCTAATCCATATTTGAAATGTATTTATCAGGTGCTGGCTGGCTGAATGGATGTCTTTGAAGTTACAAGTCCATTGTGAAGACAAGGCAGGGTGCAGCAATTAATCTGGAGTCTTGACACTACAGTAGGTTCTTTTTTATACTATTTCATATGCTCTATGCCCTCTCCCCTTAAAAATAAACAACAACAACAACAACAACAAAAGTACTAAATAAAAATAAAAACAACAACAAATAACAACAACAAAAACATTGCTTTAAAATAATTTTCTCTGATGTCTATAGTACTCTGAGTACTATGTCTCAATTTTATTGCGTTGCGTTGTGTGCTGATCTGGATCTACACTGTTTTTCATCCACATCATAAATCCATATTAACAAGCCAGCTGATCTGGATCTTCATTGTTTTCAAAAGAGGGTGTCTAATTCAGAAATTATGCAACGGTGGCTGCTGTACAAATTGTGTAGATCCTGATGAGATGGCTCTTTTGAGAACTCTCATCAAGGTAGACACTGTTCATAATTAGATGTGAAAAGTTAAGCTTAAGTTTCTTAGAAGGGTTTAATTGATGATCTAATCCATATTTGAAATGTATTTATCAGGTGCTGGCTGGCTGAATGGATGTCTTTGAAGTTACAAGTCCATTGTGAAGACAAGGCAGGGTGCAGCAATTAATCTGGAGTCTTGACACTACAGTAGGTTCTTTTTTATACTATTTCATATGCTCTATGCCCTCTCCCATTAAAAATAAACAACAACAACAACAACAACAAAAGTACTAAATAAAAATAAAAACAACAACAAATAACAACAACAAAAACATTGCTTTAAAATAATTTTCTCTGCCGTCTATAGTACTCTGAGTACTATGTCTCAATTTTATTGCGTTGCGTTGTGTGCTGATCTGGATCTACACTGTTTTTCATCCACATCATAAATCCATATTAACAAGCCAGCTGATCTGGATCTTCATTGTTTTCAAAAGAGGGTGTCTAATTCAGAAATTATGCAACGGTGGCTGCTGTACAAATTGTGTAGATCCTGATGAGATGGCTCTTTTGAGAACTCTCATCAAGGTAGACACTGTTCATAATTAGATGTGAAAAGTTAAGCTTAAGTTTCTTAGAAGGGTTTTATTGATGATCTAATCCATATTTGAAATGTATTTATCATGTGCTGGCTGGCTGAATGGATGTCTTTGAAGTTACAAGTCCATTGTGAAGACAAGGCAGGGTGCAGCAATTAATCTGGAGTCTTGACACTACAGTAGGTTCTTTTTTATACTATTTCATATGCTCTATGCCCTCTCCCCTTAAAAATAAACAACAACAACAACAACAACAACAACAACAACAACAACAAAAGTACTGAATAAAAATAAAAACAACAACAAATAACAACAACAAAAACATTGATTTAAAATAATTTTCTCTGCCGTCTATAGTACTCTGAGTGCTATGTCTCAATTTTATTGCGTTGTGTTGTGTGCTGATCTGGATCTACACTGTTTTTCATCCACATCATAAATCCATATTAACAAGCCAGCTGATCTGGATCTTCATTGTTTTCAGAAGAGGGTGTCTAATTCAGAAATTATGCAACGGTGGCTGCTGTACAAATTGTGTAGATCCTGATGAGATGGCTCTTTTGAGAACTCTCATCAAGGTAGACACTGTTCATAATTAGATGTGAAAAGTTAAGCTTAAGTTTCTTAGAAGGGTTTTATTGATGATCTAATCCATATTTGAAATGTATTTATCAGGTGCTGGCTGGCTGAATGGATGTCTTTGAAGTTACAAGTCCATTGTGAAGACAAGGTTGGGTGCAGCAATTAATCTGGAGTCTTGACACTACAGTAGGTTCTTTTTTATACTATTTCATATGCTCTATGCCCTCTCCCCTTAAAAATAAACAACAACAACAACAACAACAACAAAAGTACTAAATAAAAATAAAAACAACAACAAATAACAACAAAAACATTGCTTTAAAATAATTTTCTCTGCCGTCTATAGTACTCTGAGTACTATGTCTCAATTTTTTTGCGTTGCGTTGCGTTGCGTTGCGTCGTGTTGCGTTGCGTTGCACATTGTCATTGACGTTTTTTTTACTAATTCGATAATAATGGCAATGCTCTACAATGCCCTGGTCTCCTAAAAAACTACCCTCCTCCACCCACATAAAAGCAGCCCTGGTCCCCTAAAACTACCCTCTCCCACCCACATATTCTTGTGGCCATTTTTATATATTAATTGCTTAGGTTTGGGGATTGGTCATGCTCAGAAAGCATAAGGTTGAAAAAGATGTTTTTGCTTATTTTATATATTTGTACTTGAAAAGCATGCGAATTCTGTATTAAAACTTATGAATGGTACATTTCAGGTGTTTTGTGTCAAACAGGTAGATCTTACAGGGGTATGTATGCTAATGAGAATCAATCAGAGATTTGCCTGCGTAAGACAGGCATGCATCTCATACAATAAACATGGCTGTAAAATGCATTATTTTGTAATTTCAGGTGCCAGAGATTTGACGAAATGTGTTTTGAGAAGATCTGGATAAGTAGGTGGAGGTATGATTTTATTTTTTACACAAATGGATCATCAAATTGGCATGTTTAAGACTCAGATCAGCATGACATCTGCCTAGTCTGATCAGTCTTCTATGTGCATTCTATGGCTAGGTTAGGACAGCAGTATTTTCCAGTGCATGTTGAAGAAGCTTATCTGACTGTGCAAATGCACTGGCTGATCTGGATCTTCACGGGGCGCACATGTCACTTTTTGGTTTTGTTAAAAACGATTGACTTTTGTTATTATCACCTGCACACTTGATTGCTTGCCTCTTCAAAACCAAGTGACTAGGAAATAGCACAATCAGAGATCAAATCTCGACCAATGACACCAAGGGGACCTAAATTTGGTAAATAGGTCAAATTTGCGTCAAGTTTTAAAATAGGTTACATTGTTTCTATTCCTTTCTGCAGTGTAGAAAATGTATTGGACAATTCAAGGGTTGTTTTCACTATATGAACTTTTGATTTTTACTCAAATTAACTGTAAATAGAAGGCAGCTGATCTGGATCTACACTGTTTTTCATCCACATCATAAATCCATATTAACAAGCCAGCTGATCTGGATCTTCATTGTTTTCAAAAGAGGGTGTCTAATTCAGAAATTATGCAACGGTGGCTGCTGTACAAATTGTGTAGATCCTGATGAGATGGCTCTTTTGAGAACTCTCATCAAGGTAGACACTGTTCATAATTAGATGTGAAAAGTTAAGCTTAAGTTTCTTAGAAGGGTTTTATTGATGATCTAATCCATATTTGAAATGTATTTATCAGGTGCTGGCTGGCTGAGTGGATGTCTTTGAAGTTACAAGTCCATTGTGAAGACAAGGCAGGGTGCAGCAATTAATCAGGAGTCTTGACACTACAGTAGGTTCTTTTTTATACTATTTCATATGCTCTATGCCCTCTCCCTTAAAAATAAACAACAACAACAACAACGACAACAACAACAACAACAACAACAAAAGTACTAAATAAAAATAAAAACAACAACAAATAACAACAACAAAAACATTGCTTTAAAATAATTTTCTCTGCCGTCTATAGTACTCTGAGTACTATGTCTCAATTTTATTGCGTTGCGTTGTGTGCTGATCTGGATCTACACTGTTTTTCATCCACATCATAAATCCATATTAACAAGCCAGCTGATCTGGATCTTCATTGTTTTCAAAAGAGGGTGTTTAATTTAGAAATTATGCAATGGTGGCTGCTGTACAAATTGTGTAGATCCTGATGAGATGGCTCTTTTGAGAACTCTCATCAAGGTAGACACTGTTCATAATTAGATGTGAAAAGTTAAGCTTAAGTTTCTTAGAAGGGTTTTATTGATGATCTAATCCATATTTGAAATGTATTTATCAGGTGCTGGCTGGCTGAATGGATGTCTTTGAAGTTACAAGTCCATTGTGAAGACAAGGCAGGGTGCAGCAATTAATCTGGAGTCTTGACACTACAGTAGGTTCTTTTTTATACTATTTCATATGCTCTATGCCCTCTCCCCTTAAAAATAAACAACAACAACAACAACAACAACAACAACAACAACAACAACAACAACAGCAACAAAAGTACTAAATAAAAATAAAAACAACAACAAATAAGAACAACAAAAACATTGCTTTAAAATAATTTTCTCTGCCATCTATAGTCCTCTGAGTACTATGTCTCAATTTTATTGCGTTGCGTTGTGTGCTGATCTGGATCTACACTGTTTTTCATCCACATCATAAATCCATATAAACAAGCCAGCTGATCTGGATCTTCATTGTTTTCAAAAGAGGGTGTCTAATTCAGAAATTATGCAACGGTGGCTGCTGTACAAATTGTGTAGATCCTGATGAGATGGCTCTTTTGAGAACTCTCATCAAGGTAGACACTGTTCATAATTAGATGTGAAAAGTTAAGCTTAAGTGTCTTAGAAGGGTTTTATTGATGATCTAATCCATATTTGAAATGTATTTATCAGGTGCTGGCTGGCTGAATGAATGTTTTTGAAGTTACAAGTCCATTGTGAAGACAAGGCAGGGTGCAGCAATTAATCTGGAGTCTTGACACTACAGTAGGTTCTTTTTTTATACTATTTCATATGCTCTATGCCCTCTCCCCTTAAAAATAAACAACAACAACAACAACAACAACAACAAAAGTACTAAATAAAAATAAAAACAACAACAAATAACAACAAAAACATTGCTTTAAAATAATTTTCTCTGCCGTCTATAGTACTCTGAGTACTATGTCTCAATTTTATTGCGTTGCGTTGCGTCGTGTTGCGTTGCGTTGCACATTGTCATTGACGTTTTTTTTACTAATTCGATAATAATGGCAATGCTCTACAATGCCCTGGTCTCCTAAAAAACTACCCTCCTCCACCCACATAAAAGCAGCCCTGGTCCCCTAAAACTACCCTCTCCCACCCACATATTCTTGTGGCCATTTTTATATATTAATTGCTTAGGTTTGGGGATTGGTCATGCTCAGAAAGCATAAGGTTGAACAAGATGTTTTTGCTTATTTTATATATTTGTACTTGAATGCCATGCGAATTCTGTATTAAAACTTATGAATGGTACATTTCAGGTGTTTTGTGTCAAACAGGTAGATCTTACAGGGGTATGTATGCTAATGAGAATCAATCAGAGATTTGCCTGCGTAAGACAGGCATGCATCTCATACAATAAACATGGCTGTAAAATGCATTATTTTGTAATTTCAGGTGCCAGAGATTTGACGAAATGTGTTTTGAGAAGATCTGGATAAGTAGGTGGAGGTATGATTTTATTTTTTACACAAATGGATCATCAAATTGGCATGTTTAAGACTCAGATCAGCATGACATCTGCCTAGTCTGATCAGTCTTCTATGTGCATTCTATGGCTAGGTTAGGACCAGCAGTATTTTCCAGTGCATGTTGAAGAAGCTTATCTGACTGTGCAAATGCACAGGCTGATCTGGATCTTCACGGGGCGCACATGTCACTTTTTGGTTTTGTCAAAAACAATTGACTTTTGTTATTATCACCTGCACACTTGATTGCTTGCCTCTTCAAAACCAAGTGACTAGGAAATAGCACAATCAGAGATCAAATCTCGACCAATGACACCAAGGGGACCAAAATTTGGTAAATAGGTCAAATTTGCGTCAAGTTTTAAAATAGGTTACATTGTTTCTATTCCTTTCTGCAGTGTAGAAAATGTATTGGACAATTCAAGGGTTGTTTTCACTATATGAACTTTTGATTTTTACTCAAATTAACTGTAAATAGAAGGCAGCTGATCTGGATCTACACTGTTTTTCATCCACATCATAAATCCATATTAACAAGCCAGCTGATCTGGATCTTCATTGTTTTCAAAAGAGGGTGTCTAATTCAGAAATTATGCAACGGTGGCTGCTGTACAAATTGTGTAGATCCTGATGAGATGGCTCTTTTGAGAACTCTCATCAAGGTAGACACTGTTCATAATTAGATGTGAAAAGTTAAGCTTAAGTTTCTTAGAAGGGTTTTATTGATGATCTAATCCATATTTGAAATGTATTTATCAGGTGCTGGCTGGCTGAATGGATGTCTTTGAAGTTACAAGTCCATTGTGAAGACAAGGCAGGGTGCAGCAATTAATCTGGAGTCTTGACACTACAGTAGGTTCTTTTTTATACTATTTCATATGCTCTATGCCCTCTCCCCTTAAAAATAAACAACAACAACAACAACAACAACAACAACAAAAGTACTGAATAAAAATAAAAACAACAACAAATAACAACAACAAAAACATTGCTTTAAAATAATTTTCTCTGCCGTCTATAGTACTCTGAGTACTATGTCTCAATATTATTGCGTTGCGTTGTGTGCTGATCTGGATCTACACTGTTTTTCATCCACATCATAAATCCATATTAACAAACCAGCTGATCTGGATCTTCATTGTTTTCAAAAGAGGGTGTCTAATTCAGAAATTATGCAACGGTGGCTGCTGTACAAATTGTGTAGATCCTGATGAGATGGCTCTTTTGAGAACTCTCATCAAGGTAGACACTGTTCATAATTAGATGTGAAAAGTTAAGCTTAAGTTTCTAAGAAGGGTTTTATTGATGATCTAATCCATATTTGAAATATATTTATCAGGTGCTGGCTGGCTGAATGGATGTCTTTGAAGTTACACGTCCATTGTGAAGACAAGGCAGGGTGCAGCAATTAATCTGGAGTCTTGACACTACAGTAGGTTCTTTTTTATACTATTTCATATGCTCTATGCCCTCTCCCCTTAAAAATAAACAACAACAACAACAACAACAACAACAACAACAACAACAACAACAGCAACAAAAGTACTAAATAAAAATAAAAACAACAACAAATAACAACAACAAAAACATTGCTTTAAAATAATTTTCTCTGTGGTCTATAGTACTCTGAGTACTATGTCTCAATTTTATTGCGTTGCGTTGTGTGCTGATCTGGATCTACACTGTTTTTCATCCACATCATAAATCCATATTAACAAGCCAGCTGATCTGGATCTTCATTGTTTTCAGAAGAGGGTGTCTTATTCAGAAATTATGCAACGGTGGCTGCTGTACAAATTGTGTAGATCCTGATGAGATGGCTCTTTTGAGAACTCTCATCAAGGTAGACACTGTTCATAATTAGATGTGAAAAGTTAAGCTTAAGTTTCTTAGAAGGGTTTTATTGATGATCTAATCCATATTTGAAATGTATTTATCAGGTGCTGGCTGGCTGAATGAATGTCTTTGAAGTTACAAGTCCATTGTGAAGACAAGGCAGGGTGCAGCAATTAATCTGGAGTCTTGACACTACAGTAGGTTCTTTTTTATACTATTTCATATGCTCTATGCCCTCTCCCCTTAAAAATAAACAACAACAACAACAACAACAAAAGTACTAAATAAAAACAAAAACAAATAACAACAACAAAAACATTGCTTTAAAATAACTTTCTCTGCCGTCTATAGTACTCTGAGTACTATGTCTCAATTTTATTGCATTGCGTTGTGTTGCTTTGCGTTGTGTTGCGTTGCGTCGTGTTGCGTTGCGTTGCACATTGTCATTGACGTTTTTTTTTACTAATTCGATAATAATGGCAATGCTCTACAATGCCCTGGTCTCCTAAAAAACTACCCTCCTCTACCCAAATAAAAGCAGCCCTGGTCCCCTAAAACTACCCTCTCCCACCCACATATTCTAGTGGCCATTTTTATATATTAATTGCTTAGGTTTGGGGATTGGTCATGCTCAGAAAGCATAAGGTTGAACAAGATGTTTTTGCTTATTTTATATATTTGTACTTGAATGCCATGCGAATTCTGTATTAAAACTTATGAATGGTACATTTCAGGTGTTTTGTGTCAAACAGGTAGATCTTACAGGGGTATATATGCTAATGAGTATCAATCAGAGATTTGCCTGCGTAAGACAGGCATGCATCTCATACAATAAACATGGCTGTAAAATGCATTATTTTGTAATTTCAGGTGCCAGAGATTTGACGAAATGTGTTTTGAGAAGATCTGGATAAGTAGGTGGAGGTATGATTTTATTTTTTACACAAATGGATCATCAAATTGGCATGTTTAAGACTCAGATCAGCATGACATCTGCCTAGTCTGATCAGTCTTCTATGTGCATTCTATGGCTAGGTTAGGACCAGCAGTATTTTCCAGTGCATGTTGAAGAAGCTTATCTGACTATGCAAATGCACAGGCTGATCTGGATCTTCACGGGGCGCAGATGTCACTTTTTGGTTTTGTCAAAAACGATTGACTTTTGTTATTATCACCTGCACACTTGATTGCTTGCCTCTTCAAAACCAAGTGACTAGGAAATAGCACAATCAGAGATCAAATCTCGACCAATGACACCAAGGGGACCTAAATTTGGTAAATAGGTCAAATTTGCGTCAAGTTTTAAAATAGGTTACATTGTTTCTATTCCTTTCTGCAGTGTAGAAAATGTATTGGACAATTCAAGGGTTGTTTTCACTATATGAACTTTTGATTTTTACTCAAATTAACTGTAAATAGGTGGCAGCTGATCTGGATATACACTGTTTTTCATCCACATCATAAATCCATATTAACAAGCCAGCTGATCTGGATCTTCATTGTTTTCAAAAGAGGGTGTCTAATTCAGAAATTATGCAACGGTGGCTGCTGTACAAATTGTGTAGATCCTGATGAGATGGCTCTTTTGAGAACTCTCATCAAGGTAGACACTGTTCATAATTAGATGTGAAAAGTTAAGCTTAAGTTTCTTAGAAGGGTTTTATTGATGATCTAATCCATATTTGAAATGTATTTATCAGGTGCTGGCTGGCTGAATGAATGTCTTTGAAGTTACAAGTCCATTGTGAAGACAAGGCAGGGTGCAGCAATTAATCTGGAGTCTTGACACTACAGTAGGTTCTTTTTTATACTATTTCATATGCTCTATGCCCTCTCCCCTTAAAATAAACAACAACAACAACAACAACAACAACAAAAGTACTAAATAAAAATAAAAACAACAACAAATAACAACAACAAAAACATTGCTTTAAAATAATTTTCTCTGCCGTCTATAGTACTCTGAGTACTATGTCTCAATTTTATTGCGTTGCGTTGTGTTGCGTTGCGTTGTGTTGCGTTGCGTCGTGTTGCGTTGCGTCGTGTTGCGTTGCGTTGCAATTGTCATTGACGTTTTTTTACTAATTCGATAATAATGGCAATGCTCTACAATGCTCTGGTCTCCTAAAAAACTACCCTCCTCCACCCACATAAAAGCAGCCCTGGTCCCCTAAAACTACCCTCTCCCACCCACATATTCTTGTGGCCATTTTTATACATTAATTGCTTAGGTTTGGGGATTGGTCATGCTCAGAAAGCATAAGGTTGAACAAGATGTTTTTGCTTATTTTATATATTTGTACTTGAATGCCATGCGAATTCTGTATTAAAACTTATGAATGGTACATTTCAGGTGTTTTGTGTCAAACAGGTAGATCTTACAGGGGTATGTATGCTAATGAGTATCAATCAAAGATTTGCCTGCGTAAGACAGGCATGCATCTCATACAATAAACATGGCTGTAAAATGCATTATTTTGTAATTTCAGGTGCCAGAGATTTGACGAAATGTGTTTTGAGAAGATCTGGATAAGTAGGTGGAGGTATGATTTTATTTTTTACACAAATGGATCATCAAATTGGCATGTTTAAGACTCAGATCAGCATGACATCTGCCTAGTCTGATCAGTCTTCTATGTGCATTCTATGGCTAGGTTAGGACCAGCAGTATTTTCCAGTGCATGTTGAAGAAGCTCATCTGACTGTGCAAATGCACAGGCCGATCTGGATCTTCACGGGGCGCACATGTCACTTTTTGGTTTTGTCAAAAACGATTGACTTTTGTTATTATCACCTGCACACTTGATTGCTTGCCTCTTCAAAACAAAGTGACTAGGAAATAGCACAATCAGAGATCAAATCTCGACCAATGACACCAAGGGGACCTAAATTTGGTAAATAGGTCAAATTTGCGTCAAGTTTTAAAATAGGTTACATTGTTTCTATTCCTTTCTGCAGTGTAGAAAATGTATTGGACAATTCAAGGGTTGTTTTCACTATATGAACTTTTGATTTTTACTCAAATTAACTGTAAATAGAAGGCAGCTGATCTGGATCTACACTGTTTTTCATCCACATCATAAATCCATATTAACAAGCCAGCTGATCTGGATCTTCATTGTTTTCAAAAGAGGGTGTCTAATTCAGAAATTATGCAACGGTGGCTGCTGTACAAATTGTGTAGATCCTGATGAGATGGCTCTTTTGAGAACTCTCATCAAGGTAGACACTGTTCATAATTAGATGTGAAAAGTTAAGTTTAAGTTTCTTAGAAGGGTTTTATTGATGATCTAATCCATATTTGAAATGTATTTATCAGGTGCTGGCTGGCTGAATGGATGTCTTTGAAGTTACAAGTCCATTGTGAAGACAAGGCAGGGTGCAGCAATTAATCTGGAGTCTTGACACTACAGTAGGTTCTTTTTTTATACTATTTCATATGCTCTATGCCCTCTCCCCTTAAAAATAAACAACAACAACAACAACAACAACAACAACAACAACAACAACAACAACAACAAAAGTACTAAATAAAAATAAAAACAACAACAAATAACAACAACAAAAACATTGCTTTAAAATAATTTTCTCTGCTGTCTATAGTACTCTGAGTACTATGTCTCAATTTTATTGCGTTGCGTTGTGTGCTGATCTGGATCTACACTGTTTTTCATCCACATCATAAATCCATATTAACAAGCCAGCTGATCTGGATCTTCATTGTTTTCAAAAGAGGGTGTCTAATTCAGAAATTATTCAACGGTGGCTGCTGTACAAATTGTGTAGATCCTGATGAGATGGCTCTTTTGAGAACTCTCATCAAGGTAGACACTGTTCATAATTAGATGTGAAAAGTTAAGCTTAAGTTTCTTAGAAGGGTTTAATTGATGATCTAATCCATATTTGAAATGTATTTATCAGGTGCTGGCTGGCTGAATGGATGTCTTTGAAGTTACAAGTCCATTGTGAAGACAAGGCAGGGTGCAGCAATTAATCTGGAGTCTTGACACTACAGTAGGTTCTTTTTTATACTATTTCATATGCTCTATGCCCTCTCCCCTTAAAAATAAACAACAACAACAACAACAACAACAACAAAAGTACTGAATAAAAATAAAAACAACAACAAATAACAACAACAAAAACATTGATTTAAAATAATTTTCTCTGCCGTCTATAGTACTCTGAGTACTATGTCTCAATTTTATTGCGTTGCGTTGTGTGCTGATCTGGATCTACACTGTTTTTCATCCACATCATAAATCCATATTAACAAGCCAGCTGATCTGGATCTTCATTGTTTTCAAAAGAGGGTGTCTAATTCAGAAATTATGCAACGGTGGCTGCTGTACAAATTGTGTAGATCCTGATGAGATGGCTCTTTTGAGAACTCTCATCAAGGTAGACACTGTTCATAATTAGATGTGAAAAGTTAAGCTTAAGTTTCTTAGAAGGGTTTTATTGATGATCTAAGCCATATTTGAAATGTATTTATCAGGTGCTGGCTGGCTGAATGGATGTCTTTGAAGTTACAAGTCCATTGTGAAGACAAGGCAGGGTGCAGCAATTAATCTGGAGTCTTGACACTACAGTAGGTTCTTTTTTATACTATTTCATATGCTCTATGCCCTCTCCCCTTAAAAATAAACAACAACAACAACAACAACAACAAAAGTACTAAATAAAAATAAAAACAACAACAAATAACAACAACAAAAACATTGCTTTAAAATAATTTTCTCTGCCGTCTATAGTACTCTGAGTACTATGTCTCAATTTTATTGCGTTGCGTTGTGTGCTGATCTGGATCTACACTGTTTTTCATCCACATCATAAATCCATATTAACAAGCCAGCTGATCTGGATCTTCATTGTTTTCAAAAGAGGGTGTTTAATTCAGAAATTATGCAACGGTGGCTGCTGTACAAATTGTGTAGATCCTGATGAGATGGCTCTTTTGAGAACTCTCATCAAGGTAGACACTGTTCATAATTAGATGTGAAAAGTTAAGCTTAAGTTTCTTAGAAGGGTTTTATTGATGATCTAATCCATATTTGAAATGTATTTATCATGTGCTGGCTGGCTGAATGGATGTCTTTGAAGTTACAAGTCCATTGTGAAGACAAGGCAGGGTGCAGCAATTAATCTGGAGTCTTGACACTACAGTAGGTTCTTTTTTATACTATTTCATATGCTCTATGCCCTCTCCCCTTAAAAATAAACAACAACAACAACAACAACAACAACAACAACAAAAGTACTGAATAAAAATAAAAACAACAACAAATAACAACAACAAAAACATTGATTTAAAATAATTTTCTCTGCCGTCTATAGTACTCTGAGTACTATGTCTCAATTTTATTGCGTTGTGTTGTGTGCTGATCTGGATCTACACTGTTTTTCATCCACATCATAAATCCATATTAACAAGCCAGCTGATCTGGATCTTCATTGTTTTCAAAAGAGGGTGTCTAATTCAGAAATTATGCAACGGTGGCTGCTGTACAAATTGTGTAGATCCTGATGAGATTGCTCTTTTGAGAACTCTCATCAAGGTAGACACTGTTCATAATTAGATGTGAAAAGTTAAGCTTAAGTTTCTTAGAAGGGTTTTATTGATGATCTAATCCATATTTGAAATGTATTTATCAGGTGCTGGCTGGCTGAATGGATGTCTTTGAAGTTACAAGTCCATTGTGAAGACAAGGCAGGGTGCAGCAATTAATCTGGAGTCTTGACACTACAGTAGGTTCTTTTTTATACTATTTCATATGCTCTATGCCCTCTCCCCTTAAAAATAAACAACAACAACAACAACAACAACAAAAGTACTAAATAAAAATAAAAACAACAACAAATAACAACAAAAACATTGCTTTAAAATAATTTTCTCTGCCGTCTATAGTACTCTGAGTACTATGTCTCAATTTTATTGCGTTGCGTTGCGTTGCGTTGCGTCGTGTTGCGTTGCGCTGCACATTGTCATTGACGTTTTTTTTACTAATTCGATAATAATGGCAATGCTCTACAATGCCCTGGTCTCCTAAAAAACTACCCTCCTCCACCCACATAAAAGCAGCCCTGGTCCCCTAAAACTACCCTCTCCCACCCACATATTCTTGTGGCCATTTTTATATATTAATTGCTTAGGTTTGGGGATTGGTCATGCTCAGAAAGCATAAGGTTGAACAAGATGTTTTTGCTTATTTTATATATTTGTACTTGAATAGCATGCGAATTCTGTATTAAAACTTATGAATGGTACATTTCAGGTGTTTTGTGTCAAACAGGTAGATCTTACAGGGGTATGTATGCTAATGAGAATCAATCAGAGATTTGCCTGCGTAAGACAGGCATGCATCTCATACAATAAACATGGCTGTAAAATGCATTATTTTGTAATTTCAGGTGCCAGAGATTTGACGAAATGTGTTTTGAGAAGATCTGGATAAGTAGGTGGAGGTATGATTTTATTTTTTACACAAATGGATCATCAAATTGGCATGTTTAAGACTCAGATCAGCATGACATCTGCCTAGTCTGATCAGTCTTCTATGTGCATTCTATGGCTAGGTTAGGACCAGCAGTATTTTCCAGTGCATGTTGAAGAAGCTTATCTGACTGTGCAAATGCACTGGCTGATCTGGATCTTCACTGGGCGCACATGTCACTTTTTGGTTTTATGAAAAACGATTGACTTTTGTTATTATCACCTGCACACTTGATTGCTTGCCTCTTCAAAACCAAGTGACTAGGAAATAGCACAATCAGAGATCAAATCTCGACCAATGACACCAAGGGGACCTAAATTTGGTAAATAGGTCAAATTTGCGTCAAGTTTTAAAATAGGTTACATTGTTTCTATTCCTTTCTGCAGTGTAGAAAATGTATTGGACAATTCAAGGGTTGTTTTCACTATATGAACTTTTGATTTTTACTCAAATTAACTGTAAATAGAAGGCAGCTGATCTGGATCTACACTGTTTTTCATCCACATCATAAATCCATATTAACAAGCCAGCTGATCTGGATCTTCATTGTTTTCAAAAGAGGGTGTCTAATTCAGAAATTATGCAACGGTGGCTGCTGTACAAATTGTGTAGATCCTGATGAGATGGCTCTTTTGAGAACTCTCATCAAGGTAGACACTGTTCATAATTAGATGTGAAAAGTTAAGCTTAAGTTTCTTAGAAGGGTTTTATTGATGATCTAATCCATATTTGAAATGTATTTATCAGGTGCTGGCTGGCTGAGTGGATGTCTTTGAAGTTACAAGTCCATTGTGAAGACAAGGCAGGGTGCAGCAATTAATCAGGAGTCTTGACACTACAGTAGGTTCTTTTTTATACTATTTCATATGCTCTATGCCCTCTCCCCTTAAAAATAAACAACAACAACAACAACAAAAGTACTAAATAAAAATAAAAACAACAACAAATAACAACAACAAAAACATTGCTTTAAAATAATTTTCTCTGCCGTCTATAGTACTCTGAGTACTATGTCTCAATTTTATTGCGTTGCGTTGCGTTGCGTCGTGTTGCGTTGCGTTGCACATTGTCATTGACGGTTTTTTTACTAATTCGATAATAATGGCAATGCTCTACAATGCCCTGGTCTCCTAAAAAACTACCCTCCTCTACCCACATAAAAGCAGCCCTGGTCCCCTAAAACTACCCTCTCCCACCCACATATTCTAGTGGCCATTTTTATATATTAATTGCTTAGGTTTGGGGATTGGTCATGCTCAGAAAGCATAAGGTTGAACAAGATGTTTTTGCTTATTTTATATATTTGTACTTGAATAGCATGCGAATTCTGTATTAAAACTTATGAATGGTACATTTCAGGTGTTTTGTGTCAAACAGGTAGATCTTACAGGGGTATGTATGCTAATGAGTATCAATCAGAGATTTGCCTGCGTAAGACAGGCATGCATCTCATACAATAAACATGGCTGTAAAATGCATTATTTTGTAATTTCAGGTGCCAGAGATTTGACGAAACGTGTTTTGAGAAGATCTGGATAAGTAGGTGGAGGTATGATTTTATTTTTTACACAAATGGATCATCAAATTGGCATGTTTAAGACTCAGATCAGCATGACATCTGCCTAGTCTGATGAGTCTTCTATGTGCATTCTATGGCTAGGTTAGGACCAGCAGTATTTTCCAGTGCATGTTGAAGAAGCTTATCTGACTGTGCAAATGCACAGGCTGATCTGGATCTTCACGGGGCGCACATGTCACTTTTTGGTTTTGTCAAAAACGATTGACTTTTGTTATTATCACCTGCACACTTGATTGCTTGCCTCTTCAAAACCAAGTGACTAGGAAATAGCACAATCAGAGATCAAATCTCGACCAATGACACCAAGGGGACCTAAATTTGGTAAATAGGTCAAATTTGCGTCAAGTTTTAAAATAGGTTACATTGTTTCTATTCCTTTCTGCAGTGTAGAAAATGTATTGGACAATTCAAGGGTTGTTTTCACTATATTAACTTTTGATTTTTACTCAAATTAACTGTAAATAGATGGCAGCTGATCTGGATATACACTGTTTTTCATCCACATCATAAATCCATATTAACAAGCCAGCTGATCTGGATCTTCATTGTTTTCAAAAGAGGGTGTCTAATTCATAAATTATGCAACGGTGGCTGCTGTACAAATTGTGTAGATCCTGATGAGATGGCTCTTTTGAGAACTCTCATCAAGGTAGACACTGTTCATAATTAGATGTGAAAAGTTAAGCTTAAGTTTCTTAGAAGGGTTTTATTGATGATCTAATCCATATTTGAAATGTATTTATCAGGTGCTGGCTGGCTGAATGGATGTCTTTAAAGTTACAAGTCCATTGTGAAGACAAGGCAGGGTGCAGCAATTAATCTGGAGTCTTGACACTACAGTAGGTTCTTTTATATACTATTTCATATGCTCTATGCCCTCTCCCCTTAAAAATAAACAACAAAGACAACAACAACAACAACAACAACAACAACAACAACAAAAGTACTAAATAAAAATAAAAACAACAACAAATAACAACAACAAAAACATTGCTTTAAAATAATTTTCTCTGCCGTCTATAGTACTCTGAGTACTATGTCTCAATTTTATTGCGTTGCGTTGTGTGCTGATCTGGATCTACACTGTTTTTCATCCACATCATAAATCCATATTAACAAGCCAGCTGATCTGGATCTTCATTGTTTTCAAAAGAGGGTGTCTAATTCAGAAATTATGCAACGGTGGCTGCTGTACAAATTGTGTAGATCCTGATGAGATGGCTCTTTTGAGAACTCTCATCAAGGTAGACACTGTTCATAATTAGATGTGAAAGTTAAGCTTAAGTTTCTTAGAAGGGTTTTATTGATGATCTAATCCATATTTGAAATGTATTTATCAGGTGCTGGCTGGCTGAATGAATGTCTTTGAAGTTACAAGTCCATTGTGAAGACAAGGCAGGGTGCAGCAATTAATCTGGAGTCTTGACACTACAGTAGGTTCTTTTTTATACTATTTCATATGCTCTATGCCCTCTCCCCTTAAAAATAAACAACAACAACAACAACAACAAAAGTACTAAATAAAAATAAAAACAACAACAAATAACAACAACAAAAACATTGCTTTAAAATAATTTTCTCTGCCGTCTATAGTACTCTGAGTACTATGTCTCAATTTTATTGCGTTGCGTTGCGTCGTGTTGCGTTGCGTTGCACATTGTCACTGACGTTTTTTTTACTAATTCGATAATAATGGCAATGCTCTACAATGCCCTGGTCTCCTAAAAAACTACCCTCCTCCACCCACATAAAAGCAGCCCTGGTCCCCTAAAACTACCCTCTCCCACCCACATATTCTTGTGGCCATTTTTATATATTAATTGCTTAGGTTTGGGGATTGGTCATGCTCAGAAAGCATAAGGTTGAACAAGATGTTTTTGCTTATTTTATATATTTGTACTTGAATGCCATGCGAATTCAGTATTAAAACTTATGAATGGTACATTTCAGGTGTTTTGTGTCAAACAGGTAGATCTTACAGGGGTATGTATGCTAATGAGTATCAATCAGAGATTTGCCTGCGTAAGACAGGCATGCATCTCATACAATAAACATGGCTGTAAAATGCATTATTTTGTAATTTCAGGTGCCAGAGATTTGATGAAATGTGTTTTGAGAAGATCTGGATAAGTAGGTGGAGGTATGATTTTACTTTTTACACAAATGGATCATCAAATTGGCATGTTTAAGACTCAGATCAGCATGACATCTGCCTAGTCTGATCAGTCTTCTATGTGCATTCTATGGCTAGGTTAGGACCAGCAGTATTTTCCAGTGCATGTTGAAGAAGCTTATCTGACTATGCAATTGCACAGGCTGATCCGGATCTTCACGGGGCGCACATGTCACTTTTTGGTTTTGTCAAAAACGATTGACTTTTGTTATTATCACCTGCACACTTGATTGCTTGCCTCTTCAAAACCAAGTGACTAGGAAATAGCACAATCAGAGATCAAATCTCGACCAATGACACCAAGGGGACCTGAATTTGGTAAATAGGTCAAATTTGTGTCAAGTTTTAAAATAGGTTACATTGTTTCTATTCCTTTCTGCAGTGTAGAAAATGTATTGGACAATTCAAGGGTTGTTTTCACTATATGAACTTTTGATTTTTACTCAAATTAACTGTAAATAGAAGGCAGCTTATCTGGATCTACACTGTTTTTCATCCACATCATAAATCCATATTAACAAGCCAGCTGATCTGGATCTTCATTGTTTTCAAAAGAGGGTGTCTAATTCAGAAATTATGCAACGGTGGCTGCTGTACAAATTGTGTAGATCCTGATGAGATGGCTCTTTTGAGAACTCTCATCAAGGTAGACACTGTTCATAATTAGATGTGAAAAGTTAAGCTTAAGTTTCTTAGAAGGGTTTTATTGATGATCTAATCCATATTTGAAATGTATTTATCAGGTGCTGGCTGGCTGAATGGATGTCTTTGAAGTTACAAGTCCATTGTGAAGACAAGGCAGGGTGCAGCAATTAATCTGGAGTCTTGACACTACAGTAGGTTCTTTTTATACTATTTCATATGCTCTATGCCCTCTCCCCTTAAAAATAAACAACAACAACAACAACAACAACAACAACAACAACAACAACAAAAGTACTAAATAAAAACAACAACAAATAACAACAACAAAAACATTGCTTTAAAATAATTTTCTCTGCCGTCTATAGTACTCTGAGTACTATGTCTCAATTTTATTGAGTTGCGTTGTGTGCTTATCTCGATCTACACTGTTTTTCATCCACATCATAAATCCATATTAACAAGCCAGCTGTTCTGGATCTTCATTGTATTCAAAAGAGGGTGTCTAATTCAGAAATTATGCAATGGTGGCTGCTGTTCAAATTGTGTAGATCCTGATGAGATGGCTCTTTTGAGAACTCTCATCAAGGTAGACACTGTTCATAATTAGATGTGAAAAGTTAAGCTTAAGTTTCTTAGAAGGGTTTTATTGATGATCTAATCCATATTTGAAATGTATTTATCAGGTGCTGGCTGGCTGAATGGATGTCTTTGAAGTTACAAGTCCATTGTGAAGACAAGGCAGGGTGCAGCGATTAATCTGGAGTCTTGACACTACAGTAGGTTCTTTTTTATACTATTTCATATGCTCTATGCCCTCTCCCCTTAAAAATAAACAACAACAACAACAACAAAAACAACAACAACAACAAAAGTACTAAATAAAAATAAAAACAACGACAAATAACAACAACAAAAACATTGCTTTAAAATAATTTTCTCTGCCGTCTATAGTACTCTGAGTACTATGTCTCAATTTTATTGCGTTGCGTTGTGTGCTGATCTGGATCTACACTGTTTTTCATCCACATCATAAATCCATATTAACAAGCCAGCTGTTCTGGATCTTCATTGTTTTCAAAAGAGGGTGTCTTATTCAGAAATTATGCAACAGTGGCTGCTGTACAAATTGTGTAGATCCTGATGAGATGGCTCTTTTGAGAACTCTCATCAAGGTAGACACTGTTCATAATTAGATGTGAAAAGTTAAGCTTAAGTTTCTTAGAAGGGTTTTATTGATGATCTAATCCATATTTGAAATGTATTTATCAGGTGCTGGCTGGCTGAATGAATGTCTTTGAAGTTACAAGTCCATTGTGAAGACAAGGCAGGGAGCAGCAATTAATCTGGAGTCTTGACACTACAGTAGGTTCTTTTTATACTATTTCATATGCTCTATGCCCTCTCCCCTTAAAATAAACAACAACAACAACAACAACAACAACAAAAGTACTAAATAAAAATAAAAACAACAACAAATAACAACAACAAAAACATTGCCTTAAAATAATTTTCTCTGCCGTCTATAGTACTCTGAGTACTATGTCTCAATTTTATTGCGTTGCGTTGTGTGCTGATCTGGATCTACACTGTTTTTCATCCACATCATAAATCCATATTAACAAGCCAGCTGATCTGGATCTTCATTTTTTTCAAAAGAGGGTGTCTAATTCAGAAATTATGCAACGGTGGCTGCTGTACAAATTGTGTAGATCCTGATGAGATGGCTCTTTTGAGAACTCTCATCAAGGTAGACACTGTTAATAATTAGATGTGAAAAGTTAAGCTTAAGTTTCTTAGAAGGGTTTTATTGATGATCTAATCCATATTTGAAATGTATTTATCAGGTGCTGGCTGGCTGAATGAATGTCTTTGAAGTTACAAGTCCATTGTGAATACAAGGCAGGGTGCAGCAATTAATCTGGAGTCTTGACACTACAGTAGGTTCTTTTTTATACTATTTCATATGCTCTATGCCCTCTCCCCTTAAAAATAAACAACAACAACAACAAAAGTACTAAAAAAAAACAACAAATAACAACAACAAAAACATTGCTTTAAAATAATTTTCTCTGCCGTCTATAGTACTCTGAGTACTATGTCTCAATTTTATTGCGTTGCGTTGTGTGCTGATCTCGATCTACACTGTTTTTCATCCACATCATAAATCCATATTAACAAGCCAGCTGATCTGGATCTTCATTGTTTTCAAAAGAGGGTGTCTAATTCAGAAATTATGCAATGGTGGCTGCTGTACAAATTGTGTAGATCCTGATGAGATGACTCTTTTGAGAACTCTCATCAAGGTAGACACTGTTCATAATTAGATGTGAAAAGTTAAGCTTAAGTTTCTTAGAAGGGTTTTATTGATGATCTAATCCATATTTGAAATGTATTTATCAGGTGCTGGCTGGCTGAATGAATGTCTTTGAAGTTACAAGTCCATTGTGAAGACAAGGCAGGGTGCAGCAATTAATCTGGAGTCTTGACACTACAGTAGGTTCTTTTTTATACTATTTCATATGCTCGATGCCCTCTCCCCTTAAAAATAAACAAAAACAACAACAACAAGAAAAGTACTAAATAAAAATAAAAACAACAACAAATAACAACAACAAAAACATTGCTTTAAAATAATTTTCTCTGCCGTCTATAGTACTCTGAGTACTATGTCTCAATTTTATTGCGTTGCATTGTGTTGCGTTGCGTTGCGTTGCGTTGCGTCGTGTTGCGTTGCGTTGCACATTGTCACTGACGTTTTTTTTTACTAATTCGATAATAATGGCAATGCTCTACAATGCCCTGGTCTCCTAAAAAACTACCCTCCTCCACCCACATAAAAGCAGCCCTTGTCCCCTAAAACTACCCTCTCCCACCCACATATTCTTGTGGCCATTTTTATATATTAATTGCTTAGGTTTGGGGATTGGTCATGCTTAGAAAGCATAAGGTTGAACAAGATGTTTTTGCTTATTTAATATATTTGTACTTGAATGCCATGCGAATTCTGTATTAAAACTTATGAATGGTACATTTCAGGTGTTTTGTGTCAAACAGGTAGATCTTACAGGGGTATGTATGCTAATGAGTATCAATCAGAGATTTGCCTGCGTAAGACAGGCATGCATCTCATACAATAAACATGGCTGTAAAATGCATTATTTTGTAATTTCAGGTGCCAGAGATTTGACGAAATGTGTTTTGAGAAGATCTGGATAAGTAGTTGGAGGTATGATTTTACTTTTTACACAAATGGATCATCAAATTGGCATGTTTAAGACTCAGATCAGCATGACATCTGCCTAGTCTGATCAGTCTTCTATGTGCATTCTATGGCTAGGTTAGGACCAGCAGTATTTTCCAGTGCATGTTAAAAAAGCTTATCTGACTGTGCAAATGCACAGGCTGATCTGGATCTTCACGGGGCGCACATGTCACTTTTTGGTTTTGTCAAAAACGATTGACTTTTGTTATTATCACCTGCACACTTGATTGCTTGCCTCTTGAAAACCAAGTGACTAGGAAATAGCACAATCAGAGATCAAATCTCGACCAATGACACCAAGGGGACCTAAATTTGGTAAATAGGTCAAATTTGCGTCAAGTTTTAAAATAGGTTACATTGTTTCTATTCCTTTCTGCAGTGTAGAAAATGTATTGGACAATTCAAGGGTTGTTTTCACTATATGAACTTTTGATTTTTACTCAAATTAACTGTAAATAGAAGGCAGCTGATCTGGATCTACACTGTTTTTCATCCACATCATAAATCCATATTAACAAGCCAGCTGATCTGGATCTTCATTGTTTTCAAAAGAGGGTGTCTAATTCAGAAATTATGCAACGGTGGCTGCTGTACAAATTGTGTAGATCCTGATGAGATGGCTCTTTTGAGAACTCTCATCAAGGTAGACACTGTTCATAATTAGATGTGAAAAGTTAAGCTTAAGTTTCTTAGAAGGGTTTTATTGATGATCTAATCCATATTTGAAATGTATTTATCAGGTGCTGGCTGGCTGAATGGATGTCTTTGAAGTTACAAGTCCATTGTGAAGACAAGGCAGGGTGCAGCAATTAATCTGGAGTCTTGACACTACAGTAGGTTCTTTTTTTATACTATTTCATATGCTCTATGCCCTCTCCCCTTAAAAATAAACAACAACAACAACAACAACAACAACAAAAGTACTAAATAAAAATAAAAACAACAACAAATAACAACAACAAAAACATTGCTTTAAAATAATTTTCTCTGCCGTCTATAGTACTCTGAGTACTATGTCTCAATTTTATTGCGTTGCGTTGTGTTGCGTTGCGTTGTGTTGCGTTGCGTCGTGTTGCGTTGCGTTGCACATTGTCATTGACGTTTTTTTACTAATTCGATTATAATGGCAATGCTCTACAATGCCCTGGTCTCCTAAAAAACTACCCTCCTCCACCCACATAAAAGCAGCCCTGGTCCCCTAAAACTACCCTCTTCCACCCACATATTCTTGTGGCCATTTTTATATATTAATTGCTTAACTTTTGGGATTGGTCATGCTCAGAAAGCATAAGGTTGAACAAGATGTTTTTGCTTATTTTATATATTTGTACTTGAATGCCATGCGAATTCTGTATTAAAACTTATGAATGGTACATTTCAGGTGTTTTGTGTCAAACAGGTAGATCTTACAGGGGTATGTATGCTAATGAGTATCAATCAGAGATTTGCCTGTGTAAGACAGGCATGCATCTCATACATAAACATGGCTGTAAAATGCATTATTTTGTAATTTCAGGTGCCAGAGATTTGACGAAATGTGTTTTGAGAAGATCTGGATAAGTAGGTGGAGATATGATTTTATTTTTTACACAAATGGATCATCAAATTGGCATGTTTAAGACTCAGATCAGCATGACATCTGCCTAGTCTGATCAGTCTTCTATGTGCATTCTATGGCTAGGTTAGGACCAGCAGTATTTTCCAGTGCATGTTGAAGAAGCTTATCTGACTGTGCAAATGCACAGGCTGATCTGGATCTTCACGGGGCGCACATGTCACTTTTTGGTTTTGTCAAAAACGATTGACTTTTGTTATTATCACCTGCACACTTGATTGCTTGCCTCTTCAAAACCAAGTGACTAGGAAATAGCACAATCAGAGATCAAATCTCGACCAATGACACAAAGGGGACCTAAATTTGGTAAATAGGTCAAATTTGCGTCAAGTTTTAAAATAGGTTACATTGTTTCTATTCCTTTCTGCAGTGTAGAAAATGTATTGGACAATTCAAGGGTTGTTTTCACTATATGAACTTTTGATTTTTACTCAAATTAACTGTAAATAGAAGGCAGCTGATCTGGATCTACACTGTTTTTCATCCACATCATAAATCCATATTAACAAGCCAGCTGATCTGGATCTTCATTGTTTTTAAAAGAGGGTGTCTAATTCAGAAATTATGCAACGGTGGCTGCTGTACAAATTGTGTAGATCCTGATGAGATGGCTCTTTTGAGAACTCTCATCAAGGTAGACACTGTTCATAATTAGATGTGAAAAGTTAAGCTTAAGTTTCTTAGAAGGGTTTTATTGATGATCTAATCTATATTTGAAATGTATTTATCAGGTGCTGGCTGGCTGAATGGATGTCTTTGAAGTTACAAGTCCATTGTGTAGACAAGGCAGGGTGCAGCAATTAATCTGGAGTCTTGACACTACAGTAGGTTCTTTTTTATACTATTTCGTATGCTCTATGCCCTCTCCCCTTAAAAATAAACAACAACAACAACAACAACAACAACAACAACAACAACAACAAAAGTACTAAATAAAAATAAAAACAACAACAAATAACAACAACAAAAACATTGCTTTAAAATAATTTTCTCTGCCGTCTATAGTACTCGGAGTACTATGTCTCAATTTTATTGCGTTGCGTTGTGTTGCGTTGCGTTGTGTTGCGTTGCGTCGTGTTGCGTTGCGTTGCACATTGTCATTGACGTTTGTTTTACTAATTCGATTATAATGGCAATGCTCTACAATGCCCTGGTCTCCTAAAAACTACCCTCCTCCACCCACATAAAAGCAGCCCTGGTCCCCTAAAACTACCCTCTCCCACCCACATATTCTTGTGGCCATTTTTATATATTAATTGCTTAGGTTTTGGGATTGGTCATGCTCAGAAAGCATAAGGTTGAACAAGATGTTTTTGCTTATTTTATATATTTGTACTTGAATGCCATGCGAATTCTGTATTAAAACTTATGAATGGTACATTTCAGGTATTTTGTGTCAAACAGGTAGATCTTACAGGGGTATGTATGCTAATGAGTATCAATCAGAGATTTGCCTGCGTAAGACAGGCATGCATCTCTTACAATAAACATGGCTGTAAAATGCATTATTTTGTAATTTCAGGTGCCAGAGATTTGATGAAATGTGTTTTGAGAAGATCTGGATAAGTAGGTGGAGGTATGATTTTATTTTTTACACAAATGGATCATCAAATTGGCATGTTTAAGACTCAGATCAGCATGACATCTGCCTAGTCTGATGAGTCTTCTATGTGCATTCTATGGCTAGGTTAGGACCAGCAGTATTTTCCAGTGCATGTTGAAGAAACTTATCTGACTGTGCAAATGCACAGGCTGATCTGGATCTTCACAGGGCGCACATGTCACTTTTTGGTTTTGTCAAAAACGATTGACTTTTGTTATTATCACCTGCACACTTGATTGCTTGCCTCTTGAAAACCAAGTGACTAGGAAATAGCACAATCAGAGATCAAATCTCGACCAATGACACCAAGGGGACCTAAATTTGGTAAATAGGTCAAATTTGCGTCAAGTTTTAAAATAGGTTACATTGTTTCTATTCCTTTCTGCAGTGTAGAAAATGTATTGGACAATTCAAGGGTTGTTTTCACTATATGAACTTTTGATTTTTACTCAAATTACCTGTAAATAGAAGGCAGCTGATCTGGATCTACACTGTATTTCATCCACATCATAAATCCATATTACAAGCCAGCTGATCTGGATCTTCATTGTTTTCAAAAGAGGGTGTCTAATTCAGAAATTATGCAACGGTGGCTGCTGTACAAATTGTGTAGATCCTGATGAGATGGCTCTTTTGAGAACTCTCATCAAGGTAGACACTGTTCATAATTAGATGTGAAAAGTTAAGCTTAAGTTTCTTAGAAGGGTTTTATTGATGATCTAATCCATATTTGAAATGTATTTATCAGGTGCTGGCTGGCTGAATGAATGTCTTTGAAGTTACAAGTCCATTGTGAATACAAGGCAGGGTGCAGCAATTAATCTGGAGTCTTGACACTACAGTAGGTTCTTTTTTATACTATTTCATATGCTCTATGCCCTCTCCCCTTAAAAATAAACAATAACAACAACAACAACAACAACAACAGGGTACTAAATAAAAATAAAAACAACAACAAATAACAACAACAAAAACATTGCTTTAAAATAATTTTCTCTGCCGTCTATAGTACTCTGAGTACTATGTCTCAATTTTTTTGCGTTGCGTTGTGTGCTGATCTGGATCTACACTGTTTTTCATCCACATCATAAATCCATATTAACAAGCCAGCTGATCTGGATCTTCATTGTTTTCAAAAGAGGGTGTCTAATTCAGAAATTATGCAACGGTGGCTGCTGTACAAATTGTGTAGATCCTGATGAGATGGCTCTTTTGAGAACTCTCATCAAGGTAGACACTGTTCATAATTAGATGTGAAAAGTTAAGCTTAAGTTTCTTAGAAGGGTTTTATTGATGATCTAATCCATATTTGAAATGTATTTATCAGGTGCTGGCTGGCTGAATGGATGTCTTTGAAGTTACAAGTCCATTGTGAAGACAAGGCAGGGTGCAGCAATTAATCTGGAGTCTTGACACTACAGTAGGTTCTTTTTTATACTATTTCATATGCTCTATGCCCTCTCCCCTTAAAAATAAACAACAACAACAACAACAACAACAACAACAACAACAACAAAAGTACTAAATAAAAATAAAAACAACAACAAATAACAACAACAAAAACATTGCTTTAAAATAATTTTCTCTGCCGTCTATAGTACTCTGAGTACTATGTCTCAATTTTATTGCGTTGCGTTGTGTGCTGATCTGGATCTACACTGTTTTTCATCCACATCATAAATCCATATTAACAAGCCAGCTGATCTGGATCTTCATTGTTTTCAAAAGAGGGTGTCTAATTCAGAAATTATGCAACGGTGGCTGCTGTACAAATTGTGTAGATCCTGATGAGATGGCTCTTTTGAGAACTCTCATCAAGGTAGACACTGTTCATAATTAGATGTGAAAAGTTAAGCTTAAGTTTCTTAGAAGGGTTTTATTGATGATCTAATCCATATTTGAAATGTATTTATCAGGTGCTGGCTGGCTGAATGGATGTCTTTGAAGTTACAAGTCCATTGTGAAGACAAGGCAGGGTGCAGCAATTAATCTGGAGTCTTGACACTACAGTAGGTTCTTTTTTATACTATTTCATATGCTCTATGCCCTCTCCCCTTAAAAATAAACAACAACAACAACAACAACAACAAAAGAACTAAATAAAAATAAAAACTACAACAAATAACAACAACAAAAACATTGCTTTAAAATAATTTTCTCTGCCGTCTATAGTACTCTGAGTACTATGTCTCAATTTTATTGCGTTGCGTTGTGTTGCGTTGCGTTGTGTTGCGTTGCGTCGTGTTGCGTTGCGTTGCACATTGTCATTGACGTTTGTTTTACTAATTCGATTAAAATGGCAATGCTCTACAATGCCCTGGTCTCCTAAAAAACTACCCTCCTCCACCCACATAAAAGCAGCCCTGGTCCCCTAAAACTACCCTCTCCCACCCACATATTCTTGTGGCCATTTTTATATATTAATTGCTTAGGTTTTGGGATTGGTCATGCTCAGAAAGCATAAGGTTGAACAAAATGTTTTTGCTTATTTTATATATTTGTACTTGAATGCCATGCGAATTCTGTATTAAAACTTATGAATGGTACATTTCAGGTATTTTGTGTCAAACAGGTAGATCTTACAGGGGTATGTATGCTAATGAGTATCAATCAGAGATTTGCCTGCGTAAGACAGGCATGCATCTCATACAATAAACATGGCTGTAAAATGCATTATTTTGTAATTTCAGGTGCCAGAGATTTGATGAAATGTGTTTTGAGAAGATCTGGATAAGTAGGTGGAGGTATGATTTTATTTTTTACACAAATGGATCATCAAATTTGCATGTTTAAGACTCAGATCAGCATGACATCTGCCTAGTCTGATGAGTCTTCTATGTGCATTCTATGGCTAGGTTAGGACCAGCAGTATTTTCCAGTGCATGTTGAAGAAGCTTATCTGACTGTGCAAATGCACAGGCTGATCTGGATCTTCAGGGGGCGCACATGTCACTTTTTGGTTTTGTCAAAAACGATTGACTTTTGTTATTATCACCTGCACACTTGATTGCTTGCCTCTTGAAAACCAAGTGACTAGGAAATAGCACAATCAGAGATCAAATCTCGACCAATGACACCAAGGGGACCTAAATTTGGTAAATAGGTCAAATTTGCATCAAGTTTTAAAATAGGTTACATTGTTTCTATTCCTTTCTGCAGTGTAGAAAATGTATTGGACAATTCAAGGGTTGTTTTCACTATATGAACTTTTGATTTTTACTCAAATTAACTGTAAATAGAAGGCAGCTGATCTGGATCTACACTGTTTTTCATCCACATCATAAATCCATATTAACAAGCCAGCTGATCTGGATCTTCATTGTTTTCAAAAGAGGGTGTCTAATTCAGAAATTATGCAACGGTGGCTGCTGTACAAATTGTGTAGATCCTGATGAGATGGCTCTTTTGAGAACTCTCATCAAGGTAGACACTGTTCATAATTAGATGTGAAAAGTTAAGCTTAAGTTTCTTAGAAGGGTTTTATTGATGATCTAATCCATATTTGAAATGTATTTATCAGGTGCTGGCTGGCTGAATGGATGTCTTTGAAGTTACAAGTCCATTGTGAAGACAAGGCAGGGTGCAGCAATTAATCTGGAGTCTTGACACTACAGTAGGTTCTTTTTTATACTATTTCATATGCTCTATGCCCTCTCCCCTTAAAAATAAACAACAACAACAACAACAACAACAACAACAACAACAACAAAAGTACTGAATAAAAATAAAAACAACAACAAATAACAACAACAAAAACATTGCTTTAAAATAATTTTCTCTGCCGTCTATAGTACTCTGAGTACTATGTCTCAATTTTATTGCGTTGCGTTGTGTGCTGATCTGGATCTACACTGTTTTTCATCCACATCATAAATCCATATTAACAAGCCAGCTGATCTGGATCTTCATTTTTTTCAAAAGAGGGTGTCTAATTCAGAAATTATGCAATGGTGGCTGCTGTACAAATTGTGTAGATCCTGATGAGATGGCTCTTTTGAGAACTCTCATCAAGGTAGACACTGTTCATAATTAGATGTGAAAAGTTAAGCTTAAGTTTCTTAGAAGGGTTTTATTGATGATCTAATCCATATTTGAAATGTATTTATCAGGTGCTGGCTGGCTGAATGGATGTCTTTGAAGTTACAAGTCCATTGTGAAGACAAGGCAGGGTGCAGCAATTAATCTGGAGTCTTGACACTACAGTAGGTTCTTTTTTATACTATTTCATATGCTCTATGCCCTCTCCCCTAAAAAATAAACAACAACAACAACAACAACAACAACAACAACAACAACAACAACAACAACAAAAGTACTAAATAAAAATAAAAACAACAACAAATAACAACAACAAAAACATTGCTTTAAAATAATTTTCTCTGCCGTCTATAGTACTCTGAGTACTATGTCTCAATTTTATTGCGTTGCGTTGTGTTGCGTTGCGTTGTGTTGCGTTGCGTCGTGTTGCATTGCGTTGCACATTGTCATTGACGTTTTTTTTACTAATTCGATTATAATGGCAATGCTCTACAATGCCCTGGTCTCCTAAAAAACTACCCTCCTCCACCCACATAAAAGCAGCCCTGGTCCCCTAAAACTACCCTCTCCCACCCACATATTCTTGTGGCCATTTTTATATATTAATTGCTTAGCTTTTGGGATTGGTCATGCTCAGAAAGCATAAGGTTGAACAAGATGTTTTTGCTTATTTTATATATTTGTACTTGAATGCCATGCGAATTCTGTATTAAAACTTATGAATGGTACATTTCAGGTGTTTTGTGTCAAACAGGTAGATCTTACAGGGGTATGTATGCTAATGAGTATCAATCAGAGATTTGCCTGCGTAAGACAGGCATGCATCTCATACGATAAACATGGCTGTAAAATGTATTATTTTGTAATTTCAGGTGCCAGAGATTTGACGAAATGTGTTTTGAGAAGATCTGGATAAGTAGGTGGAGGTATGATTTTATTTTTTACACAAATGGATCATCAAATTGGCATGTTTAAGACTCAGATCAGCATGACATCTGCCTAGTCTGATCAGTCTTCTATGTGCATTCTATGGCTAGGTTAGGACCAGCAGTATTTTCCAGTGCACAGGCTGATCTGGATCTTCACGGGGCGCACATGTCACTTTTTGGTTTTGTCAAAAACGATTGACTTTTGTTATTATCACCTGCACACTTGATTGCTTGCCTCTTCAAAACCAAGTGACTAGGAAATAGCACAATCAGAGATCAAATCTCGACCAATGACACCAAGGGGACCTAAATTTGGTAAATAGGTCAAATTTGCGTCAAGTTTTAAAATAGGTTACATTGTTTCTATTTCTTTCTGCAGTGTAGAAAATGTATTGGACAATTCAAGGGTTGTTTTCACTATATGAACTTTTGATTTTTACTCAAATTAACTGTAAATAGAAGGCAGCTGATCTGGATCTACACTGTATTTCATCCACATCATAAATCCATATTAACAAGCCAGCTGATCTGGATCTTCATTGTTTTCAAAAGAGGGTGTCTAATTCAGAAATTATGCAACGGTGGCTGCTGTACAAATTGTGTAGATCCTGATGAGATGGCTCTTTTGAGAACTCTCATCAAGGTAGACACTGTTCATAATTAGATGTGAAAAGTTAAGCTTAAGTTTCTTAGAAGGGTTTTATTGATGATCTAATCCATATTTGAAATGTATTTATCAGGTGCTGGCTGGCTGAATGGATGTCTTTGAAGTTACAAGTCCATTGTGTAGACAAGGCAGGGTGCAGCAATTAATCTGGAGTCTTGACACTACAGTAGGTTCTTTTTTTATACTATTTCATATGCTCTATGCCCTCTCCCCTTAAAAATAAACAACAACAACAACAACAACAACAACAACAAAAGTACTAAATAAAAATAAAAACAACAACAAATAACAACAACAAAAACATTACTTTAAAATAATTTTCTCTGCCGTCTATAGTACTCTGAGTACTATGTCTCAATTTTATTGCGTTGCGTTGTGTGCTGATCTGGATCTACACTGTTTTTCATCCACATCATAAATCCATATTAACAAGCCAGCTGATCTGGATCTTCATTGTTTTCAAAAGAGGGTGTCTAATTCAGAAATTATGCAACGGTGGCTGCTGTACAAATTGTGTAGATCCTGATGAGATGGCTCTTTTGAGAACTCTCATCAAGGTAGACACTGTTCATAATTAGATGTGAAAAGTTAAGCTTAAGTTTCTTAGAAGGGTTTTATTGATGATCTAATCCATATTTGAAATGTATTTATCAGGTGCTGGCTGGCTGAATGGATGTCTTTGAAGTTACAAGTCCATTGTGAAGACAAGGCAGGGTGCAGCAATTAATCTGGAGTCTTGACACTACAGTAGGTTCTTTTTTATACTATTTCATATGCTCTATGCCCTCTCCCCTAAAAAATAAACAACAACAACAACAACAACAACAACAACAACAACAACAACAACAACAACAAAAGTACTAAATAAAAATAAAAACAACAACAAATAACAACAACAAAAACATTGCTTTAAAATAATTTTCTCTGCCGTCTATAGTACTCTGAGTACTATGTCTCAATTTTATTGCGTTGCGTTGTGTTGCGTTGCGTTGTGTTGCGTTGCGTCGTGTTGCATTGCGTTGCACATTGTCATTGACGTTTTTTTTACTAATTCGATTATAATGGCAATGCTCTACAATGCCCTGGTCTCCTAAAAAACTACCCTCCTCCACCCACATAAAAGCAGCCCTGGTCCCCTAAAACTACCCTCTCCCACCCACATATTCTTGTGGCCATTTTTATATATTAATTGCTTAGCTTTTGGGATTGGTCATGCTCAGAAAGCATAAGGTTGAACAAGATGTTTTTGCTTATTTTATATATTTGTACTTGAATGCCATGCGAATTCTGTATTAAAACTTATGAATGGTACATTTCAGGTGTTTTGTGTCAAACAGGTAGATCTTACAGGGGTATGTATGCTAATGAGTATCAATCAGAGATTTGCCTGCGTAAGACAGGCATGCATCTCATACGATAAACATGGCTGTAAAATGTATTATTTTGTAATTTCAGGTGCCAGAGATTTGACGAAATGTGTTTTGAGAAGATCTGGATAAGTAGGTGGAGGTATGATTTTATTTTTTACACAAATGGATCATCAAATTGGCATGTTTAAGACTCAGATCAGCATGACATCTGCCTAGTCTGATCAGTCTTCTATGTGCATTCTATGGCTAGGTTAGGACCAGCAGTATTTTCCAGTGCACAGGCTGATCTGGATCTTCACGGGGCGCACATGTCACTTTTTGGTTTTGTCAAAAACGATTGACTTTTGTTATTATCACCTGCACACTTGATTGCTTGCCTCTTCAAAACCAAGTGACTAGGAAATAGCACAATCAGAGATCAAATCTCGACCAATGACACCAAGGGGACCTAAATTTGGTAAATAGGTCAAATTTGCGTCAAGTTTTAAAATAGGTTACATTGTTTCTATTTCTTTCTGCAGTGTAGAAAATGTATTGGACAATTCAAGGGTTGTTTTCACTATATGAACTTTTGATTTTTACTCAAATTAACTGTAAATAGAAGGCAGCTGATCTGGATCTACACTGTATTTCATCCACATCATAAATCCATATTAACAAGCCAGCTGATCTGGATCTTCATTGTTTTCAAAAGAGGGTGTCTAATTCAGAAATTATGCAACGGTGGCTGCTGTACAAATTGTGTAGATCCTGATGAGATGGCTCTTTTGAGAACTCTCATCAAGGTAGACACTGTTCATAATTAGATGTGAAAAGTTAAGCTTAAGTTTCTTAGAAGGGTTTTATTGATGATCTAATCCATATTTGAAATGTATTTATCAGGTGCTGGCTGGCTGAATGGATGTCTTTGAAGTTACAAGTCCATTGTGAAGACAAGGCAGGGTGCAGCAATTAATCTGGAGTCTTGACACTACAGTAGGTTCTTTTTTTATACTATTTCATATGCTCTATGCCCTCTCCCCTTAAAAATAAACAACAACAACAACAACAACAACAACAACAAAAGTACTAAATAAAAATAAAAACAACAACAAATAACAACAACAAAAACATTACTTTAAAATAATTTTCTCTGCCGTCTATAGTACTCTGAGTACTATGTCTCAATTTTATTGCGTTGCGTTGTGTTGCGTTGCGTTGTGTTGCGTTGCGTCGTGTTGCGTTGCGTTGCACATTGTCATTGACGTTTTTTTACTAATTCGATTATAATGGCAATGCTCTACAATGCCCTGGTCTCCTAAAAAACTACCCTCCTCCACCCACATAAAAGCAGCCCTGGTCCCCTAAAACTACCCTCTGCCACCCACATATTCTTGTGGCCATTTTGATATATTAATTGCTTAGCTTTTGGGATTGGTCATGCTCAGAAAGCATAAGGTTGAACAAGATGATTTTGCTTATTTTATATATTTGTACTTGAATGCCATGCGAATTCTGTATTAAAACTTATGAATGGTACATTTCAGGTGTTTTGTGTCAAACAGGTAGATCTTACAGGGGTATGTATGCTAATGAGTATCAATCAGAGATTTGCCTGTGTAAGACAGGCATGCATCTCATACAATAAACATGGCTGTAAAATGCATTATTTTGTAATTTCAGGTGCCAGAGATTTGACGAAATGTGTTTTGAGAAGATCTGGATAAGTAGGTGGAGGTATGATTTTATTTTTTACACAAATGGATCATCAAATTGGCATGTTTAAGACTCAGATCAGCATGACATCTGCCTAGTCTGATCAGTCTTCTATGTGCATTCTATGGCTAGGTTAGGACCAGCAGTATTTTCCAGTGCATGTTGAAGAAGCTTATCTGACTGTGCAAATGCACAGGCTGATCTGGATCTTCACAGGGCGCACATGTCACTTTTTGGTTTTGTCAAAAACGATTGACTTTTGTTATTATCACCTGCACACTTGATTTCTTGCCTCTTCAAAACCAAGTGACTAGGAAATAGCACAATCAGAGATCAAATCTCAACCAATGACACCAAGGGGACCTAAATTTGGTAAATAGGTCAAATTTGCGTCAAGTTTTAAAATAGGTTACATTGTTTCTATTCCTTTCTGCAGTGTAGAAAATGTATTGGACAATTCAAGGGTTGTTTTCACTATATGAACTTTTGATTTTTACTCAAATTAACTGTAAATAGAAGGCAGCTGATCTGGATCTACACTGTTTTTCATCCACATCATAAATCCATATTAACAAGCCAGCTGATCTGGATCTTCATTGTTTTTAAAAGAGGGTGTCTAATTCAGAAATTATGCAACGGTGGCTGCTGTACAAATTGTGTAGATCCTGATGAGATGGCTCTTTTGAGAACTCTCATCAAGGTAGACACTGTTCATAATTAGATGTGAAAAGTTAAGCTTAAGTTTCTTAGAGGGTTTTATTGATGATCTAATCCATATTTGAAATGTATTTATCAGGTGCTGGCTTGCTGAATGGATGTCTTTGAAGTTACAAGTCCATTGTGAAGACAAGGCAGGGTGCAGCAATTAATCTGGAGTCTTGACACTACAGTAGGTTCTTTTTTATACTATTTCATATGCTCCATGCCCTCTCCCCTTAAAAATAAACAACAACAACAACAACAACAACAACAAAAGTACACAATAAAAATAAAAACAACAACAAATAACAACAACAAAAACATTGCTTTAAAATAATTTTCTCTGCCGTCTATAGTACTCTGAGTACTATGTCTCAATTTTATTGCGTTGCGTTGTGTTGCGTTGCGTTGTGTTGCGTTGCGTCGTGTTGCGTTGCGTTGCACATTGTCATTGACGTTTTTTTTACTAATTCGATTATGATGGCAATGCTCTACAATGCCCTGGTCTCCTAAAAAATTACCCTCCTCCACCCACATAAAAGCAGCCCTGGTCCCCTAAAACTACCCTCTCCACCCACATATTCTTGTGGCCATTTTTATATATTAATTGCTTAGCTTTTGGGATTGGTCATGCTCAGAAAGCATAAGGTTGAACAAGATGTTTTTGCTTATTTTATATATTTGTACTTGAATGCCATGCGAATTCTGTATTAAAACTTATGAATGGTACATTTCAGGTGTTTTGTGTCAAACAGGTAGATCTTACAGGGGTATGCATGCTAATGAGTATCAATCAGAGATTTGCCTGCGTAAGACAGGCATGCATCTCATACAATAAACATGGCTGTAAAATGCATTATTTTGTAATTTCAGGTGCCAGAGATTTGACGAAATGTGTTTTGAGAAGATCTGGATAAGTAGGTGGAGGTATGATTTTATTTTTTACACAAATGGATCATCAAATTGGCATGTTTAAGACTCAGATCAGCATGACATCTGCCTAGTCTGATCAGTCTTCTATGTGCATTCTATGGCTAGGTTAGGACCAGCAGTACTTCCAGTGCATGTTGAAGAAGCTTATCTGACTGTGCAAATGCACAGGCTGATCTGGATCTTCACGGGGCGCACATGTCACTTTTTGGTTTTGTCAAAAACGATTGACTTTTGTTATTATCACCTGGACACTTGATTTCTTGCCTCTTCAAAACCAAGTGACTAGGAAATAGCACAATCAGAGATCAAATCTCGACCAATGACACCAAGGGGACCTAAATTTGGTAAATAGGTCAAATTTGCATCAAGTTTTAAAATAGGTTACATTGTTTCTATTCCTTTCTGCAGTGTAGAAAATGTATTGGACAATTCAAGGGTTGTTTTCACTATATGAACTTTTGATTTTTACTCAAATTAACTGTAAATAGAAGGCAGCTGATCTGGATCTACACTGTTTTTCATCCACATCATAAATCCATATTAACAAGCCAGCTGATCTGGATCTTCATTGTTTTCAAAAGAGGGTGTCTAATTCAGAAATTATGCAACGGTGGCTGCTGTACAAATTGTGTAGATCCTGATGAGATGGCTCTTTTGAGAACTCTCATCAAGGTAGACATTGTTCATAATTAGATGTGAAAAGTTAAGCTTAAGTTTCTTAGAAGGGTTTTATTGATGATCTAATCCATATTTGAAATGTATTTATCAGGTGCTGGCTGGCTGAATGGATGTCTTTGAAGTTACAAGTCCATTGTGAAGACAAGGCAGGGTGCAGCAATTAATCTGGAGTCTTGACACTACAGTAGGTTCTTTTTTATACTATTTCATATGCTCTATGCCCTCTCCCCTTAAAAATAAACAACAACAAGAACAGTACTAAATAAAAATAAAAACAACAACAAATAACAACAACAAAAACATTGCTTTAAAATAATTTTCTCTGCCATCTATAGTACTCTGAGTACTATGTCTCAATTTTATTGCGTTGCGTTGTGTGCTGATCTGGATCTACACTGTTTTTCATCCACATCATAAATCCATATTAACAAGCCAGCTGATCTGGATCTTCATTGTTTTCAAAAGAGTGTGTCTAATTCAGAAATTATGCAACGGTGGCTGCTGTACAAATTGTGTAGATCCTGATGAGATGGCTCTTTTGAGAACTCTCATCAAGGTAGACCCTGTTCATAATTAGATGTGAAAAGTTAAGCTTAAGTTTCTTAGAAGGGTTTTATTGATGATCTAATCCATATTTGAAATGTATTTATCAGGTGCTGGCTGGCTGAATGGATGTCTTTGAAGTTACAAGTCCATTGTGAAGACAAGGCAGGGTGCAGCAATTAATCTGGAGTCTTGACACTACAGTAGGTTCTTTTTTATACTATTTCATATACTCTATGCCCTCTCCCCTTAAAAATAAACAACAACAACAACAACAACAACAAAAGTACTAAATAAAAATAAAAACAACAACAAATAACAACAACAAATACTAAATTAAAACAACAACAAATAACAACAACAACAAAACTTGCTTAAAATAATTTTCTCTGCTGTCTATAGTACTCTGAGTACTATGTGTCAATTGTATTGCGTTGCGTTGTGTTGCGTTGCGTTGTGTTGCATTGCGTCGTGTTGCGTTGCGTTGCATTGTCATTGATATTTTTTTTACTAATTTGATAATAATGGCAATGTTCTACTATGACCTGGTCTCCTAAAAACTCCCCTCTCCCACCCATATAATAGCAGCCCTGGTCCCCTAAAAACTACCCTCTCCCACTCACATAAAAGCAAAACAACAACAAAACAACAACAACAACAAACAAACAAACAGACTTGTGTTAAAGTTTTGTTTTCTAGATGTATATTCTTGTGGCCATTTTATATACATGTATATTAATTGCTTAGGTTTTGGGGATTGGTCATGCTCAGAAAGCATAAGGTTGCACAAGATGTCTTTTGCTTATTTTATATATTTGTACTTGAATGCCATGCCATTTCTGTGTTAAAAAGAACTTATGAAAGCTACATTTCAGGTGTTTTGTGTTTAACAGGTAAATCTTACAGGGGTACGTATTCTAATGAGTATCAATCAGAGATTTGCCTGTGCAAGACAGGCATGCATCTCATTCAATAAATATGGCTGTAAAATGCATTATTTTGTAATTTCAGGTGCCAGAGATTTGACGAAATGTGTTTTGAGAAGATCTGGATAAGTAGGTGGAGGTATGATTTTATTTTTTACACAAATGGGTTATCAAATTGGCATGTTTAAGACTCAGATCAGCATGACATCTGCCTAGTCTGATCAGTCTTCTTTGTGCATTCTATGGCTAGGTTAGGACCAGCAGTATTTTCCAGTGCATGTTGAAGAAGCTTATCTGACTGTGCAAATGCACAGGCTGATCTGGATCTTCACTGGGCGCACATTTCACTTTTTGGTTTTGTCAAAAACGATTGACTTTTGTTACTATCACCTGCACACTTGATTGCTTGCCTCTTCAAAACCAAATGACCAGAAAATAGCACAATCAGAGATCAAATCTCGACCAATGACACAAAGGGGACCTAAATTTGGTAAATAGGTCAAATTTGCGGCAAGTTTTGAAATAGGTTGTATTGTTTCTATTCCTTTCTGCAGTGTAGAAAATGTATTGGACAATTCAAGGGTTGTTTTCACAATATGAACTTTTGATTTTTACTCAAATTAACTGTAAATAGAAGGCAGCTGATCTGGATCTACACTGTTTTTCATCCACATCATAAATCCAAATTAACTAGCCAGCTGATCTTGATCTTCATTGTTTTCAAAAGAGGGCGTCTAATTTAGAAGTTATGCAGCGGTGGCTGCTGTACAAATTGTGTAGATCCTGATGAGATGGCTCTTTTGAGAACTCTCATCAAGGTAGACACTGTTCATAATTAGATGTGAAAAGCTAAGCTTAAGTTTCTTAGAAGGGTTTCATTGATAATCTAATCCATATTTGTAATGTATTTATCAGGTGCTGGCTGGATGAATGAATGTCTTTGAAGTGCCAAGTCCATTGTGAAGACCAGGCAGGGTGCAGCAATTAATCTGGAGTCTTGACACTACAGTAGGTTCTTTTTTTATACTATTTTATATTTTCTTTGCCCTCTCCCCTTAAAAATAAACAACAACAACAACAACAACAAAAAATACTAAATAAAAACAACAACAAATAACAACAACAACAAAACTTGCTTAAAATAATTTTCTCTGCCGTCTATAGTACTCTGAGTACTATGTGTCAATTGTATTGCGTTGCGTTGTGTTGCGTTGCGTTGTGTTGCGTTGCGTCGTGTTGCGTTGCGTTGCATTGTCATTGACATTTTTTACTAATTCGATAATAATGGCAATGTTCTACTATGACCTGGTCCCCAAAAAACTACCCTCTTCTACCCATATAATAGCAGCCCTGGTCCCCTAAAAACTACCCTCTCCCACTCACAGAAAAGCAAAACAAAACAAAACAACAACAACAACAACAACAACAACAACAAACAAACAAACAGACTTGTGTTAAAGTATTGTTTTCTAGATGTATATTCTTGTGGCCATTTTATATACATGTATATTAATTGCTTAGGTTTTGGGAATTGGTCATGCTCAGAAAGCATTAGGTTGCACAAGATGTCTTTTGCTTATTTTATATATTTGTACTTGAATGCCATGCCATTTCTGTGTTAAAAAGAACTTATGAAAGCTACATTTCAGGTGTTTTGTGTTTAACAGGTAAATCTTACAGGGGTACGTATTCTAATGAGTACCAATTAGAGATTTGCCTGTGCAAGACAGGCATGCATCTCATTCAATAAATATGGCTGTAAAATGCATTATTGCCAGAGATTTGACGAAATGTGTTTTGAGAAGATCTGGATAAGTGGGTGGAGGTATGATTTTATTTTTTACACAAATGAGGTCATCAAATTGGCATGTTTAAGACTCAGATCAGCATGACATCTGCCTAGTCTGTTTGATTGTTGTTGTAGATTGTTGTTGTAATAGTAGATCATTTTGTTGTAATATATGATGTTCTCAATATTGTAGTAGATATTGTTGCTGTTGTAGTATATATATTGTTGTTGTTGTTGTTGTTGTTGTTGTTGTTGTTGTTGTTGTTGTTTTGTTGTTGTTGTTGTTGTTGTTGTTGTTGTTTTGTTGTTGTTGTTGTTGTTGTTGTTGTTGTTGTTGTTGTTGTTGTTGTTGTTGTTGTTGTTGTTGTTGTTGTTGTTGTTGTTGTTGTTGTTGTTGTTGTTGTTAAGGTTGTTGTTGTTGTAGTAAAGGTTGCTGTGAGGTAAATGTTGTTGTAGTTGATCTTATTTGTTGTAATATATATTGTTGTTGTAGATGTTGTTGTAGATGTTGCTGTTGTCGTTGTCGATGTTGTTGTTGTTGTTGTTGTTGTTGTTGTTGTACATGTTGTTGTTGTTGTATATGTTGCTGTACATGTTGTTGTTGTTGTACATGTTGTTGTACATGTTGCTGTTGTACATGTTGCTGTTGTACATGTTGCTGTTGTACATGTTGCTGTTGTACATGTTGCTGTTGTTGTAGATGTCGTTGTTATAGATTGTTGTTATTATAGTTGATGTTTATGTTGTAATATATGCTTTGATGTAGATGTTGTTGTAGATGTTGCTGTTGTTGTCGATGTTGTTGCAGAAGATGTTGTAGTTGATGATGTTGTTGCAGTAGATGTTGTTATTGTTGTATATGTTGTTTTTGCTGTAAATGTTGTTGTAGAGGTTATTGTTGTAGTTATTGTAGTTGTTGTTGTTGTAATTGTTGTTATTGTTGTTGTACATGTTGTTGTACATGTTGCTGTCTTACATGTTGCTGTTGTTGTTGTAGATGTTGTTGCTGTAGATTGTTGTTGATATAGTTGATCTTATTGTTGTAATTAATGTTGTTGTTGTAGATGTTGTAGACGTCGATGTTGTTGTTGTTGTTGTTGTTGTTGTTGTTGTTGTTGTTGTTGTTGTTGTTGTTGTTGTTGTTGTTGTTGTTGTTGTTGTTGTTGTTGTTGTTGTTGTTGTTGTTAAGGTTGTTGTTGTTGTTAAGGTTGTTGTTGTTGTTGTAGTAAAGGTTGCTGTGAGGTAAATGTTGTTGTAGTTGATCTTATTTGTTGTAATATATATTGTTGTTGTAGATGTTGTTGTAGATGTTGCTGTTGTCGTTGTCGATGTTGTTGTTGTTGTTGTTGTTGTTGTTGTTGTTGTTGTTGTTGTTGTACATGTTGTTGTTGTTGTATATGTTGCTGTACATGTTGTTGTTGTTTTACATGTTGTTGTACATGTTGCTGTTGTACATGTTGCTGTTGTACATGTTGCTGTTGTACATGTTGCTGTTGTTGTAGATGTCGTTGTTATAGATTGTTGTTATTATAGTTGATGTTTATGTTGTAATATATGTTTTGATGTAGATGTTGTTGTAGATGTTGCTGTTGTTGTCGATGTTGTTGCAGAAGATGTTGTAGTTGATGATGTTGTTGCAGTAGATTTTGTTATTGTTGTATATGTTGTTTTTGCTGTAAATGTTGTTGTAGAGGTTATTGTTGTAGTTATTGTAGTTGTTGTTGTTGTAATTGTTGTTATTGTTGTTGTACATGTTGTTGTACATGTTGCTGTCTTACATGTTGCTGTTGTTGTTGTAGATGTTGTTGCTGTAGATTGTTGTTGATATAGTTGATCTTATTGTTGTAATTAATGTTGTTGTTGTAGATGTTGTAGACGTCGATGTTGTTGTTGTTGTTGTTGCTGCTGTTGTTGTTGTTGTTGTGGCAGTAAAGGTTGTTGTTTTTGTTGTTGTTGTTGTAGTAAAAGTTGCTGTGAGGTAAATGTATGTTGTAGTTGATCTTTTTTGTTGTAATATATATTGTTGTTGTAGATGTTGTTGTAGATGTTGCTGTTGTCATTGTCGATGTTGTTGTTGTCGATGTCGATGTCGTTGTTGTTGTTGTTGTTGTTGTTATTGTTGTTACAGTTGATGTTGTTATTGGTGTAGATGTTGTTTTTGTTGTAGATGTTGTTGTTGTTGTAGAGGTTGTTGTTGTAGTTGTTGTTTTAGTAGATTTTATTGTCGTAGATTATTGTTGTTATAGTAGATCTTTTGTTATAATATATATAGTAAATGTTGTATAAGTCGTAGAAGATGTTGTTGTCGTATTAGATGTTGTAATTGTTGTTTAAGTTGCTGTTGTAATAGATGTTGTTTTTGTTGTAGTAGATGTTGTTTTTACTTTAGTGGATGTTGATGATACTGTAGTAGATGGTGATGATACTGTAGTAGATGTTGTTGTTGTAGATGTTATTTTTAGTAGACATTGTTGTAGATGTCGATGTTGTTGTTGTTGATGTTGTTGCAGTAGATGTTGTTGCAGTAGATGTTGTTATTGTTGTAGATGTTGCTGTTGCTGTAGATGTTGTTGTTTATGTTGTTGTTTATGTTGCTTATGTTGTTGTTGTTGTTGTTGTACATGTTGCTGTTGTACATGTTGCTTTTGTTGTTGTAGATGTTGTTGTTGTATATTGTTGGTGTTATAGTTGATCTTTTCGTTGTAATATATGTTGTTGCTGTTGTAGATGTTGTTGTAGATGTTGCGTTTGTCGATGTTGTGTTGTTGATGTTGTAGTTGTTGTTGTTGTAGTAGATGTTGTAGTAGATGTTGTAGTTGATAATGTTGTTGTAGTAGATGTTGTTATTGTTGTAGATATTGTTTTTGCTGTAGATGTTGTTTATTGCTGTTGTCGTTGTTGTTATCGTTGTTGTTGTTGTTGTTGTTGTTGTTGTTGTTGTTGTTGTTGTTGTTGTTGTTTTAGTTGTTCTTGTTGTTGTACATGTTGCTATATTTTTACATGTTGTTGTTGTTGTACATGTTGCTGTTGTTGTTGTAGATGTTGTTGTAGTAGTAGATGTAAGCGTTCTTGCACTAGATGTTGTTGTTGTTTTAGATGTTGTTTTTGTTGTAGACGTTGTTTTTGTAGTAAATGATGTAGTTGCAGTAGATGGTGTTGTTGTTGTTTTTGCTGTAATTGTTGTTATTGTTGTAGAAGTTTTTGTTGTAGTTGTTGTTTTAGTAGTAGTAGTAGATGGTGTTTTATGATTTTGTAGATGGTGTTGTTGTAGTAGTAGATGTTAGCGTTGTTGCAGTAGTTGTTGTTGTTGTTGTTGTTGTTGTTTTAGATGTTGTTTTTGTAGTAGACTTTGTTTTTGTAGTTGATGATGTTGTTGCAGTAGATGTTATTGTTTTAGTTGATGTGATTCCTGTAGTTGTTGTTGTTTTTGTTGTTGTTGTAGATGTTGTTGCTGTTTAAGATGTCATTGTTGTAGAAAGTTTTGTTGTAGTTTTTGTTGTAGTAGTAGATGTTGTGGTATAAGTTTTTGTTGTTGCAGTAGATTTTGTTGTAGTAGATTTTTGTTGTAGCAAATTTTGTTGTTGTAGATGTTGTTATTGTTGTTCTTGATGATGATGATGATGATGATGATGTAGATGCTGTTGTCACTTGTTGTATTTGTTATTGTTGTTGTTGTTGTTGTAGTAGATTTTGTTGTTGTGATGGATGTTGGTATTGTTATAGTTGTTGTAGTAGATGTACCTGTGGTTGTAGTAGAGGGTGTTGTTGTTGTTGTTGAAATTGTTGTTGTAGTAGATGTTATTGTGGTAGATTGTTTTTTATTATAGTATATTTTTTCGTTTAAATATATGTCGTTGTTGTAGATGTTGTAGTAGATGCTGTTGCTGCTGTAGTCGATGTTTTTGTTGTAGTATACGCTGTTGTTGTAGTAGATGCTGTTGTTGTAGTAGATGCTGTTGTTGTATTAGAAGCTGTTGTTGTAGTAGATGCTGTTGTTGTTGTAGATGCTTTTGTTGTTGTAGATGTTGTTGTTGTTGTTGTTGTTGTAGATGTTGTTGTTGTTGTAGATGCTGTTGTTGTTTTAGATGCTGTTGTTGTTGTAGATGCTGTTGTTGTTGTAGAAGCTGTTGTTGTTGTTGTAGATGTTGTTGTTGTTGTTGTAGATGCTGTTGTTGTTGTAGATGCTGTTGTTGTTGTAGATGCTGCTGTTGTTGTAGATGCTGTTGTTGTTGTTGATGCTGTTGTAGTTCTTGTAGATGTTGTTGATGTTGTGATGCTATTGTTGTAGTAGATGTTGTTGTAGATGCTGTTAATGTTGTAGAAGCTGTTGTTGTTGTAGATGTTGTTGTTGTAGTAGATGCTGTTGTTATTGAAGTAGATGCTGTTGTTGTTGTAGATGCTGTTGTTGTTGTAGATGCTGTTGTTGTTTTAGATGCTGTTGTTGTTTTAGATGCTGTTGTTGTTCTAGATGCTGTTGTTGTTGTAGTAGATGCTGTTGTTGTTGTAGTAGATGCTGTTGTTGTTGTAGATGCTGTTGTTGTTGTAGATGCTGTTGTTGTAGTAGATGCTGTTGTTGTAGTAGATGCTGTTGTTGTTGTAGATGCTGTTGTTGTAGTAGATGCTGTTGTTGTAGTAGATGCTGTTGTTGTTGTAGATGCTGTTGTTGTTGTAGATGCTGTTGTTGTTGTAGATGCTGTTGTTGTTGTAGATACTTTTGTTGTATATTGTTGGTGTTATAGTTGATCTTTTCGTTGTAATATATGTTGTTGCTGTTGTAGATGTTGTTGTAGATGTTGCGTTTGTCGATGTTGTGTTGTTGTTGCTGTAGTTGTTGTTGTTGTAGTAGATGTTGAAGTAGATGTTGTAGTTGATAATGTTGTTGCAGTAGATGTTGTTATTGTTGTAGATATTGTTTTTTCTGTAGATGTTGTTTATTGCTCTTGTTGCTGTCGTTGTTGTTGTCGTTGTTGTTGTCGTTGTTGTTGTTGTTTTAGTTGTTCTTGTTGTTGTACATGTTGCTATATTTTTACATGTTGTTGTTGTTGTTGTACATGTTGCTGTTGTTGTTGTAGATGCTGTTGTTGTTGAAATAGATGATGTTGTTGTTGAAAATGCTGTTGTTGGTGTTGTTGTAGATGCTGTTGTTGTTGTATATGCTGTTGTTGTAGATGCTGTTGTTGTAGTAGATGCTGTTGTTGTAGTAGATGCTGTTGTTGTTGTAGAAGCTGTTGTTTTTGTTGTAGATGTTGTTGTTGTTGTTGTTGTTGTAGATGCTGTTGTTGTTGTAGATGCTGTTGTTGTTGTAGATGCTGTTGTAGTTGTTGTAGATGTTGTTGATGTTGTGATGCTGTTGTTGTAGTAGATGCTGTTGTTGTTGTAGAAGCTGTTGTTGTTGTAGATGTTGTTGTTGTAGTAGATGCTGTTGTTATTGAAGTAGATGCTGTTGTTGTTGTAGATGTTGTTGTTGTTGTTGTTGTAGATGCTGTTGTTGTTTTAGATGCTGTTGTTGTTTTAGATGCTGTTGTTGTTGTAGATGCTGTTGTTGTAGTAGATGCTGTTGTTGTAGTAGATGCTGTTGTTGTTGTAGATGCTGTTGTTGTTGTAGATGCTGTTGTTGTAGTAGATGCTGTTGTTGTAGTAGATGCTGTTGTTGTTGTAGATGCTGTTGTTGTTGTAGATGCTGTTGTTGTTGTAGATGCTGTTGTTGTTGTAGATGCTGTTGTTGTATATTGTTGGTGTAATAGTTGATCTTTTCGATGTAATATATGTTGTTGCTGTTGTAGATGTTGTTGTAGATGTTGCGTTTGTCGATGTTGTGTTGTTGTTGCTGTAGTTGTTGTTGTTGTAGTAGATGCTGTAGTAGATGTTGTAGTTGATAATGTTGTTGCAGTAGATGTTGTTATTGTTGTAGATATTGTTTTTGCTGTAGATGTTGTTTATTGCTCTTGTTGTTGTCGTTGTTGTTGTCGTTGTTGTTGTCGTTGTTGTTGTTGTTTTAGTTGTTCTTGTTGTTGTACATGTTGCTATATTTTTACATGTTGTTGTTGTTGTACATGTTGCTGTTGTTGTTGTAGATGTTGTTGTAGTAGAAGATGTAAGCGTTCTTGCACTAGATGTTGTTGTTGTTTTAGATGTTGTTTTTGTAGAAGACGTTGTTTTTGTAGTTAATAATGTAGTTGCAGTAGATGGTGTTGTTGTTGTTTTTGCTGTAATTGTTGTAATTGTTGTAGAAGTTTTTGTTGTAGTTGTTGTTTTAGTAGTAGTAGTAGATGGTGTTTTATGATTTTGTAGATGGTGTTGTTGTAGTAGTAGATGTTAGCGTTGTTGCAGTAGATGTTGTTGTTGTTGTTGTTGTTGTTGTTGTTGTTGTTTTAGATGTTGTTTTTGTAGTAGACTTTGTTTTTGTAGTTGATGATGTTGTTGCAGTAGATGTTATTGTTTTAGTTGATGTTTTTCCTGTAGTTGTTGTTGTTTTTGTTGTAGATGTTGTTGCTGTTTAAGATGTCATTGTTGTAGAAATTTTTGTTGTAGTTTTTGTTGTAGTAGTAGATGTTGTTGTATATATTATTGTTGTTGCAGTAGATTTTGTTGTAGTAGATTTTTGTTGAAGCAAATTTTGTTGTTGTAGATGTTGTTATTGTTGTTCTTGATGATGATGATAATGATGTAGATGCTGTTGTCACTTGTTGTATTTGTTATTGTTGTTATTGTTGTTGTTGTTGTAGTAGATTTTGTTGTTGTGATGGATGTTGGTATTGTTATAGTTGTTGTAGTAGATGTACCTGTGGTTGTAGTAGAGGGTGTTGTTGTTGTTGCTGAAATTGTTGTTGTAGTAGATGTTGTTGTAGTAGATGTTGTTGTTGTAGATTGTTTTTGTTATAGTATATTTTTTATCGTTTAGATATATGTCGTTGTTGTAGATGTTGTAGTAGATGCTGTTGCTGTTGTAGTCGATGTTTTTGTTGTAGTATACGCTGTTGTTGTAGTAAATGCTGTTGTTGTAGAAGATACTGTTGTTGTATTAGAAGCTGTTGTTGTAGTAGATGCTGTTGTTGTTGTAGATGTTGTTGTTGTAGATGTTGTTGTTGTTGTAGATGCTGTTGTTGTTATAGATGCTGTTGTTGTTGTTGTAGATGCTGTTGTTGTTGTAGATGCTGTTGTTGTTGTTGTTGATGTAGATGTTGTTGTTGTTGTTGTAGATGCTGCTGTTGTTGTAGATGCTGTTGTTGTTGTAGATGCTGTTGTAGTTGTTGTAGATGTTAATGATGTTGTAGATGCTGTTGTTGTAGTAGATGCTGTTGTTGTTGTAGAAGATGTTGTTGTTGTTGTAGATGCTGTTGTTGTTGTAGAAGCTGCTGTTGTTGTAGATGATGTTGTTGTTGTAGTAGTAGATGCTGTTGTTGTAGTAGATGCTGTTGTTGTTGTTGTAGATGCTGTTGTTGTTGTTGTTGTTGTAGATGCTGTTGTTGTTTTAGATGCTGTTGTCGTTTTAGATGCTGTTGTTGTTGTAGATGCTGTTGTTGTAGTAGATGCTGTTGTTGTAGTAGATGCTGTTGTTGTAGTAGATGTTGTTGTTGTTGTAGATGCTGTTGTTGTTGTTGTAGATGCTGTTGTTGTAGTAGATGCTGTTGTTGTTGTAGATGCTGTTGTTGTTGTAGATGATGTTGTTGTTGTAGATGCTGTTGTTGTTGTAGATGCTGTTGTTGTTGTAGATGTTGTTGTTGTTGTAGATGCTGTTGTTGTTGTAGATGCTGTTGTTGTTGTTGTAGATGTTGGTGTAGATGTTGTTGTTGTAGTAGATGCTGTTGTTGTTGTTGTAGATGCTGTTGTTGTTGTTGTAGATGCTGTTGTTGTAGTAGATGCTGTTGTTGTTGTTGTTGTAGATGTTGTAGTAGATGTTGTTGTTGTAGTAGATGCTGTTGTTGTTGTTGTAGATGCTGTTGTTGTAGTAGATGCTGTTGTTGTAGTAGATGCTGTTGTTGTAGTAGATGCTGTTGTTGTAGTAGTGCTGTTGTTGTAGTAGATGCTGTTGTTCTTGTAGATGCTGTTGTTCTTGTAGATGCTGTTGTTCTTGTAGATGCTGTTGTTCTTGTAGATGCTGTTGTAGATGCTGTTGTTGTAGTAGATGTTGTTGTTGTAGTAGATGCTGTTGTTTTTGTAGATGCTGTTTGCTGTAGATGTTGTAGTAGATGCTGTTGTTGTAGTAGATGCTGTTGTTGTTGTTGTATATACTGTTGTTGTAGTAGTTGCTGTTGTTGTTGTAGATGCTGTTGTTGTTTTAGATGCTGTTGTTGTTGTAGAGGCTGTTGTAGTTGTAGATCCTGTTGTTGTTGTAGATGCTGTTGTTGTTCTAGATGCTGTTGTTGTAGTATATACTGTTGTTGTAGTAGTTGCTGTTGTTGTTGTAGATGCTGTTGTTGTTTTAGATGCTGTTGTTGTTGTAGAGGCTGTTGTAGTTGTAGATCCTGTTGTTGTTGTAGATGCTGTTGTTGTTCTAGATGCTGTTGTTGTAGTAGATGCTGTTGTTGTTGTAGATGCTGTTGCTGTAGTAGATGCTGTTGTTGTTGTAGATGCTGTTGTTTTTGTTGTTTTAGTAGATTTTATTGCAGTAGATGTTGTTGCTGTAGTGGATGTTGTTATGGTTGTTGTAGTAGAGGTTGTTGTTGTTGAAGTTGTTGTTGGTGTTGTTGGTGTAAGTTGTTGTTGTTATAGTAGATCTTTTTTTGTAATATATGTTGTTGTTTTAGATGTTGTAGTAGATGTTGTTGCTGTTGTAGTCGATGTTTTTCTTGTAGTAGATGCTGTTGTTGTTGTTGTTGTTTAAGTAGATATTATTGTAGTAGATGCTGTTGGTGTAGTGGATGTTTTTATGGGTGTTGTAGTAGTTGTTGTTGTAATAGAGGTTGTTGTTGTTGAAGTTGTTGTTGTTGTTGTTGTAGAAATTTGTTGTAATATATGTTGTTGTTGTAGATGTTGTAGTAGATGTTATTGCTGTTGTATTAGATGTTGTTGTTGTAGTAGAGGTTATTGTTGTTGTTGAAGTTGCTGTTGTAGTAGATGTTGTTGCTGTTGTAGTAGACGCTGATTGTGTTATTGTTGTTCTAGATGTTGTTGCGGTTTAAAATGTTATTGTTGTAGAAGTTTTTGTTGTAAGTGTTGCTGTAATAAGAGTAGTAGTTGTAGTAGTAGTAGTAGCAGTAGATGTTGTCGTTGTTTTTGCAGTAGTTGTTGTTGTTGTATATGTCCTTGTTGTTGCAGTAGATGTTGCTTTTGTAGTAGATTTTTTTGTTGTATAGTAGATTTTGTTGTTGTTGGAGAAGATGTTTTTTGTTGTAATATATGTTGTTGTTGTTGTTGTTGTTGTTGTAGATGTTGTTGCTGTTGTAGTTGTTGCTGTTGTAGTAGATACTGTCGTTGTTGTTGTAGTAGAGGTTGTTGTTGAAGTTGTTGTTGTAGTAGATGTTCTCTTCTTGTCTCTACTTATCCCCATCTGCTTCACTGTTTTCTTATTCAATCTAATTCTCTGGTCTTAAATTATTCACGGTTACAACTCTGTTCTTATGTTCCATCATTTCTTGCCTCTACTTATCCCATCTGCTTCACTGTTCTGTTGTTCCATTCACACTTCTTGTCTCTATTTATTCCCATTTGTTTAATTGTCTTCTTGTTCAATCTTCTTATTGTCTCTACTTATCCCCATCTGCTTCACTATCTTCTTGTTCAATCTTCTCTTCTTGTATCTACTCATTCACATCTGTTTCACTGTCTTCTTGTTCCATCTACTTTTCTTGTCTCTACTTATTCCCATCTGTTTCACTGTCTTCTTGTTCAATCTTCTCTTCTCGTCTCTACTTTTTTAATCTCTTTCACTGTCTTCTTATTCAATCTTCTCTTCTTGTCTATACTTATTCCCATCTGTTTCACTGTCTTCTTGTTCAATCTTCTCTTCTTGTCTATACTTATTCCCATCTGTTTCAACGTCTTATTGTTCAATCTTCTCTTCTTGTCTCTACTTATCCCCATCTGCTTTACTGATATGTTGTTCCATTCACACTTCTTGTCTCTATTTACTCCCATCTGTTTTTACTGTTTTCTTGTTCAATCTTCTCTTCTTGTATCTACTTATTCCCATCTACTTCACTGTCTTCTTGTTCAATCTTCTCTCCTTGTCTCTACTTATTCCCATCTGTTTCACTGTCTTCCTTGTCAATCTTCTCTTCTTGTCTATACTCATTCCCACCTGTTTCACTGCCTTCTTGTTCAATCTTCTCTTCTTGTATCTTCTTATTCCTATCTGTTTCACTGTCTTCTTGTCTATACTCATTCCCACCTGTTTCACTGTCTTCTTGTTCAATCTTCTCTCGTTTCTACTTTTTCAATCTGTTTCACTGTCTTCTTGTTCCATCTACTTTTCTTGATTCTACTAAGTCCCATCTATTTCACTGTCTTCTTGCTTTATTTATTGTTCATGTCTCTACTAATTCCTATCTGTTTTACTGTTTTCTTTTTCAATCTACTATCCTCTCTCTCTACTAATTTAATCTGTTATAACTGTCTTCTTGTTCCATCTACTCTTCTTGTCTCTGCTTATTTCCATCTGTTTCACAGTTTTCTTGTTCCAAATTTTCTTTTGTCTATACTTAATCCCATCTGTTTCACTGTCTTCTTGTTCAATCTTCTGTTCTTGTCTCCACTTAATCTCATCAGCTTCACTGTTATAATGTTCCATTCAGACTTCTTGTCTCTATTTGTTCTCGTCTGTTTCAGTGTCTTTTTGGTCCATCTACTTTTCTTTTCTATACTAATTCCCATTTGCTTCACTGTCTTCTTGTTCCATCTGCTTTCCTTGTCTACTTATTTTCACCAGTTTCACTTTTTCTGAGGCCCATAGTATTAGGTTTTGTTGATGGTGCTAAACGGTTGTATCTTAATTAGAGTTATCTCTGTGAGAAGACCGAGTATAGTCTGGTCCATAGCGACATTCAGGTATGCACTTACCAAATGAGATGGAACTTAAACGCCAGGGATACCAAGGTTAGTTCCTTAAGGACAGTAATAGAGATGGGGCTGGTTTGTTCCTGTCATGTTTTTAATCATTTTGCTTTTTCTTTATTCTAGATTGCCCCTTCTTGTTCAATCTTCTCTCCTTGTCTCTACTTATTCTCATAGCTTTCATTGGCTTCTTAATCAATCTTCTCTTCTTGTATATACTTTTTTCCCATCTGTTTCACTGTCTCCTTGTTCAATCTTCTCTTCTTGTCTATACTCATTCACACCTGTTTCACTGTCTCCTTGTTCAATCTTCTCTCCTTGTGTCTACTTATTCCCATCTGTTTCACTGTCTCCTTGTTCAATCTTCTCTCCTTGTCTCTACTTATTCTCATCTGTTTAACTGTCTTCTTGTTCAATCTTCTCTTCTTGTTTATACTTATTACCATCTGTTTCACTGTCTCCTTGTTCAATCTTATCTCCTTGTCTATACTTATTCCAATCTGTTTCACTGTCTCCTTGTTCAATCTCCTCCCCTTGTCTTTACTCATTTACATCTATTTCACTGTCTTCTTGTTCAATTTACTCTTCTTGTCTATACTTATTCCCATCTGTTTCACTGTCTTCTTGTTCAATCTTCTCTTCTTGTCTATACTTATTCCCATCTGTTTCAACGTCTTATTGTTCAATCTTCTCTTCTTGTCTTTACTTATCCCCATCTGCTATACTGATATGTTGTTCCATTCACACTTCTTGTCTCTATTTACTCCCATCTGTTTCACTGTTTTCTTGTTCAATCTTCTCTTCTTGTATCTACTTATTCCCAACTGCTTCACTGTCTTCTTGTCCTATCTTTTCTTCTCGTCTCTACTTATTCCAATCTGTTTCACTGTTTTCTTGTTCCATATTCTCTCTTGTCTCTACTTATTCACATCTGTTTCATTATCTTGTTCTTCTATCTACTCTTCTTGTCTCTGCTTATTCCCATCTGTTTTACTATTTTCTTGTTCCATTCAAACTTGTTGTCTCCATTTATTCACATCTGTCTTACTGTCTTCATGTTCCACCCACTCTTCTTATCCCTTCTTTTTCCCATCTGTTTCACTGTCTTCTTGTTCCATCTTCTCTTCTTGTCTCTGCTTATTCCCATCTGATTCACTATTTTCTTGTTCCATTCAAACTTCTTGTCTCTATTTACTCCCATCTGCTTCACTGTTTTCTAGTTCTATCTACTTTTCTTGTCTTTACTTATTCCCATCTGCTTCACTGTCTAGTCTATCTTCTTCTCTGTCCCTACTTTTTTCCATCTGATTCACTATTTTCTTGTTCCATGTACACTTCTTGTCTCTATTTATTCGCATCTGTCTTACTGTCTTCTTGTTCCATCTCCTCCTCTAGTCTACTTATTTCCATCTGTTTCACTGTTTTCTTTTTCCATCTACTTTTCTTATCTCTACTTATTCCCATCTGTTTCACTGTTTTCTTATTTCATCTACACTTCTTGTCTCTACTTTTTCCCGGTAACATCTCTGTTCTCATGTTCCTCACACCTCTTGCCTCTACTCATCCCATATATTCTCTTGTTTACTCTTCTCGTCTGGCCTACTTATAACTGGACGCAATTCTGTCCTCATGTTCCATGTCCTCCTCTTGTCTTCTTATTCCCATCTGTTTCACTGTTTTCTTTTCCCGTCCTTTTTATGGTCACTACTTATTCCCATTCTTTTTATTTTTTAATCAATAAGCTTTTTTCTTTACTTTCGTTTGCTCGAGTTTTTTTTTTTTTTTTTTTTGATTTTTGAATAATTTTGCCTTTTCTTTATTCTAGATGGATCCAGTTTTTAGTTCTTAATAACTAAGCACTTTCTTTATTCTAGATTGTTCCAGTGTTTTCCAGTGTTCCTGTTTTCCATTTTCTGCTCCTGCTGTCTGAACGCTGAGGCCCATAGTATTAGGTTTTGTTGATGGTACTAAAACGGTTGTATTGTGGAGTTATCTCTGTGAGAAGACCGGGTATAGTCTGGTCCATAGCGACATTCAGGTATGCACTTACCATATGAGACGGAACTGAAACGCCAGGGATACCAAGGTTAGTTCCTTAAGGACAGTTATAGAGATGGGTTTGGATTGTTCCTGTGTTTAAGCTTTTAATCAATAAACTTTTTTCTTCATTCTAGATTGTTCCAGTGTTGTTTATCTAATTAATAAGCTTTGTCTTCATTCTAGATTGTTCCAGTGTTGTTGTTTTTTTAATCTTTTAGCATTTAGTTTTTAATCAATTGGCTTCTTCTAAATTCTAGATTGGCCAAGTGTTTTAATTAATCGATTAGCTTTTTTCTTTATTCTAGATCGTTTCAGTGTTTTCCAGTGTTCCTGTTTTCCAGTGTTCCATTTTCTGTTCCTGCTGTCTGAACGCTGAGGCCCATAGTATTAGGTTTTGTTGATGGTACTAAAACGGTTGTATTGTGGAGTTATCTCTGTGAGAAGACTGGGTATAGTCTGGTCCATAGCGACATTCAGGTATGCACTTACCATATGAGACTGAACTGAAACGCCAGGGATACCAAGGTTAGTTCCTTAAGGACAGTAATAGAGATGGGACTGGATTGTTCCTGTGTTTAAGCTTTTAATCAATAAACTTTTTTTCTTCATTTTAGATTATTCCAGTGTTGCTTTTCTAATTAATAAGCTTTGTATTCATTCTAGATTGTTCCAGCGTTGTTGGGGTTTTTTCATCATTTAGAATTTAGTTTTTAATCAATTGGCTTCTTCTTTATTCTAGATTGGCAAAGTGTTTTAATTAATCGTTAAGCTTTCTTTCTTCATTCTAGATTGTTCCAGTGTTGTTGTAGATGCTGTTGTTTTTGTAGATGCTGTTGTTTTAGTAGATGTTGTTGTTGGTGTAGATGTTGTTGTTGTTGTAGATTCTGTTGTTGTAGTAGATGTTGTTGTTGATGCTGTTGTAGATGTTGTTGTTGTTGATGTTGTTGTTGTTGCAGATGCTGTTGTTGTAGTAGATGTTGTACTAGATGCTGTTGTTGTTGTAGATGCTGTTGTTGTTGTAGTAGACGATGTTGTTGTAAATGTTGTTGTTGTTGTTGTTGTAGATGATGTTGTTGTTGTATATGCTGTTGTTGTTGTAGATGCTGTTGTTGTTGTAGATGCTGATGTTGTAGTAGATGTAGTTGTTGTTGTAGAAGCTGTTGTTGTAGTAGATGCTGTTGTTGTTGTAGATGCTGTTGTTATTGTAGATGCTGTTGTTGTTGTAGATGCTGTTGTTGTAGTAGATGCTGTTGTTGTTGTTGTAGATGCTGTTGTTGTTGTAGATGCTGTTGTTGTAGTAGATGCTGTTGTTGTAATTGTAGAAGCTGTTGTTGTAGTAGATGTTGTTGTTGATGCTGTTGTAGATGCTTTTGTTGTTGTTGTTGTTGCAGATGCTGTTGTTGTAGTAGATGTTGTAGTAGATGCTGTTGTTGTAGTAGATGCTGTTGTTGTAGTTGATGCTGTTGTTGTTGTATATGCTGTTGTTGTTGGAAATGCTGTTGTTGTAGTAGATGCTGTTGGACTTGTAGAAGCTGTTGTTGTAGTAGATGTTGTTGTTGATGCTGTTGTAGATGCTGTTGTTGTTGTTGTTGTTGCAGATGCTGTTGTTGTAGTAGATTTTTGTAGTAGATGCTGTTGTTGTTGTAGATGCTGTTGTTGTTGTAGATGCTGTTGTTGTTGTAGATGCTGTTGTTGTAGTAGATGCTGTTGTTGTTGTTGTAGATGCTGTTGTTGTTGTAGATGCTGTTGTTGTAGTAGATGCTGTTGTTGTTGTTGTAGAAGCTGTTGTTGTAGTAGATGTTGTTGTTGATGCTGTTGTAGATGCTGTTGTTGTTGTTGTTGTTGCAGATGCTGTTGTTGTAGTAGATGTTGTAGTAGATGCTGTTGTTGTAGTAGATGCTGTTGTTGTAGTTGATGCTGTTGTTGTTGTATATGCTGTTGTTGTTGGAAATGCTGTTGTTGTAGTAGATGCTGTTGCACTTGTAGAAGCTGTTGTTGTAGTAGATGTTGTTGTTGATGCTGTTGTAGATGCTGTTGTTGTTGTTGCAGATGCTGTTGTTGTAGTAGATGTTGTAGTAGATGCTGTTGTTGTTGTAGATGCTGTTGTTGTTGTAGATGTTGTTGTTGTTGTAGATGTTGTTGTTGTTGTAGATGCTGATGTTGTTGCTGTTGTAGTAGATGCTGTTGTTGTAGTGGATATCTTTGTTGTTGTAGATGCTGTTGTTGTAGTAGACGCTGTTGTTGTAGATGCTGTTGTTGCTGTAGATGATGTTGTTGTTGTAGATGCTGTTTTTGTTTTTGTAGATGCTGTTTTGTTGGAGATGCTGTTGTTGTTGATGGTGTCGTTGTTGTTGTAGATGCTATTGTAGTAGATGCTGTTGTTGTTGTTGTAGATGCTGTTGTTGTAGTAGATGCTGTTGTTGTTGTAGTAGATGCTGATGCTGTTGTCGATGCTGTTGTTGTTGTAGATGCTGTTAGTGTAGTAGATGCTGTTGTTGCTGTAGATGCTGTTGTTGTAGTAAATGTTGTTGTTGTTATTGTTGTTGTTTGTTGTTGTAGATGTTGTTGTTTTAGTAGATGCTGTTGTTGTTGTAGATGCTGTTGTTGTTGTGGATGCTGTTGTTGTAGATGCTGTTGTTGTTGTTGAAGATGCTGTTGTTGTTGTAGATGCTGTTGTTGTGGATGCTGTTGTTGTAGATGCTGTTGTTGCTGTTGTCGATGCTGTTGTTGTAGATGCTGTTGTCGTTGTTGTAGATGCTGTTGTTGTTGTAGACGCTGTTGTTGTTGTTGTTGTAGATGCTGTTGTAGTTGCAGATGCTGTTGTTGTAGTAGATGTTGTAGTAGATGCTGTTGTTGTTGTAGATGCTGTTGTTGTCGTTGAAGTTGTTGTTGTAGTAGATGTTGTTGTTGTTGTAGTAGACGCTGATTGTGTTGTTGTTGTTGTTGTTGTTTTAGAGGTTAATGCGGTTTCAGATGTTATTGTTTTAGAAGTTTTTGTTGTAAGTGTTGTTGTAATAAGAGTAGTAGTTGTAGTAGTAGTGGTAGTAGATATTGTTGTTGTAGATGCTGTTGTTGTTGTAGATGCTGTTGTTGTTGTAGATGCTGTTGTTGTTGTAGATGCTGTTGTTGTAGTAGATGCTGTTGTTGTTGTAGATGTTGTTGTTGTTGTAGATGCTGTTGTTGTTGTTGTAGATGCTGTTGTTGTAGTAGATGTTGTTGTAGTAGATGCTGTTGTTGTTGTAGATGCTGTTGTTGTTGTAGATGCTGTTGTTGTAGTAGATGCTGTTGTTGTTGTAGATGTTGTTGTTGTTGTAGATGCTGTTGTTGTTGTTGTAGATGCTGTTGTTGTAGTAGATGTTGTTATAGTAGATGCTGTTGTTGTTGTAGATGCTGTTGTTGTAGTAGATGTTGTTGTAGTAGATGTTGTTGTTGTAGATGTTGTTTTTGTAGATGCTGTTGTTGTAGATGCTGTTGTTGTTGCAGATGCTGTTGTTGAAGTAGATGCTGTTGTTGTTGTAGATGCTGTTGTTGTTGTAGTAGATGTTGTTGTAGATGCTGTTGTTGTAGTAGATGTTGTTGTAGTAGATGCTGTTGTTGTTGTAGATGCTGTTGTTGTTGTAGATGCTGTTGTTGTAGTAGATGCTGTTGTTGTTGTAGATGTTGTTGTTGTTGTAGATGCTGTTGTTGTAGTAGATGTTGTTATAGTAGATGCTGTTGTTGTTGTAGATGCTGTTGTTGTAGTAGATGTTGTTGTAGTATATGTTGTTGTTGTAGATGTTGTTTTTGTAGATGCTGTTGTTGTAGTTGCTGTTGTTGTTGTAGATGCTGTTGTTGAAGTAGATGCTGTTGTTGTTGTAGATGCTGTTGTTGTTGTAGTATATGTTGTTGTAGATGCTGTTGTTGTTGTAGATGCTGTTGTTGTAGATGTTGTTGTTGTTGTAATAGATGTTGTTGTTGTAGATGCTGTTGTTGTAGTAGATGCTGTTGTTGTTGTTGTTGTAGTGATGCTGTTGTTGTTGTAGTAAATGTTGTTGTTGTAGATGCTGTTGTTGTTGTAGATGATGTTGTTGTTGTAGATGCTGTCGTTGTAGATGCTGTTTTGGTTTTAAAAGATGATGTTGTTGTTGTAGATGCTGTTGTTGTAGTAGATGCTGTTGTTGTTGTAGTAGATGCTGTTGTTGTATATGCTGTTGTTGTTGTAGATGCTGTTAGTGTTGTAGATGCTGTTGTTGTAGATGCTGTTGTTGTAGATTCTGTTGTTGAAGTAGATGCTGTTGTTCTTGTAGATGCTGTTGTTGTAGATGCTGTTGTTGTAGTAGATGCTGTTGTTGTAGTAGATGCTGTTGTTGTATATGCTGTTGTTGTTGTAAATGCTGTTGTTGTTGTAGATGTTGTTGTTGTTGTAGTAGATGTTGTTGTTGTAGATGCTGTTGTTGTAGATGATGTTGTTGTTGTTGTAGATGCTGTTGTTGTTGTAGATGCTGTTGTTTTAGTATATGCTGTTGTTGTTGTAGATGCTGTTGTTGTTGTTGTAGATGTTGTTGTATATGCTGTTGTTGTTGTTGTTGTAGATGCTGTTGTTGTTGTAATAGATGATGTTGTTGTTGTAGATGCTGTTGTTTTAGTAGATGCTGTTGTTCTTGTAGATGCTGTTGTTGTAGATGCTGTTGTTGTAGTAGATGCTGTTGTTGTTGTTGTAGATGCTGTTTTTGTAGATGCTGTTGTTGTTGTAGATGCTGTTGTTGTTGTAGATGCTGTTGTTCTTGTATCTACTCATTCACATCTGTTTCACTGTCTTCTTGTTCCATCTACTTTTCTTGTCTCTACTTATTCCCATCTGTTTCACTGTCTTCTTGTTCAATCTTCTCTTCTCGTCTCTACTTTTTTAAATCTCTTTCACTGTCTTCTTATTTAATCTTCTCTTCTTGTCTATACTTATTCCCATCTGTTTCACTGTCTTCTTGTTCAATCTTCTCTTCTTGTCTATACTTATTCCCATCTGTTTCACTGTCTCCTTGTCATCTTCTCTTCTTGTCTATACTCATTCACACCTGTTTCACTGTCTCCTTGTTCAATCTTCTCTCCTTGTGTCTACTTATTGCCACATGTTTCACTGTCTCCTTGTTCAATCTTCTCTCCTTGTGTCTACTTATTCCCATCTGTTTCACTGTCTCCTTGTTCAATCTTCTCTCCTTGTCTCTACTTATTCTCATCTGTTTAACTGTCTTCTTGTTCAATCTTCTCTTCTTGTTTATACTTATTACCATCTGTTTCACTTTCTCCTTGTTCAATCTTCTCTCCTTGTCTATACTTATTCCCATCTATTTCACTGTCTCCTTGTTCAATCTCCTCCCCTTGTCTCTACTCATTCACATCTATTTCACTGTCTTCTTGTTCAATCTACTCTTCTTGTTATACTAATTACCATCTGTTTCACTGTCTCCTTGTTGAATCTCCTCCCCTTGTCTATACTTATTCCCATCTGTTTCACTGTCTCCTTGTTAAATCTCCTCCCCTTGTCTCTACTCATTCACATCTATTTCACTGTCTTCTTGTTCAATCTTCTCTTCTTGTCTATACTTATTCCCATCTATTTCATTGTCTTCTTGTTCAATCTTCTCTTCTTGTCTTTACTTATTCCCATCTATTTCACTGTCTCCTTGTTTAATCCCCTCCCCTTGTCTCTACTCATTTACATCTTATTCACTGTCTTCTTGTTCAATCTTCTCTTCTCGTCTTTACTTTTTTAATCTCTTTCACTGTCTTCTTATTCAATCTTCTCTTCTTGTCTATACTTATTCCCATCTGTTTCACTGTCTTCTTGTTCAATCTTCTCTTCTTGTCTTTACTTATTCCCATCTGTTTCACTGTCTTCTTGTTCAATCTTCTCTTCTTGTCTATACTTATTCCCATCTGTTTCACTGTCTTCTTGTTCAATCTTCTCTTCTTGTCTATACTTATTCCCATCTGTTTCACTGTCTTCTTGTTCAATCTTCTCTTCTTGTCTATACTTATTCCCATCTGTTTCACTGTCTTCTTATTCAATCTTCTCTTCTTGTCTATACTTTTTCCCATCTGTTTCACTGTCTTCTTGTTCAATCTTCTCTTCTTGTCTATACTTATTCCCATCTGTTTCACTGTCTTCTTATTCAATCTTCTCTTCTTGTCTATACTTATTCCCATCTGTTTCACTGTCTCCTTGTTCAATCTTCTCTTCTTGTTATACTAATTACCATCTGTTTCACTGTCTCCTTGTTCAATCTTCTCTTCTTGTTATACTAATTACCATCTGTTTCACTGTCTCCTTGTTCAATCTTCTCTCCTTGTCTATACTTATTCCCATCTGTTTCACTGTCTCCTTGTTTTATCTCCTCCCCTTGTCTCTACTCATTTACATCTTATTCACTGTCTTCTTGTTCAATCTTCTCTTCTCGTCTTTACTTTTTTAATCTCTTTCACTGTCTTCTTATTCAATCTTCTCTTCTTGTCTTTACTTATTCCCATCTGTTTCACTGTCTTCTTGTTCAATCTTCTCTTCTTGTCAATACTTATTCCCATCTGTTTCACTGTCTTCTTGTTCAATCTTCTCTTCTTGTCTATACTTATTCCCATCTGTTTCACTGTCTTCTTGTTCAATCTTCTCTTCTTGTCTATACTTATTCCCATCTGTTTCACTGTCTTCTTGTTCAATTTTCTCTTCTTGTCTATACTTATTCCCATCTGTTTCACTGTCTTCTTGTTCAATCTTCTCTTCTTGTCTATACTTATTCCCATCTGTTTCACTGTCTTCTTGTTCAATCTTATCTTCTTGTCTATACTTATTCCCATCTGTTTCACTGTCTTCTTATTCAATCTTCTCTTCTTGTCTATACTTATTCCCATCTATTTCACTGTCTTCTTATTCAATCTTCTCTTCTTGTCTATACTTATTCCCATCTGTTTCACTGTCTTCTTGTTCAATCTTCTCTTCTTGTCTATACTTATTCCCATCTGTTTCACTGTCTTCTTGTTCAATCTTCTCTTCTTGTCTATACTTATTCCCATCTGTTTCACTGTCTTCTTATTCAATCTTCTCTTCTTGTCTATACTTATTCCCATCTGTTTCACTGTTTTCTTGTTCAATCTTCTCATCTTGTCTATACTTATTCCCATCTGTTTCACTGTCTTCTTGTTCAATCTTCTCTTCTTGTCTATACTTATTCCCATCTGTTTCACTGTCTTCTTGTTCAATCTTCTCTTCTTGTCTATACTTATTCCCATCTGTTTCACTGTCTTCTTGTTCAATCTTCTCTTCTTGTCTATACTTATTCCCATCTGTTTCAACGTCTTATTGTTCAATCTTCTCTTCTTGTCTCTACTTATCCCCATCTGCTTTACTGATATGTTGTTCCATTCACACTTCTTGTCTCTATTTACTCCCATCTGTTTCACTGTTTTCTTGTTCAATCTTCTCTTCTTGTATCTACTTATTCCCATCTGCTTCACTGTCTTCTTGTCCTATCTTTTCTTCTCGTCTCTACTTATTCCAATCTGTTTCACAGTTTTCTTGTTCCATATTCTCTCTTGTCTCTACTTATTCACATCTGTTTCATTATCTTCTTCTTCTATCTACTCTTCTTGTCTCTGCTTATTCCCATCTGTTTTACTATTTTCTTGTTCCATTCAAACTTCTTGTCTCCATTTATTCACATCTGTCTTACTGTCTTCATGTTCCATCCACTCTTCTTATCCCTTCTTTTTCCCATCTGTTTCACTGTCTTCTTGTTCCATCTTCTCTTCTTGTCTCTGCTTATTCCCATCTGATTCACTATTTTCTTGTTCCATTCAAACTTCTTGTCTCTATTTACTCCCATCTGCTTCATTGTTTTCTAGTTCTATCTACTTTTCTTGTCTTTACTTATTCCCATCTGCTTCACTGTCTAGTCTATCTTCTTCTCTGTCCCTACTTTTTTCCATCTGATTCACTATTTTCTTGTTCCATGTACACTTCTTGTCTCTATTTATTCGCATCTGTCTTACTGTCTTCTTGTTCCATCTCCTCCTCTAGTCTACTTATTTCCATCTGTTTCACTGTTTTCTTTTTCCATCTACTTTTCTTATCTCTACTTATTCCCATCTGTTTCACTGTTTTCTTATTCCATCTACTTTTCTGGTCTCTACTTTTTCCCGGTAACATCTCTGTTCTCATGTTCCTCACACCTCTTGCCTCTACTCATCCCATATATTCTCCTGTTTACTCTTCTTGGTCTGGTCTTCTTATAACTGGCTGCAATTCTGTCCTCATGTTCCATGTCCTCCTCTTGTCTACTTATTCCCATCTGTTTCACTGTTTTCTTTTCCCGTCCTTTTTATGGTCACTACTTATTCCCATTCCTTTTTATTTTTTAATCAATAAGCTTTTTTCTTTACTTTCGTTTGCTCCAGTTTTTTTTTTTTGTCTTTTTTTTTGATTTTTGAATAATTTTGCCTTTTCTTTATTCTAGATGGATCCAGTTTTTAGTTCTTAATAACTAAGCACTTTCTTTATTCTAGATTGTTCCAGTGTTTTCCAGTGTTCCTGTTTTCCATTTTCTGTTCCTGCTGTCTGAACGCTGAGGCCCATAGTATTAGGTTTTGTTGATGGTACTAAAACGGTTGTATTGTGGAGTTATCTCTGTGAGGAAACCGGGTATAGTCTGGTCCATAGCGACATTCAGGTATGCACTTACCATATGAGACGGAACTGAAACGCCAGGGATACCAAGGTTAGTTCCTTAAGGACAGTTATAGAGATGGGTTTGGATTGTTCCTGTGTTTAAGCTTTTAATCAATAAACTTTTTTCTTCATTCTAGATTGTTCCAGTGTTGTTTTTCTAATTAATAAGCTTTGTCTTCATTCTAGATTGTTCCAGTGTTGTTGTTTTTTTTAATCTTTTAGCATTTAGTTTTTAATCAATTGGCTTCTTCTTAATTCTAGATTGGCCAAGTGTTTTAATTAATCGTTTAGCTTTTTTCTTTATTCTAGATCGTTTCAGTGTTTTCCAGTGTTCCTGTTTTCCAGTGTTCCATTTTCTGTTCCTGCTGTCTGAACGCTGAGGCCCATAGTATTAGGTTTTGTTGATGGTACTAAAACGGTTGTATTGTGGAGTTATCTCTGTGAGAAGACTGGGTATAGTCTGGTCCATAGCGACATTCAGGTATGCACTTACCATATGAGACTGAACTGAAACGCCAGGGATACCAAGGTTAGTTCCTTAAGGACAGTAATAGAGATGGGACTGGATTGTTCCTGTGTTTAAGCTTTTAATCAATAAACTTTTTTTCTTCATTTTAGATTGTTCCAGTGTTGCTTTTCTAATTAATAAGCTTTGTATTAATTCTAGATTGTTCCAGCGTTGTTGGTTTTTTTTCATCATTTAGAATTTAGTTTTTTATCAATTGGCTTCTTCTTTATTCTAGATTGGCCAAGTGTTTTAATTAATCGTTAAGCTTTATTTCTTCATTCTAGATTGTTCCAGTGTTGTTGTAGATGCTGTTGTTTTTGTAGATGCTGTTGTTTTAGTAGATGTTGTTGTTGTTGTTGTAGATGTTGTTGTTGTTGTAGACACTGTTGTTGTAGTAGATGTTGTTGTTGATGCTGTTGTAGATGTTGTTGTTTTTGTTGTTGTTGTTGTTGTTGTTGTTGTTGTTGTTGTTGTTGTTGTTGTTGTTGTTGTTGTTGTTGTTGTTGTTGTTGTTGTTGTTGTTGTTGTTGTTGCAGATGCTGTTGTTGTAGTAGATGTTGTAGTAGATGCTGTTGTTGTTGTAGATGCTGTTGTTGTTGTAGTAGATGATGTTGTTGTAAATGTTGTTGTTGTTGTTGTAGATGATGTTGTTGTTGTATATGCTGTTGTTGTTGTAGATGCTGTTGTTGTTGTAGATGCTGTTGTTGTAGTAGATGCTGTTGCTGTTGTAGAAGCTGTTGTTGTAGTAGATGCTGTTGTTGTTGTAGATGCTGTTGTTGTTGTAGATGCTGTTGTTGTCGTAGATGCTGTTGTTGTAGTAGATGCTGTTGTTGTTGTTGTAGAAGCTGTTGTTGTAGTAGATGATGTTGTTGATGCTGTTGTAGATGCTGTTGTTGTTGTTGTTGTTGCAGATGCTGTTGTTGTAGTAGATGTTGTAGTAGATGCTGTTGTTGTAGTAGATGCTGTTGTTGTTGTATATGCTGTTGGTGTTGGAGATGCTGTTGTTGTAGTAGATGCTGTTGTTCTTGTAGAAGCTGTTGTTGTAGTAGATGCTGTTGTTGATGCTGTTGTAGATGCTGTTGTTGTTGTTGTTGCAGATGCTGTTGTTGTAGTAGATGTTGTAGTAGATGCTGTTGTTGTTGTAAATGCTGTTGTTGTTGTAGATGTTGTTGTTGTTGTAGATGCTGATGTAGTTGCTGTTGTAGTAGATGCTGTTGTTGTAGTGGATATTTTTGTTGTTGTAGATGCTGTTGTTGTAGTAGATGCTGTTGTTGTAGATGCTGTTGTTGCTGTAGATGATGTTGTTGTTGTAGATGCTGTTGTTGTTGTTGTAGATGCTGATTTGTTGTAGATGCTGTTGTTGTTGTTGTAGATGCTGTTTTGATGTAGATGCTGTTGTTGATGGTGTCGTTGTTGTAGATGCTGTTGTTGTTGTAGATGCTATTGTAGTAGATGTTGTTGTTGTTGTTGTTGTAGATGCTGTTGTTGTTGTAGATGCTGTTAGTGTAGTAGATGCTGTTGTTGCTGTAGATGCTGTTGTTGTAGAAAATGTTGTTGTTGTTGTTGTTGTTGATGTTGTAGATGTTGTAGATGTAGAAGATGCTGTTGTTGTTGTAGATGCTGTTGTTGTTGTTGTGGATGCTGTTGTTGTAGATGCTGTTGTTGTTGTTGTAGATGCTGTTGTTGTTGTAGATGCTGTTGTTGTTGTTTCGGATGCTGTTGTTTCGGATGCTGTTGTTGAAGATGCTGTTGTTGTTGTTGTTGTAGATGTTGTTGTTGTTGTAGATGCTGTTGTTGTTGTAGATGCTGTTGTTGTAGATGCTGTTGTCGTTGTTGTAGATGCTGTTGTTGTTGTAGACGCTGTTGTTGTTGTTGTTGTTGTAGATGCTGTTGTTGTTGCAGATGCTGTTGTTGTAGTAGATGTTGTAGTAGATGCTTTTGTTGTAGTAGATGTTGTTGTAGTAGTAGTAGTAGATGTTGTTGTTGTAGATGCTGTTGTTGTTGTAGATGCTGTTGTTGTTGTAGATGCTGTTGTTGTTGTAGATGTTGTTGTTGTTGTAGTAGATGTTGTTGTAGATGCTGTTGTTGTTGTAGATGCTGTTGTTGTAGTAGATATTGTTGTAGTAGATGCTGTTGTTGTTGTAGATGCTGTTGTTGTAGTAGATGTTGTTGTAGTAGATGTTGTTGTTGTAGATGCTGTTGAAGTAGATGCTGTTGTTGTTGTTGTAGATGCTGTTGTTGTTGTAGTAGATGTTGTTGTAGATGCTGTTGTTGTTGTAGATGCTGTTGTTGTAGATGTTGTTGTTGTAATAGATGTTGTTGTTGTAGATGCTGTTGTTGTAGTAGATGCTGTTGTTGTTGTAGTAAATGTTGTTGTTGTAGATGCTGTTGTTGTTGTAGATGTTGTTGTTGTAGATGCTGTTGAAGTAGATGCTGTTGTTGTTGTAGAAGCTGTTGTTGTTGTAGTAGATGTTGTTGTAGATGCTGTTGTTGTTGTAGATGCTGTTGTTGTAAATTTTGTTGTTGTTGTAATAGATGTTGTTGTTGTAGATGCTGTTGTTGTAGTAGATGCTGTTGTTGTTGTTGTTGTAGTAGATGCTGTTGTTGTTGTAGTAAATGTTGTTGTTGTAGATGCTGTTGTTGTTGTAGATGATGTTGTTGTTGTAGATGCTGTCGTTGTAGATGCTGTTTTTGTTTTAATAGATGATGTTGTTGTTGTAGATGCTGTTGTTGTAGTATATGCTGTTGTTGTTGTAGTAGATGCTGTTGTTGTATATGCTGTTGTTGTTGTAGATGCTGTTAGTGTTGTAGATGCTGTTGTTGTTTTAGATGCTGTTGTTGTTGTAGATGCTGTTGTTGTAGATGCTGTTGTTGAAGTAGATGCTGTTGTTCTTGTAGATGCTATTGTTGTAGATGCTGTTGTTGAAGTAGATGCTGTTGTTGTAGTAGATGCTGTTGTTGTAGATGCTGTTGTTGTTGTAAATGCTGTTGTTGTTTTAGATGTTGTTGTTGTTGTTGTTGTAGTAGATGTTGTTGTTGTTGTAGATGCCTTTGTTGTAGATGATGGTGTTGTTGTAGATGCTGTTGTTGTTGTAGATGCTGTTGTTGTTGTAGATGCTGTTGTTGTTGTTGTTGTAGATGCTGTTGTTGTTGTAGTAGATGTTGTTGTTGTAGATTCTGTTGTTGTTGTATATGCTGTTGTTGTTGTTGTTGTAGATGCTGTTGTTGTTGTAATAGATGATGTTGTTGTTGTAGATGCTGTTGTTGTAGTAGATGCTGTTGTTCTTGTAGATGCTGTTGTTGTAGATGCTGTTGTTGTAGTAGATGCTGTTGTTGTTGTTGTAGATGCTGTTTTTGTAGATGCTGTTGTTGTTGTAGATGCTGTTGTTGTTGAAGATGCTGTTGTTGTTGTAGATGCTGTTGTTCTTGTATCTACTCATTAACATCTGTTTCACTCTCTTCTTGTTCCATCTACTTTTCTTGTCTCTACTTATTCCCATCTGTTTCAATGTCTTCTTGTTCAATCTTCTCTTCTCGTCTCTACTTTTTTAATCTCTTTCACTGTCTTCTTATTCAATCTTCTCTTCTTGTCTATACTTATTCCCATCTGTTTCACTGTCTTCTTGTTCAATCTTCTCTTCTTGTCTATACTTATTCCCATCTGTTTCACTGTCTCCTTGTCATCTTCTCTTCTTGTCTATACTCATTCACACCTGTTTCACTGTCTCCTTGTTCAATTTTCTCTCCTTGTGTCTACTTATTCCCACCTGTTTCACTGTCTCCTTGTTCAATCTTCTCTCCTTGTGTCTACTTATTCCCATCTGTTTCGCTATCTCCTTGTTCAATCTTCTCTCCTTGTCTCTACTCATTCACATCTATTTCACTGTCTTCTTGTTCAATCTACTCTTCTTGTTATACTAATTACCATCTGTTTCACTGTCTCCTTGTTCAATCTCCTCCCCTTGTCTATACTTATTCCCATCTGTTTCACTGTCTCCTTGTTCAATCTCCTCCCCTTGTCTCTACTCATTTACATCTATTTCACTGTCTTCTTGTTCAATCTTCTCTTCTCGTCTTTACTTTTTTAATCTCTTTCACTGTCTTCTTATTCAATCTTCTCTTCTTGTCTATACTTATTCCCATCTGTTTCACTGTCTTCTTGTTCAATCTTCTCTTCTTGTCTATACTTATTCCCATCTGTTTCACTGTCTTCTTGTTCAATCTTCTCTTCTTGTCTATACTTATTCCCATCTGTTTCAACGTCTTATTGTTCAATCTTCTCTTCTTGTCTCTACTTATCCCCATCTGCTTTACTGATATGTTGTTCCATTCACACTTCTTGTCTCTATTTACTCCCATCTGTTTCACTGTTTTCTTGTTCAATCTTCTCTTCTTGTATCTACTTATTCCCATCTGCTTCACTGTCTTCTTGTCCTATCTTTTCTTCTCGTCTCTACTTATTCCAATCTGTTTCACAGTTTTCTTGTTCCATATTCTCTCTTGTCTCTACTTATTCACATCTGTTTCATTATCTTCTTCTTCTATCTACTCTTCTTGTCTCTGCTTATTCCCATCTGTTTTACTATTTTCTTGTTCCATTCAAACTTCTTGTCTCCATTTATTCACATCTGTCTTACTTTCTTCATGTTCCATCCACTCTTCTTATCCCTTCTTTTTCCCATCTGTTTCACTGTCTTCTTGTTCCATCTTCTCTTCTTGTCTCTGCTTATTCCCATCTGATTCACTATTTTCTTGTTCCATTCAAACTTCTTGTCTCTATTTACTCCCATCTGCTTCACTGTTTTCTAGTTCTATCTACTTTTCTTGTCTTTACTTATTCCCATCTGCTTCACTGTCTAGTCTATCTTCTTCTCTGTCCCTACTTTTTTCCATCTGATTCACTATTTTCTTGTTCCATGTACACTTCTTGTCTCTATTTATTCGCATCTGTCTTACTGTCTTCTTGTTCCATCTCCTCCTCTAGTCTACTTATTTCCATCTGTTTCACTGTTTTCTTTTTCCATCTACCTTTCTTATCTCTACTTATTCCCATCTGTTTCACTGTTTTCTTATTCCATCTACTTTTATGGTCTTTACTTTTTCCCGGTAACATCTCTGTTCTCATGTTCCTCACACCTCTTACCTCTACTCATCCCATATATTCTCCTGTTTACTCTTCTCGTCTGGTCTTCTTATAACTGGCTGCAATTCTGTCCTCATGTTCCATGTCCTCCTCTTGTCTACTTATTCCCATCTGTTTCACTGTTTTCTTTTCCCGTCCTTTTTATGGTCACTACTTATTCCCATTCTTTTTATTTTTTAATCAATAAGCTTTTTTCTTTACTTTCGTTTGCTCCAGTTTTTTTTTTTTTTTTTTTTTTTTTTTTTTTTGATTTTTGAATAATTTTGCCTTTTCTTTATTCTAGATGGATCCAGTTTTTAGTTCTTAATAACTAAGCACTTTCTTTATTCTAGATTGTTCCAGTGTTTTCCAGTGTTCCTGTTTTCCATTTTCTGTTCCTGCTGTCTGAACGCTGAGGCCCATAGTATTAGGTTTTGTTGATGGTACTAAAACGGTTGTATTGTGGAGTTATCTCTGTGAGAAGACTGGGTATAGTCTGGTCCATAGCGACATTCAGGTATGCACTTACCATATGAGACTGAACTGAAACGCCAGGGATACCAAGGTTAGTTCCTTAAGGACAGTAATAGAAATGGGACTGGATTGTTCCTGTGTTTAAGCTTTTAATCAATAAACTTTTTTTCTTCATTTTAGATTGTTCCAGTGTTGCTTTTCTAATTAATAAGCTTTGTATTCATTCTAGATTGTTCCAGAGTTGTTGGTTTTTTTTCATCATTTAGAATTTAGTTTTTAATCAATTGGCTTCTTCTTTATTCTAGATTGGCCAAGTGTTTTAATTAATCGTTAAGCTTTCTTTCTTCATTCTAGATTGTTCCAGTGTTGTTGTAGATGCTGTTGTTTTTGTAGATGCTGTTGTTTTAGTAGATGTTGTTGTTGTTGTAGATATTGTTGTTGTTGTAGATTCTGTTGTTGTAGTAGATGTTGTTGTTGATGCTGGTGTAGATGTTGTTGTTGTTGTTGTTGTTGTTGTTGTTGTTGTTGTTGTTGTTGTTGTTGTTGTTGTTGTTGTTGTTGTTGTTGTTGTTGTTGTAGATGCTGTTGTAGATGCTGTTGTAGATGCTGTTGTTGTTGTAGATGCTGTTGTTGTTGTAGTAGATGATGATGTTGTAAATGTTGTTGTTGTTGTTGTTGATGTAGATGATGTTGTTGTTGTAGATGCTGTTGTTGTTGTAGATGCTGATGTTGTTGTAGATGCTGTTGTTGTAGTAGATGCTGTTGTTGTTGTTGTAGAAGCTGTTGTTGTAGTAGATGTTGTTGTTGATGCTGTTGTAGATGCTGTTGTTGTTGTTGTTGTTGCAGATGCTGTTGTTGTAGTAGATGTTGTAGTAGATGCTGTTGTTGTTGTAGATGCTGTTGTTATTGTAGTAGATGATGTTGTTGTAAATGCTGTTGTTGTTGTTGTTGTTGTTGTTGTTGTTGTTGTTGTTGTTGTTGTTGTTGTTGTTGTTGTAGATGATGTTAATGTTGTATATGCTGTTGTTGTTGTAGATGCTGTTGTTGTAGTAGATGCTGTTGTTGTTGTAGAAGCTGTTGTTGTAGTAGATGCTGTTGTTGTTCTAGATGCTGTTGTTGTTGTAGATGCTGATGTTGTTGTAGATGCTGTTGTTGTAGAAGCTGTTGTTGTAGTAGATGTTGTTGTTGATGCTGTTGTAGATGCTGTTGTTGTTGTTGTTGCAGATGCTGTTGTTGTAGTAGATGTTGTAGTAGATGCTGTTGTTGTAGTAGATGATGTTGTTGTTGTATATGCTGTTGGTGTTGGAGATGCTGTTGTTGTAGTAGATGCTGTTGTTCTTCTAGAAGCTGTTGTTGTAGTAGATGTTGTTGTTGATGCTGTTGTAGATGCTGTTGTTGTTGTTGTTGTTGTTGTTGTTGTTGCAGATGCTGTTGTTGTAGTAGATGTTGTAGTAGATGCTGTTGTTGTTGTAGATGCTGATGTTATTGTAGATGCTGTTGTTGTAGTAGATGCTGTTGTTGTTGTTGTAGAAGCTGTTGTTGTAGTAGATGTTGTTGTTGATGCTGTTGTAGATGCTGTTGTTGTTGTTGTTGTTGCAGATGCTGTTGTTGTAGTAGATGTTGTAGTAGATGCTGTTGTTGTTGAAGATGCTGTTGTTGTTGTAGTAGATGATGTTGTTGTAAATGTTGTTGTTGTTGTTGTTGTAGATGATGTTGTTGTTGTATATGCTGTTGTTGTTGTAGATGCTGTTGTTGTTGTAGATGCTGATGTTGTAGTAGATGCTGTTGTTGTTGTAGAAGCTGTTGTTGTAGTAGATGCTGTTGTTGTTGTAGATGCTGTTGTTGTTGTAGATGCTGTTGTTGTTGTAGATGCTGTTGTTGTAGTAGATGCTGTTGTTGTTGTTGAAGAAGCTGTTGTTGTAGTAGATGTTGTTGTTGATGCTGTTGTAGATGCTGTTGTTGCTGTTGTTGTTGCAGATGCTGTTGTTGTAGTAGATGTTGTAGTAGATGCTGTTGTTGTAGTATATGCTGTTGTTGTTGGAGATGTTGTTGTTGTTGTAGATGATGATGTTGTTGCTCTTGTAGTAGATGCTGTTGTTGTAGTGGATATTTTTGTTGTTGTAGATGCTGTTGTTGTAGTAGACGCTGTTGTTGTAGATGCTGTTGTTGCTGTAGATGATGTTGTTGTTGTAGATGCTGTTTTTGTTGTTGTAGATGCTGTTTTGTTGTAGATGCTGTTGTTGATGGTGTCGTTGTTGTAGATGCTGTTGTTGTTGTAGATGCTGTTGTTGTTGTTGTAGAAGCTGTTGTTGTAGTAGATGTTGTTGTTGATGCTGTTGTAGATGCTGTTGTTGTTGTTGTTGTTGCAGATGCTGTTGTTGTAGTAGATGTTGTAGTAGATGCTGTTGTTGTTGTAGATGCTGTTGTTATTGTAGTAGATGATGTTGTTGTTGTTGTTGTTGTTGTTGTTGTTGTTGTTGTTGTTGTTGTTGTTGTTGTTGTTGTTGTTGTTGTTGTTGTTGTTGTTGTTGTTGTAGATGATGTTGTTGTTGTAGATGCTGTTGTTGTAGTAGATGCTGTTGTTGTTGTAGAAGCTGTTGTTGTAGTAGATGCTGTTGTTGTTGTAGATGCTGTTGTTGTTGTAGATGCAGATGTTGTTGTAGATGCTGTTGTTGTAGAAGCTGTTGTTGTAGTAGATGTTGTTGTTGATGCTGTTGTAGATGCTGTTGTTGTTGTTGTTGTAGATGCTGATGTTGTTGTAGATGCTGTTGTTGTAGAAGCTGTTGTTGTAGTAGATGTTGTTGTTGATGCTGTTGTAGATGCTGTTGTTGTTGTTGTTGCAGATGCTGTTGTTGTAGTAGATGTTGTAGTAGATGCTGTTGTTGTAGTGGATGATGTTGTTGTTGTATATGCTGTTGGTGTTGGAGATGCTGTTGTTGTAGTAGATGCTGTTGTTCTTCTAGAAGCTGTTGTTGTAGTAGATGTTGTTGTTGATGCTGTTGTAGATGCTGTTGTTGTTGTTGTTGTTGTTGTTGTTGTTGCAGATGCTGTTGTTGTAGTAGATGTTGTAGTAGATGCTGTTGTTGTTGTAGATGCTGATGTTGTTGTAGATGCTGTTGTTGTAGTAGATGCTGTTGTTGTTGTTGTAGAAGCTGTTGTTGTAGTAGATGTTGTTGTTGATGCTGTTGTAGATGCTGTTGTTGTTGTTGCAGATGCTGTTGTTGTAGTAGATGTTGTAGTAGATGCTGTTGTTGTTGTAGATGCTGTTGTTGTTGTAGTAGATGATGTTGTTGTAAATGTTGTTGTTGTTGTTGTTGTTGTTGTAGATGATGTTGTTGTTGTTGTTGTAGATGCTGTTGTTGTTGTAGATGCTGTTGTTGTTGTAGATGCTGATGTTGTAGTAGATGCTGTTGTTGTTGTAGAAGCTGTTGTTGTAGTAGATGCTGTTGTTGTTGTAGATGCTGTTGTTGTAGTAGATGCTGTTGTTGTTGTTGTTGTAGAAGCTGTTGTTGTAGTAGATGTTGTTGTTGATGCTGTTGTAGATGCTGTTGTTGCTGTTGTTGTTGCAGATGCTGTTGTTGTAGTAGATGTTGTAGTAGATGCTGTTGTTGTAGTATATGCTGTTGTTGTTGGAGATGTTGTTGTTGTTGTAGATGCTGATGTTGTTGCTGTTGTAGTAGATGCTGTTGTTGTAGTGGATATTTTTGTTGTTGTAGATGCTGTTGTTGTAGTAGACGCTGTTGTTGTAGATGCTGTTGTTGCTGTAGATGATGTTGTTGTTGTAGATGCTGTTTTTGTTGTTGTAGATGCTGTTTTGTTGTAGATGCTGTTGTTGTTGATGGTGTCGTTGTTGTAGATGCTGTTGTTGTTGTAGATGCTATTGCGGTAGATGCTGTTGTTGTTGTTGTAGATGCTGTTGTTGTAGTAGATGCTGTTGTTGTTGTAGTAGATGCTGATGCTGTTGTCGATGCTGTTGTTGTTGTAGATGCTGTTAGTGTAGTAGATGCTGTTGTTGCTGTAGGTGCTGTTGTTGTAGTAAATGTTGTTGTTGTTGTTGTTTGTTGTAGATGTTGTTGTTGTAGTAGATGCTGTTGTTGTTGTAGATGCTGTTGTTGTTGTTGTAGATGCTGTTGTTGTTGTAGATGCTGTTGTTGTTGTAGATGCTGTTGTTGTTGTAGATGCTGTTGTTGTAGATGCTGTTGTCGTTGTTGTAGATGCTGTTGTTGTTGTAGACGCTGTTGTTGTTGTTGTTGATGTAGATGCTGTTGTTGTTGCAGATGCTGTTGTTGTAGTAGATGTTGTAGTAGATGCTGTTGTTGTTGTAGATGCTGTTGTTGTTGTTGAAGTTGTTGTTGTAGTAGATGTTGTTGTTGTTGTTGTAGTAGACGCTGATTGTGTTGTTGTTGTTGTTCTAGAGGTTAATGCGGTTTCAGATGTTATTGTTGTAGAAGTTTTTTGTTGTAAGTGTTGTTGTAATAAGAGTAGTAGTTGTAGTAGTAGTAGTAGTAGTAGATGTTGTTGTTGTAGATGCTGTTGTTGTTGTAGATGCTGTTGTTGTTGTAGATGCTGTTTTTGTTGTAGATGCTGTTGTTGTAATAGATGCTGTTGTTGTTGTATATGTTGTTGTTGTTGTAGATGCTGTTGTTGTTGTAGATGCTGTTGTTGTAGTAGATGTTGTTGTAGTAGATGCTGTTGTTGTTGTAGATGCTGTTGTTGTAGTAGATGTTGTTGTAGTAGATGTTGTTGTTGTAGATGTTGTTGTTGTAGATGCTGTTGTTGTAGATGCTGTTGTTGTTGTAGATGCTGTTGTTGAAGTAGATGCTGTTGTTGTTGTAGATGCTGTTGTTGTTGTAGTAGATGTTGTTGCAGATGCTGTTGTTGTTGTAGATGCTGTTGTTGTAGATGTTGTTGTTGTTGTAATAGATGTTGTTGTTGTAGATGCTGTTGTTGTAGTAGATGCTGTTGTTGTTGTTGTTTTAGTAGATGCTGTTGTTGTTGTAGTAAATGTTGTTGTTGTAGATGCTGTTGTTGTTGTAGATGATGTTGTTGTTGTGGATGCTGTCGTTGTAGATGCTGTTTTTGTTTTAAAAGATGATGTTGTTGTTGTAGATGCTGTTGTTGTATATGCTGTTGTTGTTGTAGTAGATGCTGTTGTTGTATATGCTGTTGTTGTTGTAGATGATGTTAGTGTTGTAGATGCTGTTGTTGTAGATGCTGTTGTTGATGTAGATGCTGTTGTTCTTGTAGATGCTGTTCTTGTAGATGCTGTTGTTGTAGTAGATGCTTTTGTTGTAGTAGATGCTGTTGTTGTATATGCTGTTGTTGTTGTAAATGCTGTTGTTGTTGTAGATGATGTTGTTGTTGTAGATGCTGTTGTTGTTGTAGATGCTGTTGTTGTAATAGATGCTGTTGTTGTTGTATATGTTGTTGTTGTTGTAGATGCTGTTGTTGTTGTAGATGCTGTTGTTGTTGTAGATGCTGTTGTTGTTGTAGATGCTGTTGTTGTAATAGATGCTGTTGTTGTTGTATATGTTGTTGTTGTTGTAGATGCTGTTGTTGTTGTAGATGCTGTTGTTGTAGTAGATGTTGTTGTAGTAGATGTTGTTGTTGTTGTAGATGCTGTTGTTGTAGTAGATGTTGTTGTAGTAGATGTTGTTGTTGTAGATGTTGTTGTTGTAGATGCTGTTGTTGTAGATGCTGTTGTTGTTGTAGATGCTGTTGTTGAAGTAGATGCTGTTGTTGTTGTAGATGCTGTTGTTGTTGTAGTAGATGTTGTTGCAGATGCTGTTGTTGTTGTAGATGCTGTTGTTGTAGATGTTGTTGTTGTTGTAATAGATGTTGTTGTTGTAGATGCTGTTGTTGTAGTAGATGCTGTTGTTGTTGTTGTTTTAGTAGATGCTGTTGTTGTTGTAGTAAATGTTGTTGTTGTAGATGCTGTTGTTGTTGTAGATGATGTTGTTGTTGTAGATGCTGTCGTTGTAGATGCTGTTTTTGTTTTAAAAGATGATGTTGTTGTTGTAGATGCTGTTGTTGTATATGCTGTTGTTGTTGTAGTAGATGCTGTTGTTGTATATGCTGTTGTTGTTGTAGATGATGTTAGTGTTGTAGATGCTGTTGTTGTAGATGCTGTTGTTGTAGATGCTGTTGTTCTTGTAGATGCTGTTGTTCTTGTAGATGCTGTTCTTGTAGATGCTGTTGTTGTAGTAGATGCTTTTGTTGTAGTAGATGCTGTTGTTGTATATGCTGTTGTTGTTGTAAATGCTGTTGTTGTTGTAGATGTTGTTGTTGTAGATGTTGTTGTTGTAGATGCTGTTGTTGTAGATGATGTTGTTGTTGTAGATGCTGTTGTTGTTGTAGATGCTGTTGTTTTAGTATATGCTGTTGTTGTTGTAGATGCTGTTGTTGTTGTAGTAGATGTTGTTGTATATGCTGTTGTTGTTGTTGTATATGCTGTTGTTGTTGTTGTAGATGCTGTTGTTGTTGTAATAGATGATGTTGTTGTTGTAGATGCTGTTGTTGTAGTAGATGCTGTTGTTCTTGTAGATGCTGTTGTTGTAGATGCTGTTGTTGTAGTAGATGCTGTTGTTGTTGTTGTAGATGCTGTTTTTGTAGATGCTGTTGTTGTTGTAGATGCTGTTGTTGTTGTAGATGCTGTTGTTCTTGTAGATGCTGTTGTTCTTGTATCTACTCATTCACATCTGTTTCACTGTCTTCTTGTTCCATCTACTTTTCTTGTCTCTACTTATTCCCATCTGTTTCACTGTCTTCTTGTTCAATCTTCTCTTCTCGTCTCTGTAGATGTTGTTGTTGTAGATGCTGTTGTTGTAGATGCTGTTGTTGTTGTAGATGCTGTTGTTGAAGTAGATGCTGTTGTTGTTGTAGATGCTGTTGTTGTTGTAGTAGATGTTGTTGTAGATGTTGTTGTTGTTGTAGATGCTGTTGTTGATGTAGATGCTGTTGTTGTTGTAGATGCTGTTGTTGTAGATGTTGTTGTTGTAGTAGATGCTGTTGTTGTTGTTGTTTTAGTAGATGCTGTTGTTGTTGTAGTAAATTTTGTTGTTGTAGATGCTGTAGATGTTCTTGTAGATGCTGTTGTTGTAGATGCTGTTGTTGTAGTAGATGCTGTTGTTGTTGTTGTAGATGCTGTTTTTGTAGATGCTGTTGTTGTTGTAGATGCTGTTGTTCTTGTAGATGCTGTTGTTCTTGTAGATGCTGTTGTTCTTGTATCTACTCATTCACATCTGTTTCACTGTCTTCTTGTTCCATCTACTTTTCTTGTCTCTACTTATTCCCATCTGTTTCACTGTCTTCTTGTTCAATCTTCTCTTCTCGTCTCTACTTTTTTTAATCTCTTTCACTGTCTTCTTATTCAATCTTCTCTTCTTGTCTATGCTTATTCCCATCTGTTTCACTGTCTCCTTGTCATCTTCTCTTCTTGTCTATACTCATTCACACCTGTTTCACTGTCTCCTTGTTCAATCTTCTCTCCTTGTGTCTACTTATTCCCACCTGTTTCACTGTCTCCTTGTTCAATCTTCTCTCCTTGTGTCTACTTATTCCCATCTGTTTCACTGTCTCCTTGTTCAATCTTCTCTCCTTGTCTCTACTTATTCTCATCTGTTTAACTGTCTTCTTGTTCAATCTTCTCTTCTTGTTTATACTTATTACCATCTGTTTCACTGTCTCCTTGTTCAATCTTATCTTCTTGTCTATACTTATTCCCATCTGTTTCACTGTCTCCTTGTCATCTTCTCTTCTTGTCTATACTCATTCACACCTGTTTCACTGTCTCCTTGTTCAATCTTCTCTCCTTGTGTCTACTTATTCCCACCTGTTTCACTGTCTCCTTGTTCAATCTTCTCTCCTTGTGTCTACTTATTCCCATCTGTTTCACTGTCTCCTTGTTCAATCTCCTCCCCTTGTCTCTACTCATTCACATCTATTTCACTGTCTTCTTGTTCAATCTACTCTTCTTGTTATACTAATTACCATCTGTTTTACTGTCTCCTTGTTCAATCTCCTCCCCTTGTCTCTACTCATTCACATCTATTTCACTGTCTTCTTGTTCAATCTTCTCTTCTCGTCTTTACTTTTTTAATCTCTTTCACTGTCTTCTTATTCAATCTTCTCTTCTTGTCTATACTCATTCCCGTCTATTTCACTGTCTTCTTGTTCAATCTTCTCTTCTTGTCTATACTTATTCCCATCTGTTTCAACGTCTTATTGTTCAATCTTCTCTTCTTGTCTCTACTTATCCCCATCTGCTTTACTGATATGTTGTTCCATTCACACTTCTTGTCTCTATTTACTCCCATCTGTTTCACTGTTTTCTTGTTCAATCTTCTCTTCTTGTATCTACTTATTCCCATCTGCTTCACTGTCTTCTTGTCCTATCTTTTTTTCTCGTCCCTACTTATTCCAATCTGTTTCACAGTTTTCTTGTTCCATATTCTCTCTTGTCTCTACTTATTCACATCTGTTTCATTATCTTCTTCTTCTATCTACTCTTCTTGTCTCTGCTTATTCCCATCTGTTTTACTATTTTCTTGTTCCATTCAAACTTCTTGTCTCCATTTATTCACATCTGTCTTACTTTCTTCATGTTCCATCCACTCTTCTTATCCCTTCTTTTTCCCATCTGTTTCACTGTCTATTTGTTCCATCTTCTCTTCTTGTCTCTGCTTATTCCCATCTGATTCACTATTTTCTTGTTCCATTCAAACTTCTTGTCTCTATTTACTCCCATCTGCTTCACTGTTTTCTAGTTCTATCTACTTTTCTTGTCTTTACTTATTCCCATCTGCTTCACTGTCTACCCTTACGGAAAAGCTGTCTCATTGCGAATATCTGGCGAATATGCTGCGAATAATTGGCGAACTGCTCTGTTCGCAGTAATTGTTCGCAATATATTCACTTCTTATCGCGAATACCCAGCGAACAAAACTGGACAGTCAAAAAAGTGATCGCGGAATGTTAGCAGCTTTGTCAGATAGTCGCTGCATATTCGCAACAAAAACTTAAACATTTTCAAGCACAGTGTATTATTCGCGCAATATTAGCAATAATAACTTAGTTCTTGATACTGTTCGCTGTATATTCGTAACAGTGACTTTAATTTTTGATGTGTTCGCAGAATGTTTACCAAAAGAACTTAAACTAAAATATAGCTCTCAATTCATAATGAAAAGAACTTAAACTTTTCTACTGTTCGCAGCATATTCACAGCAAATACTTAAACTTTTTTTCATGTTTGTGTACTTTTCATATTTCATCAATACTTCATGTCAAAAATTGGACTCATCTTTGTTTGCATATTCAGTGAGCCTTCATAGCACTAGAGCATTGAATTTGTTGTGTGAACACACACCATATAATACTTTTTCTCATGGCCCAACTTTTGGTATATGATATATGAGAAAACTGACTCAACAAAATACCTTGGCATCACTTTGCAATCAAATCTCAAATGGGATAAACATATCAACAACATAACCTCCAAAGCCAACCAAACATTGGGTTTTCTACGCAGAAATTTAAAGGTAAACTCCCAGAAGATCAAGGACCATGCTTACAAAGCACTCGTCAGACCCAAACTGGAATATTCTTCATGTGTCTGGGATCCTCCAACTACCAACCAAATAAACCAACTTGAAAAAGTACAGCGTCGCGCTGCAAGATTTGTTTGTGGTCGCTTCCATAACACATCCTCTGTTACGGAAATGCTGGAAGATTTAGACTGGCCCCTACTTCAAGTTCGCAGACTAAGAACAAGATTGATTATGTTCTTCAAGATAATCCATCACCAGATAGCTATATACCCTTCTGATCTTCTTATTCCAGTGGACACCAGAACGAGACACTCAAATCCAAACTGTTATCGACAAATCCAGACAAGCAAGGACATTTACAGATTCTCTTTCTATCCCCAGACCATATTGCAATGGAACCAACTCCCATCATCTGTTGTTACTGTTGATACAGTAGAGTGCTTCAGAAACACACTCACTGTTCCAGTACTTATCCCCATCCTTAACTAAGAGTTCAGTCCTGTAAATAGTTTTAAATCTACTTTTGTAAAGTTGCTTTTACTATCTATCTTTGGCATCTAATCATGCTGTGTAAATACTTTCCTAGCGCATGGCAGATAATCCTCAGAAATTGAGGGAGTGTCATTAACTACAAAGAAGAAGAAGAAGATGATAATTTGCTCTTATTTCAGCCAGTTTGACTCATTCAGAGGAACAGATAAGCGGTTTTTTTTGGTATATAAGCAATTAAATTTATGAAAAAAAAAGCAATTGTTTTCTAAATGAAGGGGTAACTACTAACTAAAAGCAATTTAATTTTGGAAAAAGCCAAAATGCCTTAAATGTATTGTCATTTTCATTTTCTGTTATCATTCGGAACGCGAACTCTCATTAGGATTCGGCCATTTTCCTTTCGCAAGCTCTGCAACGAAATACTGCGCTGCACTTTCCGGCTAAAAAAAGTCATTTGGCGCGTTGTCAAATCAATTCACATATGTAACTGACAAAAACAATACTTAAATTCATTGTTTCCACCAAAATTAGCAATAGAAGCTTGCATAAAAATGTCTTTTATAGAGACTTACCCAGAGCACTGGCCTTTTCGCCGCCATTGTTTACATTTTACATCGAGGTCAAAACTGTTATTGGTTAAAGTAAAATTGAATTGCATTTTCCGAACGAAATTAACGAAAACGAAAAAAAAAAAACACGTGGTTTTTTTTCAATTCGATTTGAGGGCATAATACTTTTTATTAATTTAAAATGTTTGTGTCTCCAATACAAACGGGACACACCAGCGTCTGTGGCTGTAAAAAACTGAAGAAACAGTCACGCAGTTGAATTTGCATGTGCATAGGAGAGTATTATAGCATAACCAACTGCTAAATAGAGTACTAAACCACCATTCACCATATCTACATTAATTGCTGGTTTCCTGTCTACAGGTGGTCAGTAATGTAAATACAGGTAACCAGAACCCCCCCATTTCCAGGTATTGGGGGGGTACTGGTTACCTGTTTTTCCATTACTGACCACCTGTAAAGCGGGAACCAGCAATTAATGCAGATATGGTGAATTGTTTTGAGGCAAATCTTTTTTGTCATGCGTCTTTGAATTTACCCTGTCAATAAATAGAACTGAGTATAAACCATATAGTACCCTATCATTTCTTATCACAACAATGATGATTTCCCTGTGACCGTCATGGCAAAAATGTTTTCGACTACCTGCGCATACAGGTTTAAATAGAAAGGTAGGTTTTTTTTTCAAAGTTAGTCACTATCTGCAAGACTAGATCAAAGAAACCAACTTTTCTGCAGCCATACCTACATCTAATCTTAATGTAAAATTGAAACAAGGCAGATGCAGATCTAACAATGTCAGACCCATTAACTACTATGTTTTTGTGCTTCGTGACACACTTCTGATCGCTATTGTAAAACTAGGCACAGGACAAAATCAAGTTTTTCAATCAGTTTTCATCCATTACCAATCTTTTCAAGACGTTTTTTTATTAATCTGTGACTGTTTTTATAATAAACCCTGAACAAACAAGCAGATCAATTGTGCTGTGTTCACAAGCATCCCCCCACAAAGAAAAACAAACAAACTGCTGTTCTGATTGGGGCAAACTTTGGTCCAAACCTCTCTCCCTCTTGAGTTTCATAATGGCTGATACTTTCTAGCATTAAGTCAGATACATTTCTCAGCATTTTTTCTGCCATGTTCAAGTAATGTTTTCTTGTTTTTTTTTTATTGTTTTTTTTATATAAAAGTTCACATAACCCATCAAACAGGCCTGGACTACCCATTCATGAGTATTGTAAAACAAATCGCCTGACTTTCTGGCTCTACATGGGCGAAGCCTGAAGTAAACCTTTCTGAAAACGATCTGTTTTGTTATGAATCTTGTGTATAACTGACTGGTAAATTATACTCACTCTGATAGCAAAATCATCATCCCCTCAAAGGAAAGCAGTAACGATAAGGGAGCATGTATTTGTATTATTGAAGCTGTGGCACTTGGTATCTGGTACTTCAGAGTGTATGTGTGGACTAGCTACAACAACCCCTATAAGCCAAAGATTGGGCAGATTTGGGGAGTGGAGGGGATAGTCTATCACTCCTGTCAAGTCGAAAGTTACATCCTCGGGCTGACATAGTCCGCCATTACTTGAATAAAATGCTTAAAAAGACTGTCACCACCCAGTGACTATATACAGATCTACATATAGGTCACTGCGCCACCTTAACTCTGTTACAAAACTGGACTGGATTACCCCTACAAAGAATTCTAGCGATAAGGCGGGCAATTTCCCTAAATAAGACGTTTGTTTTATTTTGTTGAAATAGCGACTGGAGACACTAGGCACACTCAACAAATACATATAGACCAAATACTATGTACCCTTGCCCGCTAGTTCGTATATTTAAAACAGGTTTTTCTAAATGCATGTAATATATCTACTTCGTTTTGAATGAAAATTTATTTCGATCATCAACTGTGCTCGCTTATCAGTAACATGTGTGGAAAATAGACTGTTAAACTAAGGTAAACAATCGTCCAACATTTATCACGATAGAGTATATTATATATATTTATACAGTTGATGTACAATAAAACGACCATCTTGCAAAGTTTGTCAGATGATTGATGTCTTCTTTCGCTTATACAACCCCTCCCCCCCCCTCCTAGACTCAAGACGCCCTTTACACATGTTGTATATTTATATAATGACGTTCAATTGTCCAAAGGGCATCTTGGGTCTAGGGGGGGGGGAGCATCTAAAACAAACTGAAAGACACCAAGTTTATCTTTTCAATGACAAACATCACAATTTTAAGTATATTTCGTACGCATGCGCAGTATGAATATTGCAAAGTTTTGGAAACGAAGGGCATTTATAATCTTAATAATTTAGTACTTTTACTTTTTGAGAACCTTTAAGGGATTTACTAAAATTCTGGTCTAAATGACACCCAATATAAAGACGTAAAATGAGGGGTGGGAGTAGAAAGCGCAAGTTTTCAAGGCTTTGTAAATGATGAATCACTTTGAAACGTATTTTGATGCCAACTATACATATTATACTACCCAAACAGACCAATTTTATAATCATTAGGGTTATTTAAAATTTCAGCTTTTGTAATCATGTCAACTAGCAAAAATATACGCCTTATCTCTAGAGCTTCTTATATTATTTCATTTCCCCCCAAGTTAGGGAGCACAGTGGCTCAGTGGTAGAGTGCTTGACTCAAGACCGAAGGTCCGCGGGTTCGAGCCTCACTGGGGTCACTGCGTTGTGTCCTTGAGCAAGACACATTAATCCTAGCTTAGTACTGGTTCAACCCAGGAAGACCCGTCCCTTTATAACTGAAAGATTGTTGATTGGACGTAAAGAATCAAATCAAATCAAACAAAATTTCCCCCCAAGCCTTCCCCCAGCCAACAAAGAAAGGAGAAAGACAGTAAACTGTTGAAATGGATAGGATACTTCGAAAAATGCATGCAACTACACCAAAGTACCATCTCCTTCAGGCAGAGAAGACAGCAAATATAGTCCAATTAACATCTTACCCCTTTAATTTTGAGAAGCTATTCATAGCTTGAGCAGGTACCACAAACCTGGCCGGGGAGGGGGTACTGTGTAATTTTATACATACGAAGGCGTGGACTATTTTTTTTTCTTCAATATTTTGAATTTCAATATTTTGGGGTTTTTCAGAAAGATTAATATTTTTGGGGGTATGAAGTTTTGTGGATATTTTTAGGGGTAATCACAAAAGGGGTCATTTCTATGCATTTTAGGTTCGTTTCTAAAGGTCAAGGTACAGAATTGGGGATATTTTTCGGGCTTGTTGTAAAATTTCAATTTTTAACTTATCTTTATCTTTATAAAAAGAGCTTTGCATCCAGAAAAAATGAAAGAGTGCAAAAATGGCACGGTGTGGTGCCACCCTAAAAGTGATATTGAAGAGTGTTTCTTTCCACCATCACCAATCCTATTTGTTTTCCCATTTTGCACATACATGTATATAAATAGAACAAATTTGTTCTAAAGTAAAGCTGAGCTGTATGCAGTTCCGATTTGTCTTACCTTTTGACGTTTGAACATGCAAGTCTTTGAATTGCGTAAGAAAATTCGTCAAAAAAGTTTTCGTCAAAAACATTTTTAGCTTTCGTTGTAACCATTCACGTGTTGTTATTTTCAACAACAATGGCGGCCAAATGAAAGTTTGAAGCGACAGCTACTTTCATTATGGATAATTGGACAGCATGAACACTAAGATATATTTTTTATAAAAGATATCAAGTATTTACAGTCTTGGACATTGATTTGGCTCGAAATTGTACAGTAAGACATCTTATATTAAATTTTTAAAAGTGCGACAGGGGCTTGCATAGGGTTTCTAGTCGACTCGTACCTAAGTCGACTCGTACCTAAGTCAACTCTCACCCATTTTTGGTCAACTCGTACCTGACCTTTGGTCAAATCGTACCTATCCCAAGTCAACTCATACCCGAGTCAATAAAATGGGTAGGGTAGAGCATGATAGACGTGGGGTTGGTAAGTCTAGGTCCTAACAAGCCTTTTCAAACACTAAAGTAAAACATCACAATTCACTACCTGTGCGCTGAGGTTAGGTTCGTGCCAGCCTGTTCAAAGATCCCAACTCTTATGCCTATGGGGTGACCTTCTGGGAGCTTGTTCCATCATACATCATCATTACAAATTAGTATTTGCGATCGGACGATGTTCAGGCCAGATCTGGCAAATTCCCTAACCTGTCCCTTCTGGGGAGGTGTTCAGAATAGGGCTCCTGCTTAAATGACCAAACACAGTTTTGCTATCTGCGATAAGGCGAGATTCCAGCTAGTTTGTTCAAGTATTAAAAAAACACCTAAAAATTAGGACCAGTGAGGCTATGATTAGGGCAGTTTCAGATCTGCCTGTTCCAATATCCTGTACCTTTATGTATAATGACGGCTCCGCAGGGTCTATATATAAATACTATGTTCTGTTATTTGAGTTGCTGTATTATTTACAAATGCATTAACTTTTATACGTCTTAGAACTGAAATATGCAGCAGTCACCAAAAAAGTTCAATACTTCGCACACAGAAATCTGGTAAAATGTTTTACATAGAAAGGATGATAGCAATGATAAGGAATCCATACAATCCAATACCACACTATACTCCAGACATCATAAGGAAATGTGGCAACAACACAAGTTAGCAAAACTGCATAGTAAGGTATGCTATGATGGCAAAAAATGAAGAATTAATTTTACATCTGGCATTTTTACTTTTCCAATTATATATAGGCCTCAACGAGATAAAACCTGTTGTCATGGTTTTGGACCATCAAAGGCAATTACCAGCTTGCTCACCACACAGTCTGATCAGGGCCTTTGTTACTTTGCTTATTTGATAGCAAATCTAAACTTGCTGCGATTGAAATTTTAAGTTCTAGTTAGTCCCTGCATGTAGTTGGGAGACTGGTTTGATGCTCCCTTTGTCCGAAACCCCGAAGTCTGGCTTGTTTATTTGAGGCCTGTAAACTTATATGTATTTAATTTCTCATTAACCCTTTCTTGCTTGGAATAATAATATGTACATGTATCTTGACACGGGAATGTGTCACAAACAAGATGGCAACTCTTGTTTTATTACTTTGCAAATTATCTGCCCTTTTGAATTATTTCCTCATTTATCTTTCCCTTGATTATGGAGTCTACACTGTGAGGGACAGCACATTTGCCAAATATTCGCTACAGTGTAAGGCCATCCTTAAAAATATATTTGTTTGCTGTGCTCCTACCCATCAATCTCAGTTTGGATAGGAAGTAGGTATTTTTTTGTATTTTTTTTAGAAATACAGCATAATTTTATGACCTTCTTACTATCACTTTTAGAGGTCTACAAATGCTGTACATGTATATAAGGTAAGAATGCATATAATAAGAGTCTCTGTAACCTTTATTCAATTAAAATCGTCTTTTAGTCATTTTAAAGAAGTATTTGTTAAAAGAATTTAGAGTAAAAATCAAAAAAAAAGATTCTCAGAAAGGCAATAAAATTTTTTGGGTATGGCCTGTTTTGGGTGGGTAGGTAGGACATGGCAAACCAACATTTTTTTAAAGTAAGCCTAAACAAGATTTTCCGAGATCTATTCGCAGCATAATCGCTGCTTGTTCGCAGGATATTCACAATTATTGTTCGCTACATATTCGCAACAGCGATTTTTCCTTTTAATTAAAATATTCGCAGAATATTCACAGAATATTCGCAGAATATTCGCTGCATATTTAATTAACATATTTAAATGAATGTTCGCCACATATTCGCAGAATATTCGCAGGCTGTTAACTATAAGTATTCGCTGCAGACCTAATTTGCATGTGAAAAATGAACATCTCGCGAATATTCCGCGAATACTGGTCTGCCATATATGGTTATGTTTACCGATTATTCGCAGAGTATTCGCTAGTTGTTCGCCAAAATAAGATACAAATTGTACAGTTTGTCTGAATCCTTTCTGTATAGTTAGGTACATGAAGGTTGTTACCATTCAGATTAAACTGCTCACGATTTGCATCTGTCATCAGCTTGGGTTAGCAGTTGCAAGACCAGAGCGAAGCACTGCATTCTCCTTGTTTAGCTATTTAACCTGATAAAAGATATATTTTTTTGGTTTTCATGTGATTTTTTAGCCTCCATGTACAGAACCGCCAGCTCTGTTTATGAAGTTTCATACCCATGATAATAAGTGTATTGTTATAAATACTCTGTTCTATTATTTGAGTTGCTGTATTATTTACAAGTGCATTAATTTTTATACATCTATATCTTAGAACTGAAAATGATATATTTGTCTATACTGTACCTGTGCAGCAGTCACCAAAAAAGTTCAATACTTCACACACAGAAATCTGGTAAAATGTTTTACATAGAAAGGAAGATAGCAATGATAAGGAATCCATACAATCCAGTACCACACGATACTCCAGACATCATAAGGAAATGTGACAAGAACACAAGTTAGCAAAACTGGATAGTAAGGTATGCTATGCTAGCAAAAAATGAAGAAATAATTTTACATCTAGCATTTTTACTATAGGCCTCAACAAGAGAAAGCCTGTCATCATGGTTTTGGACCTTCAACGGCAATTACTGGCTTGCACATCCTCGCAGTCTGATCAGGGCCTTTGTTACTATTCACTTATCTGATAGTGTGTCCAAACTTGCTGCAAGTGAAATATTAAGTTCTAGTTAGTCCCTGCATGTAGCTGGGAGGCTGGTTTGATGCTCACTTTGTCATAAACCCTTAAGTCTGGCTTGTTTATTTGAGGCCTGTAAACTTATATGTAGTTAGTCCTAGGTTTTTTGTTTGTGGGGGGAGGGGTGGGGGGGCTAGATTTCTCATTCACTCCATCTAGCTTGTAATAATAACATGTACATGTATCTGGACAGGAGAATGTGTCACAAACAAGATGGAGAACTCTTGTTTTATTACTTTACAAATTACCTGAACTTTTTAATTATTGCCTCATTATCTTTTCCTTAATTATGGAGTTCACACTGTAGGGGAAAGAACATTCCCCAAATATCCCCTACAGCGGAAACAAGATTTTCTGAGATCATATTTGCAGCGGCTTGTTCGCAGGCTATTCGAAATTATTGTTCCCTACATATTTGCTACAGCTTTTTTACTTTTAATTAAAATGTTCGCAGAATATTCGCAGAATGAGCGTAGGATATTCGCAGTATATTTAATCAACAGATTTAAATGCATGTTCGCGGAATATTCGCGGAAGTGTTCACGGCAGACCTAATTTGCATGTGAAAAGTGAACATCTCGCGAACATTCCGCGAATACTGGTCAGCCATATAAGGTTATGATTACCGAGCAATCGCAGAGTATTCGCAGAGTATTCGCTAGCTGTTCGCGAAAATTGTTTGCGGCAGTGCATTTTTTTCCGTAAGGGTAGTCTATCTTCTTCTCTGTCCCTACTTTTTTCCATCTGATTCACTATTTTCTTGTTCCATGTACACTTCTTGTCTCTATTTATTCGCATCTGTCTTACTGTCTTCTTGTTCCATCTCCTCCTCTAGTCTACTTATTTCCATCTGTTTCACTGTTTTCTTTTTCCATCTACTTTTCTTATCTCTACTTATTCCCATCTGTTTCACTGTTTTCTTATTCCATCTACTTTTCTGGTCTCTACTTTTTCCCGGTAACATCTCTGTTCTCATGTTCCTCACACCTCTTGCCTCTACTCATCCCATATATTCTCCTGTTTACTCTTCTCGTCTGGTCTTCTTATAACTGGCTGCAATTCTGTCCTCATGTTCCATGTCCTCCTCTTGTCTACTTATTCCCATCTGTTTCACTGTTTTCTTTTCCCGTCCTTTTTATGGTCACTACTTATTCCCATTCTTTTTATTTTTTAATCAATAAGCTTTTTTCTTTACTTTCGTTTGCTCCAGTTTTTTTTTTTTTTTTTATTTTTGAATAATTTTGCCTTTTCTTTATTCTAGATGGATCCAGTTTTTAGTTCTTAATAACTAAGCACTTTCTTTATTCTAGATTGTTCCAGTGTTTTCCAGTGTTCCTGTTTTCCATTTTCTGTTCCTGCTGTCTGAACGCTGAGGCCCATAGTATTAGGTTTTGTTGATGGTACTAAAACGGTTGTATTGTGGAGTTATCTCTGTGAGAAGACCGGGTATAGTCTGGTCCATAGCGACATTCAGGTATGCACTTACCATATGAGACGGAACTGAAACGCCAGGGATACCAAGGTTAGTTCCTTAAGGACAGTTATAGAGATGGGTTTGGATTGTTCCTGTGTTTAAGCTTTTAATCAATAAACTTTTTTCTTCATTCTAGATTGTTCCAGTGTTGTTTTTCTAATTAATAAGCTTTGTCTTCATTCTAGATTGCTCCAGTGTTGTTGTTTTTTTAATCTTTTAGCATTTAGTTTTTAATCAATTGGCTTCTTCTTAATTCTAGATTGGCCAAGTGTTTTAATTAATCGTTTAGCTTTTTTCTTTATTCTAGATCGTTTCAGTGTTTTCCAGTGTTCCTGTTTTCCAGTGTTCCATTTTCTGTTCCTGCTGTCTGAACGCTGAGGCCCATAGTATTAGGTTTTGTTGATGGTACTAAAACAGTTGTATTGTGGAGTTATCTCTGTGAGAAGACTGGGTATAGTCTGGTCCATAGCGACATTCAGGTATGCACTTACCATATGAGACTGAACTGAAACGCCAGGGATACCAAGGTTAGTTCCTTAAGGACAGTAATAGAGATGGGACTGGATTGTTCCTGTGTTTAAGCTTTTAATCAATAAACTTTTTTTCTTCATTTTAGATTGTTCCAGTGTTGCTTTTCTAATTAATAAGCTTTGGATTCATTCTAGATTGTTCCAGCGTTGTTGGGGTTTTTTCATCATTTAGAATTTAGTTTTTTATCAATTGGCTTCTTCTTTATTCTAGATTGGCCAAGTGTTTTAATTAATCGTTAAGCTTTCTTTCTTCATTCTAGACTGTTCCAGTGTTGTTGTAGATGCTGTTGTTTTTGTAGATGCTGTTGTTTTAGTAGATGTTGTTGTTGTTGTAGATGTTGTTGTTGTTGTAGATTCTGTTGTTGTAGTAGATGTTGTTGTTGATGCTGTTGTAGATGTTGTTGTTGTTGTTGTTGTTGTTGTTGTTGTTGTTGTTGTTGTTGTTGTTGTTGTTGTTGTTGTTGTTGTTGTTGTTGTTGTTGTTGTTGTTGTTGTTGTTGTTGTTGTTGTTGTTGTTGTTGTTGTTGCAGATGCTGTTGTTGTAGTAGATGTTGTAGTAGATGCTGTTGTTGTTGTAGATGCTGTTGTTGTTGTAGTAGATGATGTTGTTGTAAATGTTGTTGTTGTAGATGATGTTGTTGTTGTATATGCTGTTGTTGTTGTAGATGCTGTTGTTGTTGTAGATGCTGATGTTGTAGTTGATGCTGTTGTTGTTGTAGAAGCTGTTGTTGTAGTAGATGCTGTTGTTGTTGTAGATGCTGTTGTTGTTGTAGATGCTGTTGCTGTAGTAGATGCTGTTGTTGTTGTTGTAGAAGCTGTTGTTGTAGTAGATGTTGTTGTTGATGCTGTTGTAGATGCTGTTGTTGTTGTTGTTGTTGTTGCAGATGCTGTTGTTGTAGTTGATGCTGTTGTTGTTGTATATGCTGTTGTTGTTGGAGATGCTGTTGTTGTAGTAGATGCTGTTGTTTTTGTAGAAGCTGTTGTTGTAGTAGATGTTGTTGTTGCTGCTGCTGCTGTTGTTGTTGTTGTTGTTGTTGTTGTTGTTGCAGTTGTTGTTGTTGTTGTTGCAGATGCTTTTGTTGTAGTACATGTTGTAGTAGATGCTGTTGTTGTTGTAGATGCTGTTGTTGTTGTAGATGCTGTTGTTGTTGTAGATGTTGTTGTTGTTGTAGATGCTGATGTTGTTGCTGTTGTAGTAGATGCTGTTGTTGTAGTGGATATTTTTGTTGTTGTAGATGCTGTTGTTGTAGTAGACGCTGTTGTTGTAGATGCTGTTGTTGCTGTAGATGATGTTGTTGTTGTAGATGCTGTTTTTGTTGTTGTAGATGCTGTTTTGTTGTAGATGCTGTTGTTGATGGTGTCGTTGTTGTAGATGCTGTTGTTGTTGTAGATGCTATTGTAGTAGATGCTGTTGTTGTTGTTGTAGATGCTGTTGTTGTAGTAGATGCTGTTGTTGTTGTAGTAGATGCTGATGCTGTTGTCGATGCTGTTGTTGTTGTAGATGCTGTTAGTGTAGTAGATGCTGTTGTTGCTGTAGATGCTGTTGTTGTAGTAAATGTTGTTGTTGTTGTTGTTATTGTTGTTGTTTGTTGTTGATGTTGTTGTTGTAGTAGATGCTGTTGTTGTTGTAGATGCTGTTGTTGTTGTTGTTGTTGTTGATGATGTTGTTGTAGATGCTGTTGTTGTTGTTGTAGATGCTGTTGTTGTTGTAGATGCTGTTGTTGTTGTTGTTGTTGTGGATGCTGTTGTTGTAGATGCTCTTGTTGCTGTTGTAGATGCTGTTGTTGTTGTAGATGCTGTTGTTGTTGTTGTTGTAGATGCTGTTGTTGTTGTAGATGCTGTTGTTGTAGATGCTGTTGTCGTTGTTGTAGATGCTGTTGTTGTTGTAGACGCTGTTGTTGTTGTTGTTGTAGATGCTGTTGTTGTTGCAGATGCTGTTGTTGTTGTTGAAGTTGTTGTTGTAGTAGAAGTTGTTGTTGTTGTTGTTGTTGTAGTAGACGCTGATTGTGTTGTTGTTGTTGTTGTTGTTGTTCTAGAGGTTAATGCGGTTTCAGATGTTATTGTTGTAGAAGTTTTTGTTGTAAGTGTTGTTGTAATAAGAGTAGTAGTTGTAGTAGTAGTAGTAGTAGTAGATGTTGTTGTTGTAGATGCTGTTGTTGTTGTAGATGCTGTTGTTGTAGTAGATGCTGTTGTTGTTTCAGATGTTGTTGTTGTTGTAGATGCTTTTGTTGTTGTCGATGCTGTTGTTGTAGTAGATGTTGTTGTAGTAGATGCTGTTGTTGTTGTAGATGCTGTTGTTGTAGTAGATGTTGTTGTAGTAGATGTTGTTGTTGTAGATGTTGTTGTTGTAGATGCTGTTGTTGTAGATGCTGTTGTTGTTGTAGATGCTGTTGTTGAAGTAGATGCTGTTGTTGTTGTAGATGCTGTTGTTGTTGTAGTAGATGTTGTTGTAGATGCTGTTGTTGTTGTAGATGCTGTTGTTGTAGATGTTGTTGTTGTTGTAATAGATGTTGTTGTTGTAGATGCTGTTGTTGTAGTAGATGCTGTTGTTGTTGTTGTTTTAGTAGATGCTGTTGTTGTTGTAGTAAATGTTGTTGTTGCAGATGCTGTTGTTGTTGTAGATGATGTTGTTGTTGTAGATGCTGTCGTTGTAGATGCTGTTTTTGTTTTAAAAGATGATGTTGTTGTTGTAGATGCTGTTGTTGTAGTATATGCTGTTGTTGTTGTAGTAGATGCTGTTGTTGTATATGCTGTTGTTGTTGTAGATGATGTTAGTGTTGTAGATGCTGTTGTTGTAGATGCTGTTGTTGATGTAGATGCTGTTGTTCTTGTAGATGCTGTTGTTGTAGATGCTGTTGTTGTAGTGGATGCTGTTGTTGTAGTAGATGCTGTTGGTGTATATGCTGTTGTTGTTGTAAATGCTGTTGTTGTTGTAGATGTTGTTGTTGTTGTAGTAGATGTTGTTGTTGTAGATGCTGTTGTTGTAGATGATGTTGTTGTTGTAGATGCTGTTGTTGTTGTAGATGCTGTTGTTTTAGTATATGCTGTTGTTGTTGTAGATGCTGTTGTTGTTGTAGTAGATGTTGTTGTATATGCTGTTGTTGTTGTTGTATATGCTGTTGTTGTTGTTGTAGATGCTGTTGTTGTTGTAATAGATGATGTTGTTGTTGTAGATGCTGTTGTTGTAGTAGATGCTGTTGTTGTTGTAGATGCTGTTGTTGTTGTAGATGCTGTTGTTTTAGTATATGCTGTTGTTGTTGTAGATGCTGTTGTTGTTGTAGTAGATGTTGTTGTATATGCTGTTGTTGTTGTTGTATATGCTGTTGTTGTTGTTGTAGATGCTGTTGTTGTTGTAATAGATGATGTTGTCGTTGTAGATGCTGTTGTTGTAGTAGATGCTGTTGTTCTTGTAGATGCTGTTGTTGTAGATGCTGTTGTTGTAGTAGATGCTGTTGTTGTTGTTGTTGTAGATGCTGTTTTTGTAGATGCTGTTGTTGTTGTAGATGCTGTTGTTGTTGTAGATGCTATTGTTGTTGTAGATGCTGTTGTTCTTGTATCTACTCATTCACATCTGTTTCACTGTCTTCTTGTTCCATCTACTTTTCTTGTCTCTACTTATTCCCATCTGTTTCACTGTCTTCTTGTTCAATCTTCTCTTCTCGTCTCTACTTTTTTTAATCTCTTTCACTGTCTTCTTATTCAATCGTCTCTTCTTGTCTATGCTTATTCCCATCTGTTTCACTGTCTTCTTGTTCAATCTTCTCTTCTTGTCTATACTTATTCCCATCTGTTTCACTGTCTCCTTGTCATCTTCTCTTCTTGTCTATACTCATTCACACCTGTTTCACTGTCTCCTTGTTCAATCTTCTCTCCTTGTGTCTACCTATTCCCACCTGTTTCACTGTCTCCTTGTTCAATCTTCTCTCCTTGTGTCTACTTATTCCCATCTGTTTCACTGTCTCCTTGTTCAATCTTCTCTCCTTGTGTCTACTTATTCCCATCTGTTTCACTGTCTTCTTGTTCAATCTTCTCTTCTTGTTTATACTTATTACCATCTGTTTCACTGTCTCCTTGTTCAATCTTGTCTTCTTGTCTATACTTATTCCCATCTGTTTCACTGTCTTCTTGTCATCTTCTCTTCTTGTCTATACTTATTCCCATCTGTTTCACTGTCTCCTTGTTCAATCTTCTCTCCTTGTGTCTACTTATTCCCATCTGTTTCACTGTCTTCTTGTTCAATCTTCTCTTCTTGTTTATACTTATTACCATCTGTTTCACTGTCTCCTTGTTCAATCTTCTCTTCTTGTCTATACTTATTCCCATCTGTTTCACTGTCTCCTTGTCATCTTCTCTTCTTGTCTATACTCATTCACACCTGTTTCACTGTCTCCTTGTTCAATCTTCTCTCCTTGTGTCTACTTATTCCCACCTGTTTCACTGTCTCCTTGTTCAATCTTCTCTCCTTGTGTCTACTTATTCCCATCTGTTTCACTGTCTCCTTGTTCAATCTCCTCCCCTTGTCTCTACTCATTAACATCTATTTCACTGTCTTCTTGTTCAATCTACTCTTCTTGTTATACTAATTACCATCTGTTTTACTGTCTCCTTGTTCAATCTCCTCCCCTTGTCTATACTTATTCCCATCTGTTTCACTGTCTCCTTGTTCAATCTCCTCCCCTTGTCTCTACTCATTCACATCTATTTCACTGTCTCCTTGTTCAATCTCCTCCCCTTGTCTCTACTCATTCACATCTATTTCACTGTCTTCTTGTTCAATCTTCTCTTCTCGTCTTTACTTTTTTAATCTCTTTCACTGTCTTCTTATTCAATATTCTCTTCTTGCCTATACTTATTCCTATCTGTTTCACTGTCTCCTTGTCATCTTCTCTTCTTGTCTATACTCATTCCCGTCTATTTCACTGTCTCCTTGCTCAATCTCCTCTCCTTATCTCTACTTATTCCCATCTATTTCACTGTCTTCTTGTTCAATCTTCTCTTCTCGTCTTTACTTTTTTAATCTCTTTCACTGTCTTCTTATTCAATCTTCTCTTCTTGTCTATACTCATTCCCGTCTATTTCACTGTCTTCTTGTTCAATCTTCTCTTCTTGTCTATACTTATTCCCATCTGTTTCAACGTCTTATTGTTCAATCTTCTCTTCTTGTCTCTACTTATCCCCATCTGCTTTACTGATATGTTGTTCCATTCACACTTCTTGTCTCTATTTACTCCCATCTGTTTCACTGTTTTCTTGTTCAATCTTCTCTTCTTGTATCTACTTATTCCCATCTGCTTCACTGTCTTCTTGTAGGGAGCGCAGTGGCTCAGTGGTAGAGTGCTTGACTCGAGACCGAAGGGTAGCGGGTTCGAGCCTCACCGGCGTCACTGCGTTGTGGTCCTTGAGCAAGACACATTTATCCTAGCTTAGTACTGGTTAAACCCAGGAAGAACCGTCCCGCATAACTGAAAGATTGTTGAGTGGACGTAAAGAATCAAATCAAACAAACAAAACTGTCTTCTTGTCCTATCTTTTTTTCTCGTCCCTACTTATTCCAATCTGTTTCACAGTTTTCTTGTTCCATATTCTCTCTTGTCTCTACTTATTCACATCTGTTTCATTATCTTCTTCTTCTATCTACTCTTCTTGTCTCTGCTTATTCCCATCTGTTTTACTATTTTCTTGTTCCATTCAAACTTCGTGTCTCCATTTATTCACATCTGTCTTACTGTCTTCATGTTCCATCCACTCTTCTTATCCCTTCTTTTTCCCATCTGTTTCACTGTCTATTTGTTCCATCTTCTCTTCTTGTCTCTGCTTATTCCCATCTGATTCACTATTTTCTTGTTCCATTCAAACTTCTTGTCTCTATTTACTCCCATCTGCTTCACTGTTTTCTAGTTCTATCTACTTTTCTTGTCTTTACTTATTCCCATCTGCTTCACTGTCTAGTCTATCTTCTTCTCTGTCCCTACTTTTTTCCATCTGATTCACTATTTTCTTGTTCCATGTACACTTCTTGTCTCTATTTATTCGCATCTGTCTTACTGTCTTCTTGTTCCATCTCCTCCTCTAGTCTACTTATTTCCATCTGTTTCACTGTTTTCTTTTTCCATCTACTTTTCTTATCTCTACTTATTCCCATCTGTTTCACTGTTTTCTTATTCCATCTACTTTTCTGGTCTCTACTTTTTCCCGGTAACATCTCTGTTCTCATGTTCCTCACACCTCTTGCCTCTACTCATCCCATATATTCTCCTGTTTACTCTTCTCGTCTGGTCTTCTTATAACTGGCTGCAATTCTGTCCTCATGTTCCATGTCCTCCTCTTGTCTACTTATTCCCATCTGTTTCACTGTTTTCTTTTCCCGTCCTTTTTATGGTCACTACTTATTCCCATTCTTTTTATTTTTTAATCAATAAGCTTTTTTCTTTACTTTCGTTTGCTCCAGTTTTTTTTTTTTTTTTTTTTTTTTTTTATTTTTGAATAATTTTGCCTTTTCTTTATTCTAGATGGATCCAGTTTTTAGTTCTTAATAACTAAGCACTTTCTTTATTCTAGATTGTTCCAGTGTTTTCCAGTGTTCCTGTTTTCCATTTTCTGTTCCTGCTGTCTGAACGCTGAGGCCCATAGTATTAGGTTTTGTTGATGGTACTAAAACGGTTGTATTGTGGAGTTATCTCTGTGAGAAGACCGGGTATAGTCTGGTCCATAGCGACATTCAGGTATGCACTTACCATATGAGACGGAACTGAAACGCCAGGGATACCAAGGTTAGTTCCTTAAGGACAGTTATAGAGATGGGTTTGGATTGTTCCTGTGTTTAAGCTTTTAATCAATAAACTTTTTTCTTCATTCTAGATTGTTCCAGTGTTGTTTTTCTAATTAATAAGCTTTGTCTTCATTCTAGATTGTTCCAGTGTTGTTGTTTTTTTAATCTTTTAGCATTTAGTTTTTAATCAATTGGCTTCTTCTTAATTCTAGATTGGCCAAGTGTTTTAATTAATCGTTTAGCTTTTTTCTTTATTCTAGATCGTTTCAGTGTTTTCCAGTGTTCCTGTTTTCCAGTGTTCCATTTTCTGTTCCTGCTGTCTGAACGCTGAGGCCCATAGTATTAGGTTTTGTTGATGGTACTAAAACGGTTGTATTGTGGTGTTATCTCTGTGAGAAGACTGGGTATAGTCTGGTCCATAGCGACATTCAGGTATGCACTTACCATATGAGACTGAACTGAAACGCCAGGGATACCAAGGTTAGTTCCTTAAGGACAGTAATAGAGATGGGACTGGATTGTTCCTGTGTTTAAGCTTTTAATCAATAAACTTTTTTTCTTCATTTTAGATTGTTCCAGTGTTGTTTTTCTAATTAATAAGCTTTGTATTCATTCTAGATTGTTCCAGCGCTGTTGTGGTTTTTTCATCATTTAGAATTTAGTTTTTTATCAATTGGCTTCTTCTTTATTCTAGATTGGCCAAGTGTTTTAATTAATCGTTAAGCTTTCTTTCTTCATTCTAGACTGTTCCAGTGTTGTTGTAGATGCTGTTGTTTTTGTAGATGCTGTTGTTTTAGTAGATGTTGTTGTTGATGCTGTTGTAGATGTTGTTGTTGTTGTTGCAGATGCTGTTGTTGTAGTAGATGTTGTAGTAGATGCTGTTGTTGTTGTAGATGCTGTTGTTGTTGTAGTAGATGATGTTGTTGTAAATGTTGTTGTTGTTGTAGATGATGTTGTTGTTGTATATGCCGTTGTTGTTGTAGATGCTGTTGTTGTAGTAGATGCTGTTGTTGTTGTAGAAGCTGTTGTTGTAGTAGATGCTGTTGTTGTTGTAGATGCTGTTGTTGTTGTAGATGCTGTTGTTGTTGTAGATGCTGTTGTTGTAGTAGATGCTGTTGTTGTTGTTGTAGAAGCTGTTGTTGTAGTAGATGTTGTTGTTGATGCTGTTGTAGATGCTGTTGTTGTTGTTGTTGCAGATGCTGTTGTTGTAGTAGATGTTGTAGTAGATGCTGTTGTTGTAGTAGATGCTGTTGTTGTAGTAGATGCTGTTGTTGTTGTATATGCTGTTGTTGTTGGAGATGCTGTTGTTGTAGTAGATGCTGTTGTTCTTGTAGAAGCTGTTGTTGTAGTAGATGTTGTTGTTGATGCTGTTGTAGATGCTTTTGTTGTTGTTGTTGTTGTTGTTGTTGTTGTTGTTGTTGTTGTTGTTGTTGTTGTTGTTGTTGTTGTTGTTGTTGTTGTTGTTGTTGTTGTTGTTGTTGCAGATGCTGTTGCTGTAGAAGATGTTGTAGTAGATGCTGTTGTTGTTGTAGATGCTGTTGTTGTTGTTGTAGATGCTGATGTTGTTGCTGTTGTAGTAGATGATGTTGTTGTAGTGGATATTATTGTTGTTGTAGATGCTGTTGTTGTAGTAGATGCTGTTGTTGTTGTTGTAGATGCTGATGTTGTTGCTGTTGTAGTAGATGATGTTGTTGTAGTGGATATTTTTGTTGTTGTAGATGCTGTTGTTGTAGTAGATGCTGTTGTTGTAGATACTGTTGTGGCTGTAGATGATGTTGTTGTTGTAGATGCTGTTGTTGTTGTTGTAGATGCTGTTTTGTTGTAGATGCTGTTGTTGTTGATGGTGTCGTTGTTGTAGATGCTGTTGTTGTTGTAGATGCTATTGTAGTAGATGCTGTTGTTGTTGTTGTTATAGATGCTGTTGTTGTAGTAGATGCTGTTGTTGTTGTAGTAGATGCTGATGCTGTTGTCGATGCTGTTGTTGTTGTAGATGCTGTTAGTGTAGTAGATGCTGTTGTTGCTGTAGATGCTGTTGTTGTAGTAAATGTTGTTGTTGTTGTTGTTGTTGTTGTTGTTGTTGTTGTTGTTGTTGTTGTTGTTGTTGTTGTTGTTGTTGTTGTTGTTGTTGTTGTTGTTGTTGTTGTTGTTGTTGTTGTTGTTGTTGTTGTTGTAGATGTAGTAGATGCTGTTGTTGTTGTAGATGCTGTTGTTGTTGTTGTGGATGCTGTTGTTGTAAATGCTGTTGTTGTTGTTGTAGATGCTGTTGTTGTTGTAGATGCTGTTGTTGTTGTTTCGGATGCTGTTGTTGTAGATGCTGTTGTTGTTGTTGTAGACGCTGTTGTTGTTGTAGATGCTGTTGTTGTTGTAGATGCTGTTGTTGTTGTAGATGCTGTTGTCGTTGTTGTAGATGGTGTTGTTGTTGAAGCCGCTGTTGTTGTTGTTGTTGATGTAGATGCTGTTGTTGTTGCAGATGCTGTTGTTGTAGTAGATGGTGTAGTAGATGCTGTTGTTGTAGTAGATGTTGTTGTTGTTGTAGTAGACGCTGATTGTGTTGTTGTTGTTGTTGTTGTTGTTCTAGATGTTAATGCGGTTTCAGATGTTATTGTTGTAGAAGTTTTTGTTGTAAGTGTTGTTGTAATAAGAGTAGAAGTTGTAGTAGTAGTAGTAGTAGATGTTGTTGTTGTAGATGCTGTTGTTGTTGTAGATGCTGTTGTTGTTGTAGATGCTGTTGTTGTTGTAGATGCTGTTGTTGTAGTAGATGCTGTTGTTGTTGTAGATGTTGTTGTAGTAGATGTTGTTGTAGATGCTGTTGTTGTTGTAGATGCTGTTGTTGTAGTAGATATTGTTGTAGTAGATGCTGTTGTTGTTGTAGATGCTGTTGTTGTAGTAGATGTTGTTGTAGTAGATGTTGTTGTTGTAGATGTTGTTGTTGTAGATGCTGTTGAAGTAGATGCTGTTGTTGTTGTTGTAGATGCTGTTGTTGTTGTAGTAGATGTTGTTGTAGATGCTGTTGTTGTTGTAGATGCTGTTGTTGTAGATGTTGTTGTTGTTGTAATAGATGTTGTTGTTGTTGATGCTGTTGTTGTAGTAGATGCTGTTGTTGTTGTTGTTGTAGTAGATGCTGTTGTTGTTGTAGTAAATGTTGTTGCTGTAGATGCTGTTGTTGTTGTAGATGATGTTGTTGTTGTAGATGCTGTCGTTGTAGATGCTGTTTTTGTTTTAATAGATGATGTTGTTGTTGTAGATGCTGTTGTTGTAGTATATGCTGTTGTTGTTGTAGTAGATGCTGTTGTTGTATATGCTGTTGTTGTTGTAGATGCTGTTAGTGTTGTAGATGCTGTTGTTGTTTTAGATGCTGTTGTTGTTGTAGATGCTGTTGTTGTAGATGCTGTTGTTGAAGTAGATGCTGTTGTTCTTGTAGATGCTGTTGTTGTAGATGCTGTTGCTGAAGTAGATGCTGTTGTTGTAGTAGATGCTGTTGTTGTAGATGCTGTTGTTGTTGTAAATGCTGTTGTTGTTTTAGATGTTGTTGTTGTTTTAGTTGATGTTGTTGTTGTAGATGCTGTTGTTGTAGATGATGGTGTTGTTGTAGATGCTGTTGTTGTTGTAGATGCTGTTGTTTTAGTAGATGATGTTGTTGTTGTAGTAGATGTTGTTGTTGTAGATTCTGTTGTTGTTGTATATGCTGCTGTTGTTGTTGTTGTAGATGCTGTTGTTGTTGTAATAGATGATGTTGTTGTTGTTGCTGCTGTTGTTGTAGTAGATGCTGTTGTTCTTGTAGATGCTGTTGTTGTAGATGCTGTTGTTGTAGTAGATGCTGTTGTTGTTGTAGATGCTGTTTTTGTAGATGCTGTTGTTGTTGTAGATGCTGTTGTTGTTGAAGATGCTGTTGTTGTTGTAGATGCTGTTGTTCTTGTATCTACTCATTTACATCTGTTTCACTGTCTTCTTGTTCCATCTACTTTTCTTGTCTCTACTTATTCCCATCTGTTTCACTGTCTTCTTGTTCAATCTTCTCTTCTCGTCTCTACTTTTTTTAATCTCTTTCACTGTCTTCTTGTTCAATCTTCTCTTCTTGTCTATACTTATTCCCATCTGTTTCACTGTCTCCTTGTCATCTTCTCTTCTTGTCTATACTCATTCACACCTGTTTCACTGTCTCCTTGTTCAATTTTCTCTCCTTGTGTCTACTTATTCCCACCTGTTTCACTGTCTCCTTGTTCAATCTTCTCTCCTTGTGTCTACTTATTCCCATCTGTTTCACTGTCTCCTTGTTCAATCTTCTCTCCTTGTCTCTACTTATTCTCATCTGTTTAACTGTCTTCTTGTTCAATCTTCTCTTCTTGTTTATACTTATTACCATCTGTTTCACTGTCTCCTTGTTCAATCTTCTCTCCTTGTCTATACTTATTCCCATCTATTTCACTGTCTCCTTGTTCAATCTCCTCCCCTTGTCTCTACTCATTCACATCTATTTCACTGTCTTCTTGTTCAATCTACTCTTCTTGTTATACTAATTA